>JACTOM010000913.1:683405-699222 GCA_015832385.1 Elymnias hypermnestra | reverse complement strand
GACATCTCTCTGTCGCACTCCACGCTGCAGTTGGATAGACGCTGTGCTTTGGTCCTGTATACGGACTGACATGGTGGCGTTTGCGTACAAACACTTCAACAGGACATTTAATGTAATGTATAAAGCTATTTAACAATATGTAAGTATATAAACAAATGTATTGTTGCCACTACATGTATAAGCAACAAAACGTTCACTAATTACACAGCGATGTAGATGTTCATTGAGACCAGATTCAGCCATATTCTCACACGTTCTATAAATACCAGTGACAGATATTGTGATTTCACTAAAGCTTTAACATTGTAATTGAAATTTAGCATACGTTTTCGGATTTTGTATAGAACAGGGCAAAGCAAATAAAAAATAGACATTTTTCGTAATATTTATTAAAATATAGCTTACAACAATGGTATATTCAATGTTACACGTTAATTGTTAAAGTAATCAGTCTTATTAGACGAACTATATGTAAAAACCAGTCACAGACACAACAAAAAAATACATATATATGGGTTCAAGTAAGTTATAGATACACTGACAACTAACGCCATCTATCAAAAGTAATGAAAACTAAACCGCATCTCATTACTCTGTACAATATTGGCGCCATTTTATTTATTGCATTCATTTACAATATAATAACACCTATTAATAGAATACCAAATTGAAAATTATAAAATAAATATTAATGAGTCGTTAAATTAACATTTAAAGGCGTGGGGTGCTCGATGGTAACTGTTGTAAGCACCACACGCTTTTAAACAATGTATTTAATGTCTTTTTATTGGCAAGGCATAATAATATTTATTTGAAAATTTTTAGTTTGATCTTTTATTAAAGGGTGTCACTTTAGAAAATTCTTAGAATAAAACATTAATGTTTAAAAGCGTGGGGTGCTCGATGGTGTTGTTAATGTCTATTGTAATATCAAGCTTAATAATATTTATTTTATAATTTTTAGTTTGATCTTCTAATAAAGACTGTCCTTATAATTTTTAAATCGTTATCAGGGATTCTAAGAATAAAAAACTGTACAAATTAACGTTTAAAAGCGTGGGGTGCTCGATGGTAATTGTAGCAACACACGCTTTAAAACAATATATTAAATGTTTTGTTAAACTATTAAAATACCAAGTATAATAATATTTATTTTGGTCTCTTATTAAAGATTCTAGAAAGTTATAAAAACTTCTCAGAAGGTATAACGTTTTGTTTTTTTCATGAAAATGTAAATTAGGCCGTTATTGCAATGAATATACAATATCTATAACTGGTTTTTACAGTTTATATATAATAATAACTCTTGAGATATGTTTAATTAGAATGTTAAGCCCCTCTGCTCCATTTCGGCACGGATTACCTCAGGTTTGGGCCAAAATATGATGAGGATGGTTGAACCTGTTGTGAATAAATAGTTCAAATATTAGCTGTTGCATGTGACTTCGCCTGCTTACTATTAGTGATTAGTTATATCCAATGGGATGGGATTGGAATGAGCTGAGGTCTCTCTATGAGTCCTGTCGAAAGAGGTGTTCGACAGGGATGTGTTGCGTCACCATGGCTGTTCAACCTTTTCATGGATAAATGTTTGACAGATTTAAAAGAATGTATGTATGGGTTAAGAATGAATGAATTACTCATCAAATGTTTACTCTACGCTGATGATCAAGTAATACTTGCGTCATCCGCTAACGAGCTTCAGGAGATGCTAAATATTATGAATGAAGCTTTGAAAGGGAAAGGAATGAAAGTGAATGTAAACAAAACGAAAGTTATGCTTTTTGAACGAGATGAATCTATGATGAATGGCAATATTTTGATAGATGGGGAACAAGTGGAAGAGGTGAAAGAATTTGTATACTTGGGATCTAAATTTACAAAAGATGGAACATGTGAAAGTGATATCGAAAGGAGAGTGAATGCAGGGAATATGGCAAATGGTGCTCTTCACGCCTTTATGAATAGCCAGATGGTGTCTCAAAGGGCCAGACTGGCTGTGCATGGAGGAATGCTGGGTATGACAGAGGAATAACAAAAGTAAAAAAAATGCGGTACAGATGAGTGACAGAGTAACAAATATGTGATAAGAGAACGTTGTGGTTTAAAAGTAGATGTAGTGACTAAAATTAAGAAAGGTATGCTTAGATGGTTTGGGCATGTAGAGAGAATGAATGAAAGGAGACAGACAAAAAGAATTAATGAGTCAAGAGTGAATGCGAAAGTTGGAAGGGGAAGACCAAGGCCACGTCAAGAGTACTCTAAACCCACGAAGTTGAATGAAAGGTTTAATGAGAATGAAAGAAGCGAAGGAGATATGCAAGGATCGTGGCAAGTGGAAGGATGTTGTCTCTGCCTACCCCTATGGGAATGAGGCGTGATGCTATGTATGTATGTATGTATATCCAAAATTTAAATTGCATTCTGAAACCTTACAACTTTGGATAAGGTTATACAGTGTGACCTTAAGAAAATGCAACAAATAGAAAACTTACACTAATTAGGATTTATCGGTTCACTTAAGAATGTCCTTATCAAAATCTAATTTAAGAAAGAAGGTAAGGTAAGTAACAGGCTCACCACGGCTTTAAATGCTTTCCGAAGCACGGGGATAGAGCATACCGCTAACTTTCCAATTTTGGGCAAATACTGAGAATTTCTTAACAGTATTAATATTAATTGTGAATTCGCCCAACCTGGAACTCATATCTAGGACCTCGTGTCTGTAGCCGAATAAGCTGACCACTAGACCAATGAAGCAGCAGCTCATTTTTATTTGCTTTTTGTTGCTTCAGATAAATACTTTATTGCAGACAAAATATTAATGTGATTAATTGATTATCACAGAAAAGGCGGTCTTATTGCATAAGCAAACTCTTAACAGACAACCTTCGGGTAAAGGAAACTGAAAGTGAGAGAAATAGGTGCAAAAAGCACTTTTGATCGTCAGTATACTGTCCGTTGGTAACAAATCTACCATCGGTTCGGAAAGTTGAATCCGCTGCGAAGAAACCGGCAAGAAACTCAACGGTTACTCTTTTAAAGATAGTTGTGTATGTTATAATGTGTAATATATTGATTCTGTGAACAACTACCAAATCTTTTTCCCCATCTTCCTATATGGTGTAGAGGAATGGACGATCCGAGCAACAGAGAGGAAAAAGATAGATGTATTCGAAATGTGGTGCTGGAGATGAATGTTGCGTATAGCATGGACCAAATAGGACGAATAAGTCTAACTTGGAGCAGCTCCGTATTGACACCAGGCTCGCGACTAAGTGCTTCCAAAATATTCTTGGCTACTTTAGTCACGTTGCCCGACGCCATCCCAATAACTTAGACAAGTTAATAGTTACTGGTAAGGTGGAGGGCAAAAGACCACGCAGCCGATCACCGAACCGCTGTTATGACCAAGTAAAGGTATTTACAGGTCTTCCATTTGCTGCGGCCATAAGGAAAGCCGAGGACCGAACAGGGTGGAAAGCACTGGTGGAAAAACTGACGCAGAAGAAGTTAAAGGATGTTTTTGACATGTATCTTAAAAACTGATTGCGGAATCTTATTAAAAATGCGTGTGCTCAACTGGACAAAGGATTCTGAACCTTAACCACTCTAAAATATGGGATTACAGGTTTTTTTTTATTTCTTGTATTAAAATCGTGTTTCTAATTTTTTTGCTGTAGAAGTGAATATTATTACGGACAAATGAAATGTTACTCAATACATGATGTTTCTATGAGTTAAACTCTTAAGCACGAGATCCCAATTGACATAACTCTTATAAATTAATGTGCAACCCCTCCTGCAGTGTAAGTTTTCTTTTTGAAGTCACCTGGTATGTAAGGACCCCGAATGGGTTAATAAATAGTCTGGTTTAATCGATATTTCGCCGTTTTACTTACCAGCTGTAAATGCTCCGAAAACAGAGAAGGCAAGTTGGCAATGTGCGTCCAGGGTGGCTCCCAACAAGTTAGATCCCACGGCTGCACCAGCTCGTCCTATCATGTACATCACGCACATAGCCATTGCTCTGGAAGAGAGAGAGGTCCAAAGATCAGTAAGTGATGATTTAGTCTAAGATTATGACCACCTAGTGGGAGATAGTGTAGCTCTTGCGACTTTTTTATCGAGAAGGAAATCTTCGTAAGGAACCCGAACTTTTTCGGAGGAAAGATCAGATAAAGGGGAGCACCTGAATATCCAGAAAATCCTCCGAGTCCCCCTCTCCCCACGTGGTGTTTTTAGGTGACGTAGTGACAGATCCACACATCCAAGTGTTTTCTTACACAAAAAAATTAAAAGTGCGTGCGTGACCATATCAGAAGTGAAATTTATTTGGCCAACTAAGTCTTGTTTATATTTATACAAATCTAAAACTTGCAGATTTCCGAGACTTAAGAGGGAGGGAAAAAGGAATTTATAAATTATTAAAAGTGTCGAAAATGAATACAAATAATTTATTAAAATCTCAAATTGTAAATATCAATTTAAAAGAGAACTTATGAAATATTTCTATTTTATATTCCATGAGAAATATTATATTAATAAATAAATGGCGAGTGGCAAATTAAAATGCCACATGTTAAAACTACCTAACCTTCAAACGAATGTTTATATTATGTTTATCAAAAGATTGTCAAGGCTTATCACCAAAGACGTCGCCATCACACGAATCCTGAAGCTGCTTAACTCCTGGATATCTCACAAATAAAGAGAAGACTTAAAAGAACGAAACTTTTTTCAGTTACTGAAAGAAACTAGTTAGGGGCCGTTTAAATATTATGTAAGCAGATTTATTACAATTATTACATACAAAAAAAAAAAAAAATTTTTACATACATCACACCTCATTCCCATAGAGGTAGGCAGAGACAACATCCTTCCACTTGCCACGATTCGTGCATATCTCCCTCGCTTCTTTCATTCTCATTAAACCTTTCATACAAGTTTGTCGGTTTAGAGTACTCTTAACTTGGCCGTTATTTAAAATGTCCTGGATTTGGTCCAGGAACGTTCGCCTTGGTCTTCCCCTTCCAACTTTCGTATTCACTCTTGACTCATAAATCCTTTTTGTCAGTCTCCTTTTACTCATTCTCTCTACATGCCCAAACCATCTAAGCATACCTTTCTCGATTTTAGTCACTACGTCTTCTTTTATACCACAACGTTCTCTTATCACACTATTTCTCACTCTGTCACTCAGTTTTAATCCACTCATGCTTCTCAACGCTCTCATCTCTACCGCATTTATTTTACTTTTGTGATTCTTCTGCCATACCCAACTTTCACTACCATACATAAGTGTTGGCACCAACACTCCAGCATGCACTGCCAGTCTAGCCCTTTGAGACACCATCTGGCTATTCATAAAAGCATGCAGAGCACCATTTACCATATTCCCTGCATTCACTCTCCTTTCGATATCACTTTCACATGTTCCATCTTTTGTAAATTTAGATCCCAAGTATACAAATTCTTTCACCTCTTCCACTTGTTCCCCATCTATCAAAATATTGCCATTCATCATAGATTCATCTCGTTCAAAAAGCATAACTTTCGTTTTGTTTACATTCACTTTCATTCCTTTCCCTTTCAAAGCTTCATTGATAATATTTAGCATCTCCTGAAGCTCGTTAGCGGATGACGCAAGTATTACTTGATCATCAGCGTAGAGTAAACATTTGATGAGTTATTCATTCATTCTTAACCCATACATACTTTCTTTTAAATCTGTCAAACAGTTATCCATGAATAGGTTGAACAGCTATGGTGTCGCAACACATCCCTGTCGAACACCTCTATCGACAGGAAACCACTCCGTGTACGCTGCGTTTATTTACCTATATAACATAATAATCATACGAACATAACAAATTTATTTAAAAGTATGTAACTACCGATGATGTGATCATCATCTAGACTCCCCTACCCCCCACGTCATCCAAAATAAGCACAACAAAGCCCTCCCCTAACCCATAGTGGTCACGTAACATTTGAACGGCCCCTTTTTAGTAATTGTCTTCATCACGAATACAGAATAATTCCAGATTTTACATTGGCATATAAGAGAAATCCTGATGATGAGTGATATTTTGGTTATATATTTGTAGATAATCTGAACAACTGATATTTTGATAGCCAATAAAAGAACTAGTGACTTTTTAGTAGGAAGTATAGTCAAAAATGTCGTGTGTTTTCAGGTTAATGCCTCAAGGTTGGGAAGCCCTTCTATTAACCTTGACGTATTTTTGATACATCAAAATAAATTATACATATATTCCTTACGTATAAAGAGTCATCTCGCATTTTAGGCAATGTGATGTTCTTATTGTAATATTACCTATTTATAAACCTAAACCATTGATGCTTAAATACGTGTTATTTATTTTCATTAGTACAGTTATAAATAATTTATCTTTAAAACTGTCTTCAATATACATGTTTATATTCTGGTTGAGATTGTAGAAGAAAGATATATATTTCAACTTTTGCATTCGTGTCTGGTATCCCGGATGAGTCCGACTGAGAACTTACGTAGAGCATGCGCAAACACGCGCTGCCTTGTAACCCACTAAAAAGGTAAACATGAGCTATTGCAGACTTTTTTTTAGGGTCCCAGATGAGTCCCACTGAGGGTTACGGAACCTGTAAAACTTGCGGAAACACGTCCTGCCTGTACCCTATTTAAATGATAGACATGAGCTAATGCGAACTTTTTGTGTCCCGGATGAGTTCGACTGAGGATTTACGGAGACGATAACACGTGCGCAACCTTGTAATCCGCCCAAAAGATAAACTTTTGCGGACTAATTTTTTGGTGTTTCGGATGAATCCGACTGAGGATTCATTGAGGCGATAAGAGCAGCGTACCGCCTCCTCGCAGGGTGTGGGTGACATACACATTTAGCCGTTTTAGTTACAATTTGCGTTTCGTTACGACGGTGTGAAGAAACCATGACCATCTTCTATCTCAGTCTGTTCCACTTTCTTTCTTCTAGATTCTTCTAGATTATTCTCCGTAATAAAAAAAGGACATCCAAGTATATTTGAAAAATACATTGCATATTAACAATGTCGATAACATTAGCCAATATGAGCTTATGGTTGTGCAATTTTATACAGTTCAGGTTAATTATGTCTATCCAGTTAAAGCCGCATTCATTTACATAAGAGGTTTAAACTTTAATGATTATTGCGATAAGAGATTATAGTTATAAGACTATTTCACTTATTATTAGACGCAATAAAATGTTTTTTATCTCTTAATAGCGAACGCAAACTTGCTATGTGTTCTCATGATAGAGTTTAAGCCAGTGTTTCCCAACCTGCTTTAGCCCACGCCCCTTTAAATATTGATTTGTTCTTATAAAAGTTTTATAAAACAAAACATCATATCAATCATTAACTATCAAATTGCACATCTGTGGGGCTTGGGCAACACGTTGGGTAACACTCATCTAAGTTATAGTTTCTACTTTCTAGTAATAACGCTGCCCAACCGAACCTCGTTGGTTGGTTGGTTGGTTGGGCAGCGTTCGGGAATTACGGCATCTCGTTTCGTCCAATATCCCTCAGTGCCTGAAGACAAAGCTCTTCGAACAGTGCGTGTTGCCAGTGATGACCTAAGGCTCCGAATCGTGGTCAATGGAGAGGGCTATGCATGGAGTTTCTCTACGTGATCAAATCAGAAATGAGGAGATCCGTACCAGAACCAAAATCACCGACATAGCTTTACGAATAGCGAAACAGAACCGGGGCACATAGTGCGACGGATTGATGGTAGTTGGGGCCCAAAGGCGCTGGAGTGGCGACCCCGCACCGGGCGGCGCAGTGTAGGTAGACCCCCACAAGGTGAATAAAGAGGGTCGCCGGTAGCCGCTGGAGCCAGGCGGCGCAAGATCGGGCCTTGTGGGTATCATTTCGTGAGACCTATGACCAGCAGTGGACGTCCATCGGTTGAAGCGATGACGACGACGACGATTGTTAAAACCTATCTTAGATGTTAAGCTAGTTATAGTATCATTAGTTACACAGTGTAGTGTGCTTGGCGCAAACGTGAGAACGTTTTTATTTCTATAAATCTTCTCAAAAGCTCTTCCTCCCTACTGGATAAGTTGTAAAAGCTAACAGGTAAAGACACCCCAAACAAAAAAAAGTTAAGTACAGGCCGTGGATACACCATAATGGATATCAATTGTTGAGGAAACTATTTTTATTTTTTTATTGCTGACAGTTTAGCGCTTGGCTGTGATCTCAACTGATGATACAGTCTAAGATGGAAGCGCACTAATCTGGTAAGAGGGGATACACCAATGGTTTCTACACACCATCGTACCGGAACACAAATCTCTTTGTTTGGCGATACATCTTTGCTGGTAGGGTGGTAACTAGCCACGGCCGAAGCTTCCCACCAGTCCAGACTCAGACAAATTAGAAAATGCAATTCCTAATTTCGTCCTACCGGGGATTGAACCCGGGACCTCTGCTATGTAAGGGAGTACTTGCACCACTGCGCCAGCGAGGCCGTCGAACACTATAATCGAAATCAACTGTTGGTGACACTATAATCCAGATTAATTATCGTGGACACTATAATCAATATCAATTGTTGTGGACAATATCAATTCTTGTGGACACTATAATCCATATTAATTATTGTGGGCACTATAATCGATATCAATTGTTGTGGACACTATAATCCATATCAATTATTGTGGACACTATAATCGATATCAATTGTTGTGGATACTATAATCCATATTATTTATTGTGGACACTATAATCGATATCAATTGTTGTGGACACTATAATCCATATTAATTATTGTGGACACTATAATCGATATCAACTGTTGTGGACACTATAATCAATATTAATTATTATGGACACTATAATCGATATCAACTGTTGTTGACACTATAATCCAGATTAATTATTGTGGACACTATAATAGATATCAATTATTGTGGACACTATAATCCATATTAATTGTTGTGGACACTATAATCGATATCAACTGTTGTGGACACTTTAATCCATATTAATTATTGTGGACACTATAATCGATATCAACTGTTGTGGACAATATCAATTGTTGTGGACACTATAATCGATATCAATTGTTGTGGACAATATGAATTGTTGTGGACACTATAATCCATATTAATTATTGTGGACACTATAATCCATATCAATTATTGTGGAGTCCATAATTCGTATCAATTGTTTTGTACAGGCCAGCAACACGCAAGATCCCGGGTGTGCCCTAGATTAACTCCAAGTCCGATGTCCTCTATACAAAGTCAACGCTGCTCCAAGCTGAAGTCCAGTCACACAGAAGATTCCCTTGAAGTAGTATTTCTAGTATGATAAGCCCTTAAGGGCTCTCGTCCTCAAATTGTGAGAAGTGAGGCTTTCCCACCCTCCCGGTTAGGACTAATAGCGAATGGCACAAACAAACTAACCGTAAGCAAGTTGGAAAGACGTCCACAGCAATGGCAGCCAGAATAGAAGCAGCACATCCAGAACATAGAGCCAGGATGAGTAGTGCTGTAGCAGCACCGCCTTGAGGAACGAAAGCCGCTCCTATGGTAGCTATACCGCATACTACCATGATGCTGGCTGGAGACGAAACATTGTCTCATTAAATTACAATATATAAAAAATCTCGTGGCAGTGATTTTTTTTGGTTAAATTTGTTAAATCAGGATTTGGAAGACAGGATGAATTGAGGAGGCCTATACTCAGGGAATAAGAAAAAGGGGCAATATAGTATAACAGCTTTACACGTCTCATGAAAATGTTTTTTTATGATATATTTAGTAGGTTTTTTCAAACCTACCAAAGAATTTCTCATCCTCTTTTCACCACCTAACAATGTACCATAAAAAAAGGCGCAAGTCATCGTGTATAAAAGTTTTTAAGGCGATAGGATTTAATCTTCTTCATCTTATTTTTTTTATTGAATTATGTTTTGGAGTTAAAGAGGATTTATGAAATGAGTCGTGGCTGCTTATGTGGCGAAAGTGGGAGTTGGATGTTTGTATATTGATGTCGTGTGCTCTTTGGGTAACTTCAACTCACAATAGAGTGTCTTCCTCCCGATCTTCCCAATGAAAACTCCAATCGCTAAATAAGTGACGGCGAAAACGGCTCCCATCCCCATGGAGATTGGAAACACTCTCACTGCAACCTCAGAGTGGCACGCCTGATTCGGTGCCATCAGCTGTACAAACATAATTTTTTGTTTCAAATCAAGACATTTCTACAATTACCAAACGTATAATAATGAAATAATGACACATTGTGAAATAACAAAAGCTGTAAACCCCTTTGTAATAACCGTAAAGGTGTTCAGAGATTGCAGATGGAATGTTAAAGACTCCGCAACGTCCTTAATCAAGGATCTCCTGCTCTGTGGCTGTAATTATACAATGAAGTTCTAGTAAGTAAGTAGCAGTCCATTAACGTCCCACTGCTGGCCACAGGCTTCCTCCCTCATATGAGAGAGGGTTTCTAGAGCATAGACCCACCACGCTCTCTATTCCTTCACTCTCATAGTCCGGTGTGACGGGAATCCGACACGATCGGAGAGAGATCAGGCGCAGGACCGACGGCTGAACGTGCTCTCCGAGGCACGGGGGTGGATCACACTGCCAACTTCCCAACTTCGGGCAAATATTGAGAAAATCTTACTAAAAAACTCAAAATCGATTTCGAATTGGCCCGACCTGGGACTCGAACCCAGGTCGGTAGTCGAACATGCTAACCACTAGACCAATGAGGCAGTTTGAATGAAGTTCTTGGTGTGTCCTTAAATGTCTTAAATTAACGTCTTTAGACAGTCCATAAACGATAACACTAACTTCTATAAACAATCACAGCCACAGAACATGTGGTCTACGATTTTAGACGTTATCAAGAAGATATATTCGATAATATCAAGTAGTTGACAGACCTACAACCCCAAAGCAATATGATAGTGTCAGAGTATGAGATCCCCGATTTTGGATGTCGTCATCTAAGGACTAACACACATAGAACTTCAATATATCATCACAGTCACAGAACATGAGCTCCACAATTCTAGAAGTTATCAAGCACCCTGATTTTGGACTAAATGATGAAGCGACTAACTCACCAACGTCCTAAGACATGAAAAACTTCAATATATGATCACAGCCAGTGAGCAGGATGTCTATCAAAAGGGACTGAAGCAGAAACACAAGATTTACAGCACACAACTCTAATACACCATAATGATTGTCATCGTCGCTTTAACCGATGGGCTTCCACTGCTGGACATGGGTCTCAACTAATGTACACAAGGCTAGATCATGCGCCGTCTGACTCCAGCGGCTACCGGTGACCATCTACATCGGTCCTGCAGACTATGTGCTCCAACCATTGCTTCAGCTTTACGATTCGTAGGGCTATGTTGGTAACTTTATTTCTTCTACGGCTCTTTTCATTCCTGATTTTGATCGCCAATAAAGTTTTCTCCGTTGTCTCTAGCCGCTGGATCCAGAAGGTGCAAGATCAGGTCTTGTACACATCCTTTAATGACGACTACGACCATTATAGTGTGTTGAAGTTGTATGCTGTAAGTCTAGTAAGTAATGTTTCTGTGTGAGTCCTTGGGTGATATGCACATCGTGCTCTCTGGCTGTGATATGGAAGTGTGGAAGGACACGGAAGTTCTTCATTTGTTAGACCCAAGATGTTAGCGTATGATTTCGGGACTCTCGTGCATTATAACTATCAAAACGTTTTGACATCATTTTGGCCAAAATCAGGGTGCTTGATAACAATGTGGGCGTCATTAGGTAGTTTAAATGGCTGTTCTAGCTGATTTCCTCGAATATATCCAAGATTATGTTAAGCATGACGATTAACTTACAGTTGCATTTCTGACAGACTCGAATTTATCGTGGATGATCTGACATATAGTGATGCTCTCTTCGCTGGTACTGCGGAGCATGCTGTTGAGGATATCTGGTACCCATACGTACAGACCGCTGGACCTACAGGATTAATTACAAACATGTATATAACTTATCGAGTTAGAAAGAATATATTTAAAAACTTAAATATTAATTTCTATTGGACAAGCATGACGCCAGGAACAAATAGTAATATTAAAAACTTACAGCATGAAAACTGCAAACATCAATGTGTGTGATATGAAGACGCATTTAAGCAGTGGCGGTTGGAAAAGGAGGGTAATGTTTTTCATCGCACCAGCGAAGCCTCCACTACTCTTTGATGTCTCAATGTTGCCTGTTATGATCCTCTCCACCTACGACATTTTGAATTAATACCTTTCTTATATTTTTAAAGTGAAGCTTCTTATTCTACTTCTTGTTTAATAAATGAGGGTGCTCTTTCAATATTATTAATTTACATATTACATCTGACACACTATTGGTCCTAATTATCGAGTTTAGGACCATAAAAGAGTTTAAATAAAAATCTATAGATAATTAGGTATTTCAGGGAAACTTACCGGATAATTAGCTACACCACTGTTTTTGTTATAGGCATACATTTTAGCG
Organism: Elymnias hypermnestra; assembly: GCA_015832385.1. Lineage (NCBI taxonomy): Eukaryota > Metazoa > Arthropoda > Insecta > Lepidoptera > Nymphalidae > Elymnias > Elymnias hypermnestra. The sequence goes on along the minus strand of JACTOM010000913.1, from coordinate 686,668 downwards.
AGAATAGGTAAGGCACTGTCAGGTCCACTGGAAGATAGGAGGTACCTAGGACTCTCTGGTAGCCATAGCAACGCTAAGGCAGCAACCAAGCCTGGTGCACACCATGACCAGATAAACACCCTCCATGGGACGATTTGGTATCCAAACAGCGACCAGGACCAGGTTCCTGGGATTATGAGCCAAGCTAGACCTGTAAAGAATATTTCTTTAAAGAGATTGTTGTTGAATTATCAACCTCCATTCAGGAGTGTCGGTTTCACTACCTGTAGCAGGGTCTTGGGAGGCCAAAAATTCAATGACACATTAAACTCTGACAGCCTTTGATGAAACCGACTGAATGGTTCTGTTCAGGGAGCAGATGGATAAAATTACGCCTCCCATCTAAATATTACAGGGAAAGGTACAAAAGAAAGGAACAGCTGGGAGAAGGCAAACCTTGTGGCTTAAAAAACTCCGGACCTGGTTTAATCTAAGCGCCAAATCCTTACGGCTGTATCGAAACTTCATATTACCCCTATGATACTCAATCTCCGGTAGGAAGAAGAAGGTTTTACTCCTAATGTCACTTTCCTTCTACAGTGCCTCTCCTCCAGAGGATAACCAATCAAAAGGAGACATAATCTTACCTTATGTGGAGTGATGTAGTCTAAGATGGTCACGCGTTAATCATGCAAGCGATATTTTACTTCCTAATGGTTTCTGCAAAGTATCGTACCGGAATGCAAATTCTTTGCTGGTGTCTTTACTACAAACTTTGAAAACTTTTATTTATGATAAAATGCAATATTTTGGTAGATGGGTAACAAGTGAAAGAACATGTGAAAGTGATATTGAAAAGAGAATGAATTCAGGGAATATGGTAAATGGTGCTCTGCACGCCTTTATGAATAGCCAGAGGGTATCAAAGCGCCAGACTGGCTGTGAATGGAGGAGTGTTGGTGCCAACACTTATGTATGATAGTGAAAGTTGGATATGGCAGAAGAAGCACAAAAGTAAAATAAATGCGGTAGAGATGAGAGCGTTGAGAAGCATGAGTGGATTGAAACTAAGTGACAGAGTCAGAAAGAGAATATTGGCGTATAAAAGATGTAGTGACCAAAATTGAGAGAAGTATGCTTAGATGGTTTGGGCACGAAGAAAGATTGAATGAAAGGAAACTGACACAAAGGATTTATGAGTCAAGAGTGAATGGGAAAGTTGGAAAGTTAAGACCAAGGCGAATGTGCTTGGAACAAATCCAGGATATTTTATTTTATCCAGGAAGAAGCGAAGGAGATATACAAGGATCGTGGCAAGTGGATGGATGAGGTCTCAGCCTACCCCTATGGGAATGAAGCGTGATGCTATGACCGAAATCCCCCACCTGTCAACGAGAATTAGATAATATATTCTGCTAAATATTTCATGCCTGGCATTGAATCCAGGATCTTTAATTAGCAAAGAAATATGCGCAACGTACTGCTTTAAAAAAGCCTATATTTATTTATTCGATTCGAGTTGAATTTAGAAACCTAGTAGAATTCTCTTATTGGACTCAATGACTAAAATCCAGATTAAAACAGCATTTTCCATTAAAAATAAGGGATTTTATCCCTTCGACATATTGTAGTTCTTATGTAAATGCAAATAGCTTTATCAATATAGGTCAATCGCACATATTGTAGCGATAAGAATGATAGGTTATTTAACCTTGATAACATTATCACGTAATCATTAACGTAAATATTGTTATATTATCTGGTTAAGACTATAATACAAATTTTATTGTGATTATCTATATGCGCTAAAAACTCAAGTATATGTAGATTTAATTTATCAAATAATTGCTTGGATTGTAAAGGTTATAAACACTTTGCTATATTCGGAATACGGAGGTCCAATTATTTTGGTATTACAGAGGGAAAATGAGGATTACAGAAGTAGGGATGTACTGAATTTGCTTTTAGAGACATTCTAATTATTTCGACTTATAGTGGCTTCAGATTTCCAACAACCAACGCGTAAAGGCACAACATTTAATCGAGTTTGAGAGATTTTAGACCTTAAGATGTTCTAGTTATTAGCGATCATAAGTTGTATTTATTTTTAAGTGGGGAGTTTTATAAAAGAGTTGGATTGGTGGTAGCACACAAGAGCGAGGGACATTCAATTAGTGGCTCGAGAAAAGTAAGGTAAGTAGCAGCCCATTAATGTTTCACTGCTGGGCACAGGCCTCCTCACTCATAGGAGGGAGGGTTTTTAGAGCATAGACCCACCACGCTGTTCCAGTGCGGATTGGCAGGTATAGTACACAATTGCTATTCTCTATTCCTTCGCTCTCATAGTCCTATGTGACGGGAATCCGACACGACCGAAGAGAGATCGGATGCAGGACCGACAGTTTAACGTGTTCTCCGAGGTAGGGGGTGGAGCACACCGCCACCTTCCCAACTTGGGGCAAATATTGAGAAAATCTTAATAGAAATCTCAATATTGATTTTGAATTGCAGCAGAGATGAATTGAGAGAGAAATTTGAGGCAGACCAACAAGAAGAGTAAAGTGTGTGATATGCTATAACTGTGATGAATCGGAAAATGGTATCACATATTTTACCAAATTTATCTGAGCTTCAACAAAAATTGATTACATGTCCCCAAACCGGGTACGTGAGAATTTGTGCAATAATTGTTTTAGACTATTAAACTCACTCATTCACTCACTGTAAGTCAAGATTCACTTGAAATGTAGTGACCCCCTGAGCAATGTTGAATTGGGATTCCCTTTACTACCAAGGCATAGGGAACTACGCGGGTGTCACGAATTTTCTTTCATTGACTCACTATATTAAGTATTTCGACGTACAGAGAGTTCAGATATCTAATAACCGCCCTTTTGGGGCTTGGAGGAAGGGAAAGCAACATCTAATCGAGTTTGAGAGGTTTTCGACTTATCAAAGTTCGACTTAAAGAGGTTCTTGTTGTTATCGATTATTATTAAACATGTGCTACTTTCATACATACATACATAGCATCACGCCTCGTTCCCATTGGGGAAGGCAGAGACAACATCCTTCCACTTGCCACGATCCTTCCATATCTCCTTCGCTTCTTTCATTCTCATTAAACCTTTCATACAAGTTCGTCGGTTTAGAGTACTCTTGACCTGGCCGTTATTTAAAATGTCCTGGATTTGGTCCAGGAACGTTCGCCTTGGTCTTCCCCTTCCAACTTTCGCATTCACTCTTGACTCATAAATCCTTTTTGTCAGTCTCCTTTCATTCAT
>JACTOM010000913.1:631996-665960 GCA_015832385.1 Elymnias hypermnestra | reverse complement strand
GTTGTTGTTGTTTTCTTGCCCTTATCCCACTAGGTGGGGTCGGCACAGCATGTTTCCTTTCGCCACTTCACTCTATCCGCTGTCATTTCTACATTCACACCCTTAATACACATATCCTCTTTCACACAATTCATCCACACTTTTTTTGGTCGCCCTCTCCCGGCCCTGCCGCTTACCATCATATTTAGAACCCTCTTACATACATGGCTATCCTCCCTTCTCATTACATGTCCATACCAGGCTAACCTTCCACTCCTTAACTTCTCGTTCACTGGTGCTACTTTCACACTTCCTCTAATATACTCATTCTTAATCTTATCCAATTTTGTCACTCCACACATCCATCTCAACATTCGCATCTCCGCTGCATGCAATTTCCTTTCATTCTCCCCTTTGGTGGCCCAGCACTCTGATCCATACAGGACGACAGGTCTTACGATCGTCTTATAAATCTTCCCCTTTAGTTTAAGGGGCATTCTGGCATCGCAAATTGTTCCCGAGACCTGCCTCCACTTCATCCAACCTGCATTTATCCTGCTAGTAACATCTCGGTCAATGCCGCCATCGTTTTGGAAGACAGAGCCGAGGTAACGGAAATCTGAGCAGACTCGAAGGGAAACAGAAGGTTGGTCCTAGAAGGTTGGTCCTATTGATCTTTTTTGATAATAAAACAACAAAAACATGTGTAATATGTTGAAGATATGGATATTTGACCATTAATCAGACAAAAACCAATGAATGGATATGGCTAAAATTTCATACATAGGTTGTTTATAATCTGATTTAACGTTAGTAGTACCTATTTTTCTCTGGTTTTAATTTCGAAATAGACGCAGCTAAAGTCGCGGACAGAAGCTAGTGTCACAACAAAGTCTATTCATCATTTCTAAGATAATTGATCTATCGTGACCCAAAAAGATATTAAGTCACGTGTAAATTGCGAAAGCGAAGTCTACTTCAATAACAAACTATACCTTTCACTGTTTGTCGAAATACATTTCTTTTGGGGTAGGCTGAGACCACGTCCTTCCACTTGCCACGATCCTTGCATATCTCCTTCGCTTCTTTCATTCTCACTAAACCTTTCATACATGTTCGTTAAAGTACTTTTGACCTGGTCCTTATTTAAAATGCCCTGGATTTGGTCCAGGAACGTTTGCCTTGGTTTTTCCCTTCGAACTTACTCGTTCACTCTTGACTCATGAAGCGGAGGTCCCGGGTTCGATCCCCGGTAGGACGAATTTAGGAAATTGTATTTTCTAATTTGTCTGAGTCTGGACTGGTGAAAGGCTTCGGCCGTGGCTAGCTACCACAGATTTGTGTTCCGGTACGATGCTGTGTAGAAACCGTAAGGGGTATATCGCCTCTTAACAGATTAGCGCGCTTCCATCTTAGACTGTATCATCTTACCATCAGGTGAGATCACAGTCAAGTCTTCATCTAAAAATACCTTTCCCAATTTCACTTTAAAAATACTTTTGCATCTAAATCAAAAACAAACATAAATGATACCAATAAAGTATACAAATCAAACAATATAATCTTAAAACAATTACTTGTAATACTAAAAAATAACACGGATACAACGTATTGTTTCTGTTCGTGTAACCTTTCACTTTCCGACAGGTATTACATGTGTTATTAGCGAGGGAGGTCGTTAAAGGCATTCATTCATCACAGGTTATTAACCTTTTGACCGAATTTTTGTCCTGGCAACCAATCTCAAAGGAATTAGTCATCTATGTTTATAAACACGATGCATATAAGCGAAATATCACTCATGACATCATCATGACATCTGCGAAACTATAGGTCCGATTGTCTTGAACAGTTACTCCAGTGGCAACGTAGACGTTAACTAAGAACGAGCTTTCCTATACTCCCAAAGGGTCGGGGTGTATAAGCGATAATAATTCATTAATAGTTCATAATGGTGCGCTGCGTTGCAACCGCCGCCGGCATATATTTTTATTTTAATTTCATGATATCTTTTGAATGGAATATCCGATTTCAATAATTCAAAAAGTAATCATCAGGTATTGAGACAGTCTTGAATATTAAATAATTTATTTGGATAAAAATTTATAAATGGTATGGATAACACGGTCTGATTTTGATCGGCATTTCAATCAATTTGTTAAATGTAAAAAAGTAGTTATAGTGACTTTTTTTGTAGATATTGATATATTCTATAATATTGTCGAAGATTTTTTTGTCCTATCATTGATACTCTTCACAGCGTATGCGATGAAAGCCATTTTTTGGCTAATTTTTGTACATCTTCGGTTGGTTTTAATCGGAATTTCTAAAGATTTCTATAGTAATCTAGTTCTAAATATAGCCTATGTTACTCAGTGATAATGTACCTTTCTAATAAAAAAAAATTATTAAAATCGGTCCAGTACTTTTTGAGTTTATTCGTTACATACAAAAATAAAAATCTTTCCTCTTTATAATATTAGTGTAGATAACGATCACTTACTACAAGATTTGCAATTGGTGCGAGTATTCGCTTTGCTAGTAGAGTTCCCGAGTTCGATCCCCGGTAGGACGAAAGGAAATTATATTTTACAATTTGTCTGAGTCTGGACTGGTGGGAGGCTTCAGCCGTGGCTAGTTACCACCCAACCAGCAAAGACGTCAAGTAAAAATATAATAAGTTTCGGTACGATGCTGTGTAGAATACGTAAGGATATTAACTCTTTTGAAGTGACACTTCTTTAGGCGCATGAGGGTAAAATTTTTACGAATGAAACGCGTCACAAAGTTGTGCAGCGTTTGAATTTTAGGTAGTTTTAATAGTGAAAACACGTGGCATTTTTATTTACAATTCAATAAATTATTTGTATTAATTTTCGACACTTTTAATACTTTAATGAAAATAAAATTCCTAATATATCTTCCTTTTTCCATCCCTCTAAGTCTCGGAAATCTAAAGTTTTAGATTAGACTTAAAAATTAGCAGGTAATTTGTTAGTTCTATAGATTTATACTTGCTTTTTATTATTTCTCTGTTCGGACATCTCAATCTCTGCTCAGTTATTTAATTTATTATATATCAATTTGTGATTTGTTTTTTACTAGCTTGGGACGACAGTATTTCATAAAAAAAAAATCAAAAATCAAAAATATCATTATTCAAGTAGGCATATTACAGCACTTTTGAATCGTCAAATTATATTTTTTTCCCCACACTCTGATTCTAATATACGTCTGATGACGGTACTCAAGATCGGCTTAAAGTCTAAAGTTACGAGGGTTCCTTCGCGCCCTGATCCGAGAAGAACCCACGACAAACTCAGTCGGGTATTTTTTTTTACCATCATCATTACAATAACATATTAGTTTACTATATTTTAATTAAAATTAGAGCAATTCGTTCACTCCCAGGCGTTTCTATCGTCTAGGTAATCTTGCAACTTATAATACGATTTTTCTATCAACTTTCTTTTAACAAAGACTTTCAATTTATTAATTGACATCTTTAGAACGTCTTGTGGGAGTTTATTATAGAAACGTATACAGTTACCCTTAAATGAGTTGTTAATCTTATGCAGCCTACTAGAATTTATAACAAGTTTGTTTTGGTTTCGTAAGTTATATGATGTACATTCACTCTTTTTATTAAAATAGTCAATACTACAAGCTACTCTCTTGGACCCATATTCTAAATCACACGAAGGGCCTTTTCTGCAGTACAAATATTGGATCTATANTTAGAACAAGAACTATTTTCTACTTTTTTGTGTTGCGTGTTTTTTTTTTTTAACTGTAATTTGTTTTTCTGTTTTTAGTTGGATCTTTGATATAACTAACATCTTTATTTATCTTTTCCCTTAGTGATATCCTCTTTATTTTGCTCATGTCAACCCTATCTAACTAATTGACACAATTTTTTTCCGTAGATTGCAGCAGCAGATATGGGCCAATAGTTCTGTTACGACTTTTTATTAAAGTCATAATGTGTATTATCTATTTCACTTCACGGTAAACTTTGTATCAAATTAACCATAGACGTAATATCAGTCCGTAAAAAACAACAAAATAAACCAATGACTGTACAAAGTGACCGTTACTAACTGTGCATGTGTCGCGTCATTAAGTTATTTGGTGAAATTTTATAAATTTTGAGTGTTTAACCAGCCCATTAACGTCCCGCTGCTGGGCACAAGCCTCCTCACTCCGAGGAGCGAGAGTTTTTAGAGCATAGACCCATCACGCTCTACTGCGGGTTGGCAGGTATAGTACATAAGTGCATTTTCTATTCCTTCACTCTCATAGTCCGACGTGACGGCAATCCGACACGACCAGAGAGAGATCAGGCGCAGGACCGACGGCTTAACGTGCCCTCCGAGGCACGAGGGTGGATCACACCGCCAACTTCCCAACTTCGGGCAAATATTGAGAAAATCTTAATAGAAAACTCAATATTGATTTCGAATTGGCCCGACCCGGGACTCGAACCCAGGGCCTCATGTCTGTAGTCGAACATGCTAACCACTAGACCAATGAGTCAGTTACACATACATACTAAAACACAAATGTTTCCTCTTTATAAGACAGGTTAGCGTTTGACTGTGATCACACTTGATGGTAAGTGATGATACAATAATCTGGTAAGAGGCAATTTACCTCTTAAGGTTTCTTCACAGCATCGTACCGGAACACAAATCAATGCCTTTGACTTGTTATATTCAAGCCTAGAGTCGATTACCTAACCTATATAACTGTGGTTATTTAAGATCGGTTCTCAGGTCATAGACCGTTATATCGGTCGTTAACTCGCAGCCGGAACGTCTACATAAACATAATACGACTAACTTTTTAATTTATTAAATTTACTGGATGCAATTATTTTTATCAACATCGTAATTAATGTAGCAAGTACTTGTTAATGTAAACAATTCTTTTTCCCTCCGTTTTATAAAAAAAAACTATCGCGTGTTATGTTTTGATTTTGTTTTCGAAGATATGTTTAATTTCTCTAACAAACTCCCAGAAGACATTGTCAATGCAATACTCTCGTCCGATGGTGCTTATACAATTTTATTTATTTATTTCTTTCAAACTTCTTAAAAAAAGGCCTTCTCAAAAGGCGGTCTTATCACTAAAGCGATCTCTTCCAGACAACCTTTGGTGAGAGGAATAGTAGACAGGAGCGGGAGGTGCAAGCAAGACAAAACGTAATGAACTTGATTTATTATAGTTACATACTACTTAAACAATACTTATAATAATTAAACATATAGATAATAAAGTTTAAATAATATTTAACTATATTGAATCAATAGCTTGTATACTTCATCTACGTAAGTAAGCAATGAGTTTTTACTCATTTATTTATAAAAACTTTATTTTGTCGCTGGCAAATGCATTTACGCACCCCGACTAATAGGGTCGGGAGTGTGGAACTCCGCTAGGGTACGAACTCGCAATACCCACTAAAATCCAGCGGGACCGCCATCAACCATGAGCGGGGAGCCAGAGGTTCGTTGAGGCATTCGTCTTGCAGCTCACAGATATGCTACAGGGGCAGGAGGTGTACAAGTCTCCGCTTCCTGTTTCCTGCACCCCTTAGTCGGGGCTGAAGTGTTCATTCACCCTTTGCCGTGCCTCTTTAAGTAAAATGACGCCTGCTGACTGATAAGTATCGATCCTATAATACTTGCCAGTGAAAGGTCTGTGCCGATCAGCGACGTCATGGTGAGTCGTTGAGGTTTCCAGGCGGGACATTTTGCCACAGTGTGGTGGGCTGTGTTTAAAGAGGCACCACACTCGTGACATCTGGCCGACGGTTCACAGCCAACGGTTCGGTACAAGCATTTGCCGAAGCAACCATGACTGGTAAGTACCTGTACAAACCTGTACAGGTACTTACCAGTCAGTCATGTTATCCTCCTTCTATCTTTGGGTCAAGCAAAACCCTGAGCCACCTTATCTCGTCAGCGTCTGGTGATTCCACTGTGTGTGGTGATGCACTGGTAAGCAGTCGTAAGATCTTTCACCTTGAGCTCCCATGGGGGATCACCTGCCAGGAGTGTTGCTGTCGTCCATGACTGTAAGGTACCCCCGTATAGCTCTGATCGCTATAACCCTCTGGGTATTTATAACAACTTGCAAACACAAACTATATAAAGTATAACTATATAAGTTTATATTTGCAGTCTAAAACGCAATAAATCGAAGCGAAGCATTTTTTTAAATATAATTAAGACTGACTGATGGTAAGTGATCACAGCCACCCATGGACACCTGCAGCATCAGGGAAACTGCCGATGTGTTGCCGGCCTAGAAGGTGGTAGTTTAATTGCCTCTTAAATAACTGCTTAAAGTCTTGGGGGAACACCGCTGCTGGATGTTGGTACCACATTTTGCAGGTACGCGAAAGTAGAGTCTTTGATGAGTGCCATTCATCCAGAGTATGTAGAATTTACTTCTACGACGAGATGGTCGGTCGTAGAATTGTGACGGCGTTACTAACTTGAATAGTGCCTCGGAACAAAAATAGATTCTATAGAAGACACACAGGGAACTAATGGTTCTTCTGTGATCTAAAGTCTCTAGCTTCTTGGTCAGTTGGGGTTACCGACAAATTGAATTGCCCGACTTTGAATCCGATCAAATGGAAGGGGTTGATACTGATAATTAAAGAAAATGAATTCTGATGAGTTGCAGGAAGAATTGAGTGAATCGACCGATGATCGAAGTCCAGACTTCTGATAGCAAAGTGAGTACTAGCACCACTGCACCAGCGAGGAAAATTACCTCTTATGGTTTTTACACAACATAGAGACACGTATTTGCTGGGATTGTGGTGTAACTAGCCACGGCGTTCTACCATCCCAGATCCACACAAAAAACCAAAAACATTTTTTTTATTTTTTTTTCAAAATTTGACGAGATTGGAAGCGGACCTGTGCTAGAGAAGCAAATACTCCTCGCTCGCTCGCTCGCTTCAACCTATGGACGTCCACTGCTGGGCATAGGTCTCTCGAAATGATGCCCACGAGGCCCGATCTAGCACTGCCTGGCTCCAGCGGCTACCGGCGACCCTCCGTATATCGTCGGTCCACCTTGTGGGGTCGTATTCCTACACACGTCCGGTGCGGGGTCGCCATTCCTGCACCTTCCGTACCCAACGTCCATCGGTTCTTCAGACTATGTGCCCCATTGCCACTTCAGGTTCCCGATTCGTAAGACTATTTCTGATTTGATCGCGTAGAGAAACTCTGAGCATAGCCCTCTCCATCACACGCTGAGTGACTCTGAGCTTCCGAATGAGGCCCATATGCAGCGACCACGTTTCCGATCCGTAGGTAAGCACTAGCAACACGCACTGTTCAAAGACTTTAATCTTCAGGCACTGAGAGATATTGGATGAAATACTCTCACTTATATAGAATAAGATAGATCTATAATATTAGTAACTATCGTAGATCGAAGTTGTATATACGTAATCTGAAATTTTATGTGTAATTCTAAATCAAAATCGAAATATTCTTAATTCCAGTAGGCTTAAAAAGCACTTTTGAATCTTCAGTAGTCTGTTTGTTTGTAACAATTCTACCACCGGTTAGGAAAGTTGATTCCGCTGAGAAAAAACCCGAAAGAAACTCAGCGGTTACTTTTTTAAACATAGTTTTTTATGTGACATTATTTTGCTTCTGTGAGCAACTGGAATCAAGTCCAAACATTTCTATCGCTTTAATGATTTCTGAATCTTCTTCACCCTAAAATATAGCATTACAAGTTTGTTTTCCTTGTATTAAAATTGGATTTCGCTTTTTTTGCTCTGAATATTATTACAGATTTTTACCACTGTCGAACTGAACGGTTAACTCAATTAACCGTGAACTTGACTCGAACAAGTAATTCGATAAAATCACGTCCTAACCGGTTTTTAAAGTTATACGCTGTCAATATAATATGATAAGTTATATCGGGGCACATAGTCCGACGAACCGATGAACGTTGGGGTCGGAAAGTGCTGGAATGGCGACCCCGCACTGGACGACGCAGTGTAGGAAGACCCCCCACAAGGTGGACCGACGATATAAGGAGGATCGCCGGTAGCCGCTGGAGCCAGGCGGCACAAGATCGGGCCTATTTGGGCATTATTTCGTGAGACCTATGTCCAGCAGTGGACGTCCATAGGTTGAAACGACGACGACGACGAAGTTATATCGAAGTTTTAGGTGAGAGCTAAATTTTTATTAACCCATCAAATTATAATGTAGATCTGTGAATTGGTAAATCTAATTTTATGTTGAGTATTTCTCGTAGTCATAACGAAAGAAATTTCTAATGTTGCTTTGTTTGAACAACCTTTACAATTGGCCTGAATAAATTAGCGTCGAACTTATCTAGGTTTAAGAAATTTAATATGCATGTAAGAATAGATAAAAGATAGATTATCTATATTACAAGAAACATTGTTATCTATATGTCGGAGTGCTATAGTCTGTGGAACTCTGGCGCCATCTATCTATCAGCGTGGTATAGGATCATGTGTCGTGAGCAGGCAGCGAACTCGCCAATTCTCGGGGGACGGCCCGCCGGTGAAAAAACGGAAACTGTCGCGTTCCTAACTACTATTATTAATGAGTTGGTGTAAATTGATATCGGGAACATTAAGATTAAGTGATTGGAGGTTTGAGTTAATTAATAAAGTGTTAGATTGCACCAACGCCCACAGTATGGAAATTGATGTGATTTATGATTAATTGATATGATTATGGATTACATTAGTAACGATGTCGGTGGAGAACCTTACGCCACTATACTTTATGCTCTCCTTCTTTCTTATTCTCCGACACATACATACACACACACACACATATATATATAAAGAGACATCCAGTTTCTCATCTATTGACTCATCACGATATCTCTGGAACCATACAGCATAGAGACTTTCCTTTTGCCGAGTAGAGGCCCGCTAAGAACGGATTTTGCGAAATTCAACCCGCAAGGTTGCGGTGGTGTTAACTATTATCACGATATCTCCCGAACCATAAGGCGTACGGACTTGAAATTTGGTAGCAATATTCCCTTTGCCGAGTAGAGTTCAGCTAAGAACGGATTTTACGAAATTTCATCTGCAAGGGGGGTAACGAGGTGTTAATTTAAAAAGTTCAAACTTCACATTTACAAACTATATCTTTTGTGGTATGTAAAACTTGGTCAGAATTTTTTGACATAATGGAAACTATCAAAAGTAAATTTTAGGAAATTCCACCCTCAAAGGGCAGTGCGGGTAAGTTTCTTATTTGTAAAACAATTTGCCTAAAGTAATGAAAATTCTACCAAAAAAACACTCCACGCAGACGAACTTGCGGGTTCGGCTAGTATATTATATACGTGATCATACTAAAATCTTATATAACAAAATAAAATCGTTTGTTTTGTTGGTAAAACTAAAATAGCATTTTTTATTGAATACATTTCAATGTACATCATATCTATAACCAAAAACTTTTAGAATTGTTATCTTTCTATCTGTATGATCTCCGTAATAGCTGAACTGATGTTGATAAGACCTACTAATACATATTTGATAATCCTCCTTAGAGTGCTTGAGTCCTAGGTTCAATTCCCAGCAGGGTTCATTGGGTATTCCACTTTGTCTGGACCTAGACTATTGGAAGGCTTCTGCTGTTGTTAATAAGAACACTATTAGCGAAAAAAACACATTTATTGGTTTTTTTGAAACCATGATGCTATAATGCGACATGTGATTTAAAAGTGTCAGTTTAAAACTTGCGTCCGAGTACGAAGCTTTCTAGAAATCATAAGAGGTAAATGAATTCTTACCAGGGTAGCACACTTCATGTCGCATGATCACATGAACAAATCGTAGTGCTCTTAGCTATTCGATATTGCTTTATCGTACTTAGAACGTCATTTTGACTAGGGAGACTGGATCGACTTTAAGGAAAATTTCGAAGACCAAAGTTCTGTTATATATTTTTATTTTCGCACTCCTATCGTAGTTGTTTCTTCTCATAGATTCCCTTCTTGAATCGCTTTATATATAAACTTTACTTTAACTACAATTTTGAGTCCGAACATCCCATCCCCTCTTCTCAGATGACAGGAGGGCAAATAATCGTAATCAAAAGCAATAAATCTTATCTCTATCTTGTCTTATATCTACTGAGATATATGTAAGAAAAGAAACTGTACACAATAAAAATAGCAATATCTAACAACAATATCTTGCAGACGCTATCTTATTATGCGACATTTATTATTCAAAAGTGAAAGTGTCATATCACGTGATTGCTACATTTATAACTGTATTGCGGGGTTCATTGATCTCGTCTTATTGCTTGTTACGTACGTAATTAAACATATTAATTATATTAAAAGCATATTTATTACCAAGAGTATTTCTAATCAGTTGCGACTTACATTACAAAACAGCTAGTATATAATACGTTATAATGCTACCATCAGCTAAATTGAAACCAGTTTATCGTCTACATTATATTATATATATAAATCAAATGCTGTTTATTAGTCTCGCTAAAACTTGACAATGATTGGACTGATTTGGATGATTTTGGTAGTGAAATATTTATGGAAGTCCAGGGATGGTTTAGAAATAACAATGGTCCTAATATGCTTCCCTGAGGCACACCAAATGGATTTTGTATTTCGAAATCGGAACGAAATACTGTACGATACTTTTTGTTGGTCTGTGATATATCTGTGCATGGAGATCTTTTACTGAAGTAGCTTTCCATCCATTCAAGAGCCTGTCCCCTTTTTCCGTATCATTCCAATTTTTTGACAGTGTTATGTGACAAACTAAATCGAATGCTTTACTCATATCAACAACAGAGAAATTATTATTTAAAGCTTCTGTCCTAGATTTATTTAACTGAAAGGTGAGTAATGTAAAAATGCTTGGAATTTAGTTAAACCAACAATTTCGCTTTCCCTTAGAAACTATTCCTACCTGTCAAACATTTGATGTTCGTACCTTCGTTTAGAAATCAAATTTAGGTCTTTCAAAAATAAAACAAAATTGAAGTGTTTCTTTTTTGTTTTAAATGCACGTTTGCACTTCATCCCATCATTCAGAAATCAAATTAAATTTAAAAGAATATTTTTGTTTGTTTTTGACAATTGACACTGACAACCAAGAATTTCTAATCGTAACTAATATTTAACAGACTTTGGCGATAATCTAGGTGTACTGGTCACGTTTTTATTTTGATAACGACTTCTCTTTGTTCCAGTTAAGTTTCGACCACATTTGTCACTAAAATTGAAACTCTCTACAAATATTATTTAGATTTCTTATTTATTGATTATGAGGCGGTAAGAAGTTTGCCGAGTCGGCTTGTCTTTAATTATGCTTTTTATATAGAAACTGCCTCATTGGTCTAGTGGTTAGCATGTTCGACTACAGACATAAGGTCCTGGGTTCGAGTCCCAGGTTGGGCCAATTTAAAAAATGAATAATGAGTTTACTATTTAAGATTTTCTCAATATTTCCCCGAAGTTGGAAAGTTGGCGGTGTGATCCACTGCGCCTGATCTCTTTCCGGTCGTGTCGGATTGCCGTCACATCGGACTATGCTCTAAAAACCCTCTCTCTCTGTGCCCAGCAGTGGGACGTTAATGGGCTGCTACTAACCTTACCTTTATTGAAACCGTTTTTTAATTGTTTTCTAAATTTTACGTCTTAATAGCCTTCAAATTTACGAAAATTGGAAAAGCATTTCATAATTACTTTAACTTTAATAAACCTCTATTCATCTGTCTGTACGACAATTAACGTTTCTCTATAGTTACAACCTGTTTCTGGTAATTTATTTAAATGGTCAATTAACTGGTACATGTTAATTATAAATATCCAAAATTCACTTTAAAAAACCAATTCTTTATTGGAGGTAGGCGCTTCGCTCTTGTCTATATATTTTTCATCATCAGATTTATCTGAGGTCAAATCTTGTGCTTTATAACAACTAAATGCTTAATCTTCTATAAAGAGTTATTGATTTAGAAATAGCCTTTAGCATCTCAGGCTGGCATCTGTGTATAAACACAAAACAAGTTAACACTAAATAAATGAATATACATAAACGGAATTATAAAAAGACTGAATGTCGCTAAAGAGCAGTTTCACTAATGGTTTTTCGCAATATTGGAATCCTGTTTTAGACGTTTTAACCTTTTTTTAGGAACAGGTCTCGACGAGATATTGCAACTAGTCTACTCCCGCGACACCATGTTCATAAAATCAATCGTGTATTCGTTTATTCATAAGAAATACTATATTACGAATTAAGCCTTAATCGAACGGTTTGCATTGTGGAGGCGATCCGTATCTTCCTGGAGAAATGGTTAGGCAGAAGGTATGGATCGCTCTCTTAGAGACTGATGCAGGTGTTAACCGGACACGGTTGTTTTGGTAAGTACCTGCATCAGATTGTCGGCTGTGAGGAATCAGCCGCCTGCCACGAGTGTGGTGCACGACAGATTCGGCGCATCACACAAAAGCAGAGTGTTCCGCATGGGGACCTCAGCGACCCATCTTGGTGACGCTGAATGAAGGGAACCTCTCGTTGGTGAGCATAGTTGGCGCAATGCTTGCTGGAGGGCAGTCGCTTCCTTCTGCGAATCAGTTATGTTGCTGAAGGAGGCATCGGAGAGGGTGAGACAGAATGTCATCGGCACTGCAACTATCCCACGAAGGAGGCGGAGAAGCAGGATGCGTAGATTTGCGTATCTTCTTCCCCATCCGTGCTACCAGAGTGGATTGTATACCTCTGGTTCTCCACTCAGGGATTTCGAGGGTTCCGCTGGATTTTAGTGGGTATTCTGATATAAATAATATAATAAATAAAGTTAGATATTGAATCATTAGCTCGCATGCTTCGCCTACGTAACTAAGCAACTAATAGTTTACTCATTTATTTATGACAACTTTCAAACACAAACCATATTATAGCCTATACATAAGTTTATATATATCAAAAACGCAAAAAATCTGCGAAACTTAATAAAGTATTTAACATAAATTAAAGGAAATAAGCTCTGATGAATCGTAAGAAGAACTAAGTGAAGAAGTGAATCACAAATTTCGATGACGCAGCAAAACAAATCGCCAAGTATTTTGACAATTAAAACAAGCGCGCATGCGTCGAAAATTTTGTGGCATGCGTTCTAATTGCGCATTTATTTAATTGGAAGGCAATGGGGCACTTTCGTCACTCAAAATAGCACTGAAAATACGAAATTTCGATACAGGCATGACGACAAAGTTCATAAAAGTTATATATTAATGATTCGTAATTATTGTATTGTATCGTTAAATTTCTAAATTTCTACAGAACTCTTTTTAACACCATCGCTTTATTTTTGGATTAGGATCTTTAACCGTGGTCTTCCATATATTTCAGTAGCTATATTTTATATTTTTATTTATCAAAGTCACAACTTTCATATTAAAGCTAAAGTATACTATGTAATTCATTATTCCATAACCCAGTTCGATTTCGGAAAGCCCTCGTGGATACCTGGAATACTCGGGAGGATGTTCCAGGGTACGCCAGACTCATACCGGCTAAAACCCAGCGGTGCTCCTACATCACTCGGAGACGGGGTCACGAGAACGCGACTGACAGACATTCGCAATCCCGCCAGCGATGTGCCTGCTTAGGCCCAACTCGGTCAATGACCAAAACTTACTCCGAAGGTGGATTGCCTGGAGCACCTGGCAAGCCACCAACCACCTCGCAAGACCTTTCTTTGTTGGGCAACGGTCCCCGCTTCCGTTACCCAAAGGTCACCACTAAGGTGGGAGACGGCGATCGTGGGCCTTCTGTCGGTCGAAGTGGTCACGTTCGCCTCCCTTAATCGTTTTGCCATCTCCTTCCGCGTCATCACATCCCCGCAGAAGCAGAGCGTAGCACACCTTGCTCTCTCGCTGCTCACCATCATTCTAATAACCGCCACGAGCGTGGCACGCTGAACAGACCAGGCTGGGCAAGCCTCAAGGGATGTTCGATTTTACATTATTTAATTTCGACATGTATCTAGTAATATAGCAATTAAAGTAATTGTACCCTGCCTGATCAAGTAGATTCAACTGGTTTGGAGATAAATTTATTATTTAGAAACAACAGAAAGACAAATTTTGTATATTTATATGTAAAGAAACATAAGTTTTCCAGAACCTGCTAAAATTTAAATAGTTATGTGATAATTATAATGTATTTAAATTGTTTGCTTGCAATCTTTTCTGGCTGTGACCTCACTAAATGGCAAATGATGATGTGCACATCTGCATAAATAAATGATAGCTAAATTAGACGACGCGTAAAAACTAACGAGTAGATAACGTTTTATTATATGTTTTTAAATTAAAAGATCATAGGTTTTTTAGGAAAAGGATGGTAAAATATTCATAACCCTTAAACAGTGAGGCAGTTCCACTTTTTTACGCTGGGAAATGGATTAACGCACCCCACAGAAAGTACACACACATTAATACCCTGCGGAACCCTCCAAATCCTGAACCATCACACCAGATTCAGTGGAGACATTCCTCTTGGGTCCCCTGACATTATCTGTCACAGCTATTCAAATGGGCACGTCTTATGACCCCCAGCTTCACCCTTCAGTCAAGGGTGACTTGTGCTGAGGCTTCCCGCTCCCTCCCTAATGTCTCCATCTGTAAGATGTCGTTTTCACAGAAGAAAGCGACCGCCTAGTTCCACTGGTCCTGCAAATTTATTCGGAATGGGATTCACTGACTTTTCTATAACTTATGGATTTATATGCAGGTTTACTTCTACAATGTGAATAGATTCATAGAATCGCTTCTCATCTCTCTAAGTGAAAAAGAAAGAATGCAGTGGAGGCTTTCTCTTACTGCCGAAGGATGCATGTCCTCCCGCCGCCGTAAACCATCAATCGAACTCATCTGGGACATCAGAGATCAATGTGCGAATGCACTTGCCGGTGAAGAGGATCACAAGAATTTGATGCTACCGAAGGAAGCACATCTACCCGCCTTCGCGAACTCAGTCAGACTTATCTAGACATCAAACAGGAATGCCTAATTGATCTTCGGATATCCCACTACCAGATAAAAAGTCTCGCTGGGTTTCAGTGAGTATTGTGAAGTATCCTTCGTCTGCCACACATGCAGTTGGGTTTAATGAATTTCCTAGCGAAATAGAAACACCATTTTACACAGAAGTCGTTCTTAAGGCAGGATTACCGTGTGTCTTCAACCCAAGCTCATCAGTTCATAGCAAACAGTCTGTTGTCAATACTACCAGCGATCAAGCTAGTAGTTCATAACACATTGCCAGGAAAATATACATAGAATTTGATCTTATTTTTTTATGTTATACCATAGTTGGTGTTAATAGAACATTTATTGCAGGCAATAAAATGTTCAACTTTTATTACGTTTTATTATACTATAATAAAATTTGTATGTCCGTCATATTACCGGTTTTATTCGGTAGAATATTTAAGAACGTAAACCGTCACGTGCTTTTACATGTGACGATAATTCGACACTACCTAAAGCAAGGTGCAGACGTGACTATACGGGATCGTCACCAATATGGGTTTGAACGGTGCACCTGTGTGGCTCGATGCCCTGGCCGCACCAAATATCCTCTGCTTGCATATGGCACAGAGGATAATAGCGATCAGGACAATACGGGGGTATCGTACAGTATCCTGGACAGCGGCGACTCTTTTGGCGGGCGATCCCCTGTGGGAGTTGCGGACTGAGGTTCTAGCAGCCGTCTACCGTCATAGAATGGCGGCAAGAGCGCAAAGCCTGTGGGCTGATGCCGAAGAGGTTCGGAGGATCAGAACTTTAGCTAACCAGTCCCTGGTACAAAAATGGAAGGAGAGCCTCGGGTCCCCAGTAGCGGGCATGACCATTGTGGCGGCGATCCGACCTCATCTGGAACAATGGCTTTCCAGAGAGCACGGATCGCTCTCCTATAGATTGGTGCAGGTTATGACCGGGCATGGATGCTTCGGAAAGTTCCTGCATCGAATTGGTCGGGAGCAGTCGACTCAATGCATCACACTGTGGCAGATTGTGCGGCCTCGGGACCTTAACGTCACCTCCTGGTGGCACTCATTGGTGGTGGTCTTTCGCTGGGGAGCATTATAGGTGCGATGCTCTCCAATGATAGGATGTGGGCCGGACTATCCTACTTCTGCGAGACTGTAGTCTCGCTTAAGGAAGCCCATGAGCAAGAGAGGGAGAATGCAGCGGATGCTCCCGCTCACCGCCGAAGGGGGCAGGGTACTAGGCGGCGCGTGTTTGCGCGCCTCCTTCCACCTCCTTGAATCCTCAGTTGGACTCATCTGAGGTACCAGGGACGAATGCGACAGTTGAACACCTGATGCCTCACTTACAGATGAAGAGGATTCCGCTGGGTTTTAGTGGGTATTGCGAGGTCTCCTCCCTCGCCGAGTCCCACACTCATGGGGGTCGGGGTTCGTGCCTAAATGCATTTCCCAGCGAAAAAAAAAGCAGACCTGACAAAATTTGGATGAAATACATATCTAAAGACAATTTTACATGCTTCACTAGCAGAAACCCTGAGTTCGATTGCTGGCAAGGCAATTCTAGAAATTTAGTAATTTATCAGAGACTGGACTGGTGGAAGTCTTCACCCTTGACTACCCTACCAGCAAAGAAGTGGCGCCAAGCGAAAAGATCCGTGTTCCAGTAAGATGCTGTTCTATCCTGCTTCCATCTTGGATAACTTACCATCAAGTGTATTGTGTAGTGTAGGCCATTAAAGGAACGAGGTACAACGGATAATTCATAAACGTCCTTAAAATTTCAAACTCAGACACCGAAGTTGTACGTTTTCAGTAGTATATTTCATCCCGTAATTAATTATTTATACATATTATTAAAATATTAACAACGAATTTATTTATATATATATATATATCAAGGAACTAAGCGCATCCGTTAATAACAATGAGGTAAAAATTTATCAGGCGTGACTTAATGGCATATTTGTTATCTCGAACATTATTCTTAGCAGGAAATCTGGAGCCAGACGAAGAGGGCAATATTCACTCGCTTATAAGAACAAAAGGGATAGCTATAGCAGAAATACATGAATAAAAATACACCCAATCGGCAATGTAAATTAATTGCTTAAAAAAAACCCGTGAATATTAAGAAATGACATAATAAATTTGATATAATTGCCGAAATATGTATAAGCTGCTAATAATAGTTTAAACTGCGATTATAACAAAAACATGTATTCGGGGTCAAACATATACCTCAAAGCATTGAGTTATATAACTAAAGTCAAAAGCATAACATTAATAAAATATTTGCATGTCTTTAAAAATATATAATACAATGTTATGTATGTGTATTCAAACCAGTTAAATTATTAAAACGCAGTAGACATTCAAAGTAGTTGGTAGTAAGCATATGCGTCTCTTTCACACTAATTTAGTAACGTTCACATTGTTGTGATTTGAAAGAGATAGTTATAGTATCGGCAGAGACAACCAGAAGTCTAAAATCTAAATAAATGGGGTAATAGAGTCACAAATCTCGTTCACAAATAAAAGCGTAACCACTTTCTTGAATAACAGCAGAACTTTGAAAGTAGCAAAAATATAGTTTGATCTCTCTCACACTTCTCACCTAACTAAGATTTGAAAGAGGTGGCGATATTATCAACCATACCAGTAAGAAGGCATACAGGTAAATAACTGGAGCCCCAAATCTCTTAATCCTGAATAAATTATAATGTAACCACTTTCTTTAATCACAGCAGAATGTTGACAGTAATTATTTACTGGTCACTCTAACGCTAACATGACTTACATTTAGCTCTGATTTGAAAGAGGTGGCAATATTGTTAGCGAAACCAGTAAGAAGTCATAAGAATAAACAACAGGGACACAAATCTATTCCTCCAGAATAATTAGAGTGTAACCACTTTCTTGAAAAACGGCAGAACGTTGACAGTAGTAAATGTATATTGATCTATGTCACAGTAACATAACGTACACTCATCTCTGATTTCAAAGAGATAAGGATAGTATAAGTCAGAGAGCTAAATAAGAGTCATAAACCTAGAGCACAAATAAAAGCGTAACCACTTCCTTGGAAAATGGCAAAACTTAGACTGTAGTAAATATATATCGATCTCTCTCACACTAACATAACGTGCGCTTAGCTCTGATATTAAAGAGATAAGGACAGTATCAGCAGAGCCAAACAGAAGTCAGACAGCTAAATAAATAGAGTAACAAACGTCGTGCAAAAATATAAGCGTAATCACTTTCTTGAAAGACGACAGCACTTTGACAGTAGTAAATATATATCGATCTCTGTCTCTCACACTAACATAACGTACACCTAGCTCTGGTTTGAAAGAGATAGCTAGCCATATTATCAGCAAAAGCAATTAGAAACCATACATATAAGGAACTGAAGCCACAAATCTATTCCTCCTGAACAGATTAAACTGTAACCACTTTCTTCGATCACATCAGAACTTTGACAGTATTAATATATATTATTCTCTTTCACACAACCAAAAAGTACACCTTGCTCTGGTTTGAAAGAGGTAGCAGGAAAAGCAGTTAGAAACCATACAAGGAAATAATTAGAGCCACAAATCTATACCTCCTAAACCAGCTTTCACTAACTTCTTCAATCTCTTCTAGCTCTAAAAGATAAAAACGGTTACTGTGGGTTATCTTTTAGAGATCATATACATCATCCTAGACATTTTTAAAGGTTTTTTCAAGATATACAATTCCGTAGCACTGTAATTTGATCTATCTTATAAAGTTTAAGCAGCGTTTCCTATTTAAGTGCACAAAAATATGTTTGTTACAATATTAAAAAAAAATCTAAGGTGACAGACAGAAGAAGTTACTGCATTTTATACTACCTACATATATCCTTAAAATGTTTAAATTGCCAATACGTAAGCTGTCAATAGCTAATTGATATATTATCAACAAATGTGTCCACAATATTTCACGTTTTTGAAACCAGTTAAATTTATCACTTGTTCGTGCGAACATATAAATAATGTGTCTTATTAAAGTAAAGCCATGTACACGATGTTGTGTAGAAGCCGTTCAGAGGTAAATTACCTATTACCTGTCTGTGTGCTTCCATAGCAAGTCAATAATGCAAATATACGAGTAGTTTAAGGTAGGGTAGGTGTTATATAGTTATAAGAACTAGTAGGTATAGTATATTATATATATATAAAGGACATATCCAGGTATCTATTGACTCAGCACGATTTCCCTGGAACTATAAGGCGTAGAGACCTGAAATTTGATAGGAATATTCTTTTGCCGAGTGGAGGTCAGCTAAGATCGGATAAGGAATTCCACCCGCAAGGGGGTTGCGAGGTGTTAACTATTGAGATTAAAAAAATGCCTAAATTAATAAAATTGTTACCCAAAAAACATTCCACGCAGACGAAGTCGTGGGTTCAGCTAATTATCTATATATCGTCGTCGTCGTCGCTTCAACGGATGGATGTCCACTGCTGGACATAGGTCTCACGTAATGACGTCTACAAGGTCAGGTCTTACGCCGCCTGACGCCAGCGGCTACCAGCAACCCTCTTTCGGACCTTCGGACCCATTGCCACTTCAGGTTCGCGATTCGTAGGACTATGTCGGTGACTTTGGTTCTACTACGGATCTCTTTATTTCGATCACGTAGAGAAACTCCGAGCATAGCCCTCTCCATCGCACGCTGAGTGACTCTGAGCTTCCGCATGAGGCCCATAGTCAGAGACCACGTCTCAGAACCGTAGTTCATCACTGGCAACACGCACTGTTCGAAGACTTCAGGCACTGAGGGATATCGGTGGAGGGTCCGATATCTATATATATATAAAAGAGATATCCAGGTATCTATTGACTTATCACGATATCTCTGGTACCACAAGGCGTAGAGACTTGAAATTTGGTAGGAATATTCCTTTCGCCGAGTAGAGGTCAGCTACAAATTTACGAAATTTACGAAATTCCACCAATTAAACAATTGAAAATGAATGAAATTTTCACATTAAAAAATTCAAACTTCACATTTAAAAACTATATCATTTATGGTACGTAAAACTTGGTCAGAATTTTTTTGACATAATGGAAAATGTGAAAAGTAAATTTTAGGAAATTCCACCCTCAAAGGGCGGTGCGGGTATGTTTCTTATTTGTAAAACAATTAACGAAAATGCTACGAAAAACATTCCACGCAGACGAAGGCGAGTGTTCAGCTAGTTATAATATATTTATATAAAAATGTCCCTATTTCTCTATGTCGCGGAATCACACGTCCACGGCAGGACTGATTTCGATAAATCTTTTGTTGTTCTCTTTATTATAGTCTGGAAAAACCGTCCATCTTAGACTGTATCATCACTTACCATCAGGTGAGATCACAGTCAAGCGCCAAACTGTCCGCAATAAAAAAAGGAGAAGGTTCGTATGAAAGAAATAGTTTACAAAGTTACGTAGAACATCACAAATGTTAAGGAAACTTTACCGCTATAGTAACATCTAATTTAAACTCCTTACAGTTCTTCCGCGTTCAGAATCATCGTTCTAGCCCCGCTAATGAAATATTTTCAAATTACAAAGCAAAGTGACCAGTTCATGATATATTTCATTCGTTAGGGAGCAAGCTAGAATGATGACTCACTGCATTCTTAACGCGAACGAACAGTAATGCTTTTCACAAAATAAACTTTTTAATTTGCCTTATTACGTTTGACATTATTATCAGCGATTGACAAATATATATCCTACAGTCGTATGATATAATTTACTTTTCATGCATAATTAAAAACAAATATTATCATTGCCTCATTGGTCTAGTGGTTAACATGTTCGACTACAGCCATCAATCGATCCAATTCAAAATCGATATTGAGTTTTCTATTAAGAATTTCTCAATATTTGCCCGAAGTTGGGAAGCTGGCGGTGTGTTCCACACCAGTGCCTCGGAGAGCACGTTAAGCCGTCGGTCCTGCGCCTGATCTCTTTCCGGTCGTGTCGGATTCCCGTCACATCGGACTATGAGAGTGAAGGAATAGAGAGTGCACTTGTGTACTATATGCCTGCCAATCCGCAGTGGAGCAGCGTGGTTGGTCTATGCTCTAAAAACCCTCGCTCCTCGGAGAGAGGAGGCCTGTGCCCAGCAGTGGGACCTTAATGGGCTGCTACTTACTCCTTTTGTATATAAACTATAAGTGTCGGAAATTTCACGTAAAACAGTAATAGGTTTGTCTGAGACAAAACTTACCGATGTGCGCGTCCGTTAACAAAATAAATAAATAAAAACAATTGCCATTATGTAAATCTGCAATAAATATACGACAAGCAGAAACTGGTATACAATAAAAAAAACTTTCTTTTCTCGAGATTAATGGGTGTCCTCGATTGAAGAAATTTTGTTTCGCAATAAAAACCGCTGCCTCAATTCGGCTCTTGAATACCGTGTATTTAAAAAAATCCCATAATGATGTTATTATTATCTCATAATAACATCGTTATAGGATTTTTTTTAATACAACGACCAGTTATTAATTCATACCATATGGGTTAATAACTGGTTGTTTGGTACGAATGTAAAAGGGCGTTGCTATGAGAACACTGTTGCTAGGGGCACACGAAAAAATCAGGGATTGAGGAGCTTCAAAATTGAGATCTTAGTTAAGGCGATCCTGTAGAGAATAATGCTAACTTCCTGACTCAAGAGTGATTCTAGAGGAAGGTCTCTGTGTATAATTTGCCAAGCTTTTAAAACATAATTGATTATAAAAATATAAAGCCCTGGCCCTCTTTTGTGAGACGATCATCTCACTGAAACGAGAGGGAGATAATGGATGTTGAGTACAAAGCAACGCCTGTTTGTGGACGTCTTCCAGCCTCCGTGAATCCTTGGTCGGACTCATACGGGACACCAAGGAGGAATGGGAAAGTTGAAACCCTTGAGCCTCATTCATGGACAAAGAGAGTTCCTTTGGGTTTCAGTGGGTGTTGCGAAGCCTTCCCCAGCGACGAGTTCCACACTCCTAACCCATGGGTTGATATTTGTGCAAAAAATCATTTCCTAGCTAACATTTGAAGGGTCGAAAACAATCAATGCGTTTAGGAGCTTTCATGGAAAAAGCTGCTTGTTATGTCTCAAAGCTAATTCCTTTGAGACAAAACAATATAAAGCAAGATAATCTGTCTTTTAAAAGTTTTGGAGGTCTTTTTTTTATAATATGTAAGGATTTCGAAATCTCATAAACTGGTTATAGGAATTTTATTCAATTTTGCGTTATGATGACATCATT
This sequence comes from Elymnias hypermnestra, assembly GCA_015832385.1. NCBI lineage: Eukaryota > Metazoa > Arthropoda > Insecta > Lepidoptera > Nymphalidae > Elymnias > Elymnias hypermnestra. The sequence goes on along the minus strand of JACTOM010000913.1, from coordinate 643,606 downwards.
TTAAATTCAACGAATAAAGGTCTGTGGTGTTTGTAGTGACGACGTATTTTGTAGTGGTATAGAGCCTATTCATCTTTGTGATTAGGAGTTGGTGAAGACACACTTCCCCTGCATAATGCTGACGTCAGACGTCTGTTAGTTACACGTTGCTCGAATATATCAAATCAAAATATCTTTATTCAAGTAGGCATATTACAGCACTTTTGAATCGTCAAATATTTTTTTNCGGGTGTTTTTTTTTTTTTTGCTATCATCATCATTACAATATCATATTAGTTTAATATATTTCAATTCAAATTAGAGCAGTTCGTTCACTCCCACGCGTTTCTATCGTCTAAGTAATCTTACAACTTATAATACGATTTCTCTATTAACTTTCTTTTAACAAAGACTTTGAATTTATTAATTGACATTTCTAAAACGTCTTGTGGGAGTTTATTATAGAAACGTATACAGTTACCCTTAAATGAATTGTTAATTTTATGCAGCCTACTAGAATTTACAACAAGTTTGTTTTTGTTTCGTAATATATCAAGATTAAGCGTGGAAAGATAAGGTTAAAACTACTGCTCTTCAGTAAGAGACGGTGGACGGGTGTGGTCTGCTTCTGCAAGACAGTAGAATGACTCAAGAAGATCCATGACTGACAGAGGAAGCAGCCAGTGGATACTCCATCCCACTGCTAAAGCAGGTGTGGAATCAGACGGAATATGTTTGCCCACCTCCTCAAATCTCCGAAAATCCTCACTCGGGAAACCAGGGAAGAGTACGCAAGTTATTGATGTCTCACATACGAGAGTTCCGCTGGGTTTTGAACAGGACTTTTCCACCGTTAAGTCTCATTTGGAAGGATTCAGTTACATACACACGTACAGAATAATTAAATGTATAGATACCGATATAAAGGTTTATAGTCTTTTTGAATGTTAATTATATGCATGTCAAGTTCAATGGAAAACATGTTTTTAACCAGGTATTGTTTTTTTTTCAGGAAATATATTATTTTGAAATATTCTTTATTTCGGTCTTTATTTATATTTATACTAAGGAGATGAATCTATGATGAATGGCAATATTTTGATTGATGGGGAACAAGTGAAAGAGGTGAAAGAATTTTTATACTTGAGATCTAAATTTACTAAAGATGGAACATGTGAAAGTGATATTGAAAGGAGAGTTAATGCAGGGAATATGGTTAATGGTGCTCTGCACGCCTTTATGTACAGCCAGATAGTGTATCAAAGGGCCAGACTAGATGTGAATGGAGGAGTGATAGTGCCAACACTTATGTATGGTAGATGGCAGAAGAAGCATAAAAGTAAAATAAATGTACTCAGTTACAAAGGTTACAAAGCAAGAAATAGTGTGATAAGAGAACGTTGTGGTATAAAAGAAGATATCGTGACTAAAGTTGCGAAAGGTATGCTTAGTTGGTTTGGACACGTAGACAGAATAAAGGAGACTGACTGAAGGGATTTATGAGTCAAGAGTGAATGCGAAAGTTGGGAAGGGAAGACCAAGGCGAACGTTCCTGGACCAAGTCCAGGGCATTTTAAATAAGAGCCAGGTCAAGAGTACTCTAAACCGACGAACTTGTATGAAAGATTTAATGAGACTGAAAGAAGCGAAGGAAATATGCAAGGATCGCGGCAAGTGGAAGGAGGTGGTCTCTGCTCTCGCTTCAATACCAAAAGCGACAACTTCGTTTCCCGATTAGATAAATGTCAATATATTTTCTAATATGCCTAGGATTAGTTGAAAGCTTCCGTTGTCACCTTGGTACAATGCTGTACCATTTATAGATTTTTACCTTACCAAATAAGATTATGATTGAGCGTTAGCTGTCAGTAAAAAAAATGTTGTATATTATATTTAAGTCTTATATATTTTATTTGAAAAGGATATTTATACAAGCCGATGATCGATGAGAGGTCGGTGTGAATTTAAAATACCTATTCACAGGTCTATTTCTATCAAATATACATAAAATAATTCATAATAATCTGTCAAGCCGTTTCGGAGGAATTCAATATTGAATGTAAATAAACAAATTAAATTAATATCAGATTTACGTAAGAACCAGAAGACCGTGGTTAACTAGATGTAGTAAAAGTAAGTAAGTAGCAGCCCTTTAACCTCCCACTGCCGGGCACAGGCCTCCTCACTCCGGGGAGCGAGGGTTTTTAGAGCATAGACCTACCACGCTGCTCCACTGCGGATTGGTAGGCTTATAGTACACAAGTGCACTCTCTATTCCTTCACTCTCATAGTCCGATGTGACGGGAATCCGACACGACCGGAGAGAGATCAGGCGCAGGAATGACGGCTTAACGTGCTCTCCGAGGCACGGGGGTGGATCACACCGCCAACTTCCCAACTTCGGGTAAATATTAAGAAAATCTTAATAGAAAACTCAATATTGATTTTTGAATTGGCCCGACCCGGGACTCGAACCCAGGACCTCATGTCTGTAGTCGAACATGCTAACCACTGAGGCAGTTGATGGAGTACAACATGATATTATACTTTCCAGGTTGATTGACCGATAGTTGTGGTTAAGGTAACTAGGAAAATCTTTTGTTTCATATAGGAAATATTAGGTCCTTATATAGGAAATTAATTGGATAAGACGAAAGTTATATCCAATTTCCATGTTTCGCTCCACCCAATCATCGTTGAGAACTCAGCACTCGAAATTGTAGACGAATATACATACCTGACATACCTGACTGCCTCATTGGTCTAGTGGTTAGCATGTTCGACTACAGACATGAGGTCCTGGGTTCGAGTCCCGGGTCGGGCCAATTCAAAAATCAATATTGAGTTTTCTATTAAGATTTTCTCAATATTTGCCCGAAGTTGGGAAGTTGGCGGTGTGATCCACCCCAGTGCCTCGGAGAGCACGTTAAGCCGTCGGTCCTGCGCCTGATCTCTCTCCGGTCGTGTCGGATTTCCGTCACACCGGACTATGAGAATGAAGGAATAGAGAGTGCACTTGTGTACTATGCCTGCCAATTCGCAGTGGAGCAGCGTGGTGGGTCTATGCTCTAAAAACCCTCTCTCATATGAGGGAGGAGGCCTGTGCCCAGCAGTGGGACGTTAATGGGCTGCTACTTACTATACATACCTAGGACATATAGTCCAGCTAGGTAGGTACGATTTCGATAAGGAGGTCAACCGCCGAATCCAACTCGGTTGGGCAGAGTTTGGGAAACTACAGCAGATATTTCCATCCGATAATCCTCAGTACCTGTAGACAAAGCTCTTCGAACAGTGCGTGTTGCCAGTGATGACCTACGGCTCCGAAACGTGGTCGCTGACTATGGGCCTCATACGAAAGCTCGGAGTCGCTCTGCGTGCGATGGAGAGGGCTCGGTGTTTCTCTACGCGATCAAATCAGAAATGAGGAGATACGTAGCAGTGCCAAAGTCACCGATATAGCCCTACGAATTGCGAACCTGAAGTGGCAATGGGCGGGGCACATGGTCCGACTGACCGATGAACGTTGGGGCCCAAAGGTGCTGCAGTAGCGACCACGCAACGGGCGGCGCAGTGTAGGGAGACCCCCCACAAGGTGGAGCGACGACACAAAGTGGGTCGCCAGTAGCCGCTGGAGCCAGGCAGCGCAAGATCGGGCCTGCTGGGCATCATTACGTGAGACCTACGTCCAGAAATGGACGTCCATCGGTTGAAGCGACGACGATATGAAGTTAGTTAGTTATCATTTTGTCGTACTGACCACTTTGATCTGAAATATCTCCGCTTTGGTTAAGATTTGATTTTTGGAAACAATCATTCATTTGTTTTTTCTTTGGCGTCGCTTATAACGGCACAATGGAGTACGTACTCTATCGTGGCACAAGTGCTGCGGAAACATCTCGAAGGATTAATGATGTCTGCTGATGAAGAATGGTACGTTTTTGGGTTCAAAGTTTTCGCCCAGAACGAAAATTTCGAGTAGAAAATGAAGAATTAAAGGCTATTGTGGAACAATCACAAAGCACTTCATTGATAGTTGTAGGGTTAGGGGTAAGTGACAAAACTGTATTAATAAGCTTGAACCAAATCGGGAAAGTAAAAAAACTTGGACGACAGGTACCTCATGAATTGAGAGAATCGACTTTTGAAACACGGGTCGACTGCTGTGTTATTTCGCTTAACCGACACAAGAATGAATTGATTTTAAATCGAATTACTTGTGATGAAAAGTGGATACTGTACGATAATTGAAAGCGTTCTTCGCAATGGCCGAATCCTGGAGACTTAGACAAATCCTGTGCCCTAATCGAAAATTTACTCAGAAAAAGTTACTCGTGAGTGTTTGGTGGAATAGCGTCGGTGTCGTTCACTACACCTTTTTGAAATCTGGCTAAAATTACGGGCAGATATCTATTGTCAGCAATGCACCATGAAGGAACTACTAGCTGCTAAGTAACCGAGATTGGTCAATCGCTCTAGGCCACTGTTGCTTGACGACAACGCAAGACCACAAACTGCATAACAAACAACCATTAAGTTAGATGAGCTACAATTGTCTGCCACATACACTGTACTCCCCGGATCTTGGTCCAACAGATTACCATTTTTCCGGAATTGGAACAACTCCTTAGGAGAAACAAATTCAACTCCAATGCGGTAGTGATACATGGTTTTTTTTAATTAAGGGATCAATAAACTGCCTATGACAATGGCATACTTTGATTAATTGAATATATTTTACAAGAAAAATAATTGACATATTACAAAACACCAATGTCATATCGTGAAGAGATAACAAACTTACGTACATGTTATCTGACTGACATAATGGTATTTCTTCGCTAGGACAGGGTTCAATTTCCGGCAGGCCAAAATTGGGAGAAAGCATTTATCTCCTTAACTTTTCAGTGCAAGATAGCCCATTTATCGAGAAAGCCTATACATACATAGCATCACGCCTCATTCCCATAGGGGTAGGCAGAGACAATGTCCTTCCACTTCCCACGATCCTTGCATATCTCCTTCGCTTCTTTTATTCTCATTAAACCTTTTATACAAGTTCGTCGGTTTAGAGTACTCTTGACTTGGCCCTTAATCAACACTCCTCCATGCACAGCCAGTCTGGCCGTTTCAGACACCATCTGGCTATTCATAAAGGCGTGCAGAGCACCATTTACCATATTCCCCGCATTCACTCTCCTATCAATATCACTTGCACATGTTCTATCTTTTGTAAATTTAGATCCCAAGTATACAAATTCTTTCACATCTTCCACTTGTTCCCCATCTACCAAAATATTGCAATTCATCATAGATTCAGCTCTTTCAAAAAGTTGTATATTTTCACACTTAAACCAATATGAGTGTAGCACGGTTTTTTTTTACAGAATGGTTCTCGTTAGAAAGTCCACGGCAGCATATGTCTATCTTTTAAGGTGGCTCGCTGTAACTTTTTTCTTGTTAATCAATTTTTTTACTTCTCCAGTTCTCTTACGAGGTGCAGACAGAGTTGCACAGATCAGCTAGTATATTACAATTTAACTCTTAAAAAGATCTTATATATATAGTATATGTTAAATAAGTTCTTTGTTCCGCATAAACTGAGTGCATTAGTTATTCAAATGTAATTATAAATAATTGTATAACATTGATTTTTATTTTTATTAAGTGCAAATTTATACGGTGTGGATGTTGCAACATTTTAAATTATGACTCAATTTCCAAAATTTAAAAGTGATTTTTTTTTATTTTGAATGTTAAGCGTTTGATGTCGGTCCCATCTTTCAGCAAGCAAAATAAATTTAAAAGAATACTTCTACAGTTATCATTCAGCTTTTCCCCGACCTGACCCTTTATAGGTCAGGAGTGTGACACTCGCCGAGGGAGGAGACCTCGCAATACCCACTAAAGCCGAGCGGAATCCTCTTCATCCATAAGTGAGGCACCAGGTGTTCAGCTGTCGCGTTCGTTCCTGGTACCTCAGCGAGTCCAATTGAGGATTCAAGGAAGCGGGAGGAGGTGCGCCAACATGCGCCTTCTAGTACGCAGCCTCTTTCGGCGGTGAGAGGGAGCATCCGCTGCATTCTCCCTCTCTCGCTCATTGAATTCCTTAAGCGAGACTACGGTCTCGCAGAAGAAAGGTACTCCAGCCCACATTCTCTCATTGGAGAGCATCGTGTCTATAATGCGCCCCAGCGACATATCGCCATAGATCTCCGACCGATCGGTCCCCAGGCTGCACAATCTGCTACAGTGTGAATCGTTGAGTCGATAGCTGCACCACACTGTTGGCAATTTGATGCAGGACCGACCATGCCCGGTCAGAACCTGCACCAATCTAAAGGAGAGCGACCCATGCTCTCTGAAAAGTCATTGTTCCAGATGAGGTCGGATCGCTGCCTGCTACTGGGGACCCGTGGTTCTCCTTCCATTTTTCGACCAGAGCCTCGTCGGTCACTTCATCGGCATCAGGCCACAGGATCTGCACACTCGTCGCCATCCCGTGTCAGTACACGGCCTCAAGAATACTGTATGTTTTCACCGTATTGCCCAGGGGGTACATAGTTTGCCGGATCAGCTAGTAGTATGTAATTTTGTGTTTTACTTAAAACATTTCTATATTTCACTACTGTCAGACGTTCTGATGGATAGCTTTTTTATATCAATATTACGTTGCTAAGCAAATCATAACCCCTTACTCGTATCAAAAGTTTATTGCCATTGTCATAAACTAAAATCGGGACAAAAAAGTATTCTTATCTACCATACTTTATTACGAACAAGATTCTTTTATTACTGGACTTACAAATAACCTTCTTAACATTTTAAAGCAGGCCTTTGCTGCATGTCTGTTTGTTCGCAATAAACACAAAAGGTATTGAACCAATTTTCAAACAGTTTTCACCATTAAATAGAGTGATTATTGACGAAGGCTCAAGTATTTAATTTGTCAAGATTTCGTTATAATTGGTTGAAATAATTGTTAGAAGTAACAGCAATAAGCTACCTGAAAAGCTTTCATCGAAAAAGCTGCCTAATCCGTTAGAAATATAGCAAAACAATGTATGGTGGGATAATTCTTCTTTTAAATATCTACAAAAAAGTTCTTGATTCCATTTATCTATCTCTTAAGCATAACTCACTATTTCCATTTTATTTTGTTAACTTTAGCTTAGTAGCTTTCATCTTTGCCCACCGGCCATGTTAGTCGATCATAGTCAGGCAGCAGTTCTCAATGTTAAACTATATACTCGTATGTCATAATCTAATTCACATGTTCGTACAGACAAACATATAGACATAATATACTTGTGCAAAGCCGGGAAGGCTCGCTAGTTTTATAAAACCACCACACGTTCGTAAATGAATACTTCGCATTTAGAAAAGTATGGATGGAATCAAAAATATACGTGAATATAACCGGTTTTCGGAGTCAAGTTGCCAGGCAAATATAGTACCTACGTATGTACCTACAAAGAAATCATGTTGGAAGCTTTATGTATTAATATGTTAGCTTTTAATGTAGGTATGGAGTCGTTATCGCCCAATGAATACAGTCACGGGTTCGCATCATGAGCAAGTACTATTTAGTTCTATTTCTAAAGTTATTGTGCTTAATACATACACAAACTTAACTAGATAATATAAAAAATATCAAAGTTAAAGTTGCCAAATGGATGGGTAACCAAAAGACAGCAAAAACAAAACATTTATTTGCTAAATAAAGTATAAATGTTTAATTATATGGAAAATAAAATGATACTATGATTTATTGTTAATTATTACAAGGTCCCTTTTAAAAAGTCTTATATAAAAATAGATTTAATATTTAATTTTCAGCGTTACCTTTTTGAACAGCGATCTGTTTAGTAAACTTGTGTTCGTTTTGATATTCGGTGAAGGAAATTTCGTGAGGAAACCTACATATTTCGAGAGCAAATCTAGCACTATCATATAACAGATATAAAAACTACATACAACATGAAATCACACGAGCTTATCGTCATATATCATCGTTATAAAGATGTTCTTTCTTCTTCTACTACGCAATAACGCACTTTCTCCAACGAATAGATTGTATAAATCAAACCATTAATTAATGCTTTATGATATCTACAAATATGTAATGTTCAAAGTAACTTTCTGTTATAATCTATCAAAATAAATTAGAATTACAATTTTGTTTCGGTATTACTTCAAGAACGCTGTAAAAAGAAATCTAAATATAATCGCAGAAAAGTGTGATTCATTTAAAAGCAGTTTTGGTAGATAAGGGGTCGAAATTCAAACGTATTTAATTTAATTTATAAGTTTGACTTAAAAAAAATCACAAAGTTACGTAGAAAATCACAAACTAAGAAAACTATAGTCGCTTTTCTAATGCAACCTCCTTAGTGCTTTTGACAATATAAACTTTTTTAATGTAACCTCATAGCGTTTGACGTAATTGTCAGCGATTGACAGATACGCATATATCCTCCATATGCGCGTGGGTGCATTGTGTTATTTATTCCTTTAATGTGTTTTTATGCTTAATTTTAAACTATAAGTATCTGCACAATTTTCGTAAAAAGGGTTACAAAGTGTTTGCTTCATGTATTTATATTTAATGTGCATTTGACAAATTATAGTTTGGTATATTTGCTATTATTTAAATTTTAATGACACCAGTATTCTTCAGATATAGACACGGACCAGACATACAGGCATTAGAAATTAATTATGAATAAAACAATGTTTCTTTCTGAAATAAATAAGAGTAGTTTTATATAAACACCGTATATAATTTCACACGCATTCATTGAAAAGCTGTTAATTTGAAATCACAAACAGACACATAAATCTTATTTACTTGCAGAGAAATAGATTAATAAATTGTATAATATATGATCTCTTAAAAGTAGCCTATATTCCTAGAACATTCGAGTCCTTTCCTATATCATTAAAATACAGCGTGTTGTAAAGAAACAGGACAAAGACCAATTGATATAACAATAAATAGAATGAAAAGTTTTGATTGGCATTTTGTACTAATAATATATATTTTTTTAAATAGATAACCTTACCTGTCATTTCGAAAGCATCTTCGAATACAAGTTCATTTAATTTCGCCATGTTTCTTTCAGCGTCCACGCGAATCTCTTCAACTTTTTGATTGTTCCGTTTGCTCGCCTCAATGAAAGCTTTGACCTCATTAATTCTGTCTAAGCTTCGGTCCGAAGAACTGTTGTCACTCGACATTATGTAGGTTTTAAATTAATTTATACAAATAAACAGTTTTTATAGCGCTTCCTTTAAACACATTTACGATTAATTTATTATAAAACACATTTTCGATATGTATTTAACAATTTAAAAGTAAGTATTTTATCGAATGTTTATATGTTCGATTTATATTTTTAAATGATTTGAATACGAGTTTAATTTGGGTTCTTATACCTATATACAAGTTCACTTAATACAGATGTGTTATATTTATAACTAAATATTAAATACTTTAAAATCAAATTCAATTTAGAAAGAGCGTCGCATATTTTTAGCTGCGTCGGGTTCGCGCGTACACTACGAGTTCTTGATGCCTACTACCTAATTATAGAGTGTGCTGTACGATTACCCCATTTACCAGGTCAACGCAAGTCTTTTTCAAGAAATACACATCCAAGCAATAACAGTCTTTATAGCAGCGTAATAACGATGTATTTTACATGTAATAATTTAAAAAATCGCATATAACTTGCGGCTTAGTTTATTCGCAATACAAGGAATTTCGGATCGAATTATTTGTTCCATAGAGGTTATAATGTTATATAGCATTTAGTCGGAATCCAGTGTCAAATATTGATAAACATGGTGTAATCTTTCGCATAGGCACTTTTTTTTTAATTTACGATGCAACGTACGTTTCCTGCAGTAGTTGATACGTATTTAAATATAATTATTATAGTGATAATTACCCGCGACATTTAAATATTTCGTTTATGGATTAATGGTTGTGAAATAATTGAATTATATGCTAATATAAACGTAATAACTGCCTCATTGGTCTAGTGGTTAGCGTGTTCGACTACAGACATGAGGTCCTGGGTTCGAGTCCCGGGTCGGGCCAATACAAAAACCAATATTGAGTTTTCTATTAAGATTTTCTCAATATTTGCCCGAAGTTGGGAAGTTGGCGGTGTAATCCACCCCCGTGCCTCGGAGAGCACGTTAAGCCGTCGGTCCTGCGCCCGATCTCTCTCCGGTTGTGTCAGATTACCGTCACATCGGACTATGAGAGTGAAGGAATAGAGAGTGCACTTGTGTACTATGCCTGCCAATCCGCAGTGGAGCAGCGTGGTGGGTCTATACTCTAAAAACCCTCTCTCTTCGGAGTGAGGAGGCCTGTGCCCAACAGTGGGACGTTAATGGGCTGCTACTTACTTTTTTTTTATAAACGTAATATTTAATTGTTTCACTTTAATACTGTGTTGCGTTTATTTTACAAGTGTACAGTTTAATTGTTCGTCATTGATAAATTATTGTGAGGTGTTAAAACTTGAGTGTTGTGTAGTTTATTTTTGGAGATAGTTTTGTAATATGTTGTCTCTTCCTTTATCCGGTCTGGGATTCTTATTGTATTGCAGGTTAGTGCTTGACTTTAATTCCATCTGCTAAGTAAAGGGCTTAAATTGTCAATGGCACAGCATCGTACCGGGACTCATTTTTTCTACCACTAATCCAGGCCTAGATGGTAAAGTGGTACAATGGTTTGAAGCTAATAATTTATTGTTAAAATGTGTTAGGTTTAGTGTGCCTAATGTTAAACAAATGCAAACCATTGTTAAACCTAATAATGAGGAACTAGACCTTGTAGACAATACCGTTTTCTTAGGCATTACGTTAGATAACAAATTACAGTGGGGGCCCCATATAAGTGGTCTATCGAACAGGCTCAGCTCTGCGGCTTACGCGGTTAAAAGAATTCGTCGTCTGACAGATGTTGATACTGCCAGACTGGTATATTTCAGCTATTTTCACAGCATTATGTCATACGGTATTCTACTTTGGGGTAATGCTGCTGATATAGATGCAATATTTGTGCTGCAGAAAAGGGCCGTTCGTGCGATTTACAATATGGGTCCAAGAGAGTCGCTAAGAAACAAATTCAAGGCAGTTAACATAATGACAGTTCACTGCGTATATATATTAGAAAACTTGTTGTATGTACATAAAAACATTGACTCTTTTAATAAAAAGAGTGAATGTACATCATATAACTTACGAAACCAAAACAAACTTGTTATAAATTCTAGTAGGCTGCATAAGATTAACAACTCATTTAAGGGTAACTGTATACGTTTCTATAATAAACTCCCACAAGACGTTCTAAAGATGTCAATTAATAAATTCAAAGTCTTTGTTAAAAGAAAGTTGATAGAAAAATCGTATTATAAGTTGCAAGATTACCTAGACGATAGAAACGCCTGGGAGTGAACAAATTGCTCTAATTTTAATTAAAATATAGTAAACTAATTTGTTATTGTAATGATGATGGTAAAAAAAAATACCCGACTGAGTTTGTTGTGGGTTCTTCTCGGATCAGGGCGCGAAGGAACCCTCGTAACTTTAGATTTTAAGCCGATCTTGAGTACC
>JACTOM010000913.1:595875-615652 GCA_015832385.1 Elymnias hypermnestra | reverse complement strand
CTTATTTTTCTTTATTTCTGTCTATCTCTGTATTCTTTCTTTAACACTGTAATGCACATCTACCAACGACTTTTCTAACACAAGAAGGGTTGGCTGGTAGATAAAGCTTTGTAGCTTTAAGCCCGCCGTTTGCACTCTGTGCAATAAAGTTTATAAATAAATAAATTAACATGGTCAAAGAATTTAAGAATTCGCAACTGGCCAAGCGATGCAGTTGTTACAAATTTTCTACTGGGTTATCGATGCTGAATTTCGTCAAATTTATCCGTAAAAATTGTCTCCTGCACCTCGATCCCAGAGCATCCATAACATGAGTAAAATCTTAGTATTTTTCGTTTATTTCATTAAATTGTCAAAGAACTAGAAAATCATGAATAATGTATCATGTGAGGATAAGGATAAACTGTGCCAGATATTTAGGAAAATACGGAGACTCTTTCAGGAAAGCGAACGATATAGCTGAATGTTCTGACATTTTTCAAATTGGACATCAGAGACTTGTTCAGTATATCAGGTTCAACGAGGCTACATGACAGTTAACCTCCAGTAGATCGAGAAGAACAAACTACAATGTCCTCTTCTATATTTATACTTATAATGTTGCATTTAAAGGTTATCTCCAAGAAGTACAAGGCAATAAGATACTAAATGATTTTAATCGTGAGATCACGAACTAATTATCAATAAATATTTCAGATTTATATCAGATTAAAAGTGATGATTGGTGATTTGTGGTCATGTTTTTAGGATAGCATTAGTTAGTGCATACTTTATATCTTAAGGATTTTCACGAAGCCCTATCTTATGAGGCTTATGTTTATCCATTAAGAAGACTTTAACCTCCATAGGTTCTTGGAACTAAGTGCCCCTACATTGCTACTTCAACATTGCAACTGTATGGACGACGTCGATGCTATTTTTCCTTCTCTACTCTGATGATAACCTTTTCCATCGAGGCTGTAGGGTTTCTCATAAAACCATGCTAAGTAAATATACTTTATTTATGATTATGGAAAGCTACTTTGATGATTGATGATACTAAAAGCTTACTAATATAAAGTATGCAATTAATAATTAATATTATGTAAACTAGAATCTCTTATCGCTTAGATAAAGGTTTCTCTTCAAGGGAGGTCCTCTATTTTGAAAAAGGACAAGTTATCTATGTAAACGAGGTCATACAAATAAATAAAGTAATATTTGCTTAATTATATACAGGAGTATACTTTCTTTCCATATTTTTCTTCTCATTTCAGTCACAGGGTGTGATGACCTATGAATTTTTATACTATAGTCTGGCGGATTGTCCAGTATGGGGAACCCTTGTGGCATATCTTGTTGTCGCTGATTATAAGAGATCTGTCTCTGGAGAACAGTCAGTGAAGTTGGGTGGAGAGTGGTTGCTCTCTTTTGCGAGACCGTCATCTCGCTGAAGGAGGTTAATGACAGGCTAAGGAAGCAAATGGCTGAAGACCACCCACGCCATGCGCTTCATGCTTCATCCTATACAGTGGTAGGTCCACATAGTCGGTGCCATCCGGGTCACTAGAGTGGAGTACGGTAAGGGAACCTCTAGTGATTTCACTCATGGATGAGGAGGGAACCGCTTGGTTTTAGCGGATGTTCTGGTATCTGCAAGTCCCACACTCCCGATCGGAGAAATTCCTTCCAGCGCAAACATAGACCCGTGGGTTAAATTGCACTTATTTCACTAAATGGATTTATGCTGGGTCGTTGTTTATTAGATCAGGGGTAGCCAACTAGCGGACCGAACTGCAAACCGCCCGTGAATAAAATGCGGCCCTTTTTTATTTTGTTGGAAAATGCATTTAAGCACGAACCCTGACCTATAGGTGTGGGACTCGGCGAGACAGGAGACCTCGCAATACCCACTAAAACCCGGCGGAACCCTCTTCATCCATAAGTGAGGCACCAGGTGTTTAACTTGCGCATTCATCCCTGATACCTCAGATGAGTCCAACTGAGGATTCAAGGAGGCGGGAGGAGGCGCGCAAACAGACGCCGCCTGGTACCCTGCCTCCAACGGCGGTGAGGGGGAGCATCCGCTACATTCTTCCTCTCTCGCCCCTGGGCTTCCTTAAGCGAGACTACGGTGTCACAGGAGTAGGATACTCCGGCCCCATTCCTCTTATTGGAGAGCATCGCACCTGTAATGCTCCCAAGCGAGAAATCATCGCCGATCAGCGCCACCAGGAGGTGACATTGAGCTCTCCAGGCTGCAGAATCTGCCACAATGTGATGCGTTGAGCCGATAGCTGCACCATACTGTTGGCAAGTGGGCGACTCTTCCCGGACAATTCGATGCAGGAACTTTCCGAAGCATCCATGCCCGGTCAGAACCTGCACCAATCTGTTGGAGAGCGACCCGTTCTCTCTGGAAAGCCATTGTTCCAAATGAGGTCGATTTCTGGTAAGCCAGAATTCTGATCCTCTGAACCTCTTCGGCATCAGCCCACAGGCTCTGCGCTCTTGCCGCCATTCTATGACGGTAAACGGCTGCTAGAACCTCAGTCCGCAACTCCCACAGGGGATCGCCCGCCAAAAGATTCGCCGCTCTCCAGGATACTGTACGATACCCCCGTATTGCCCTGATCGCTATTATTCTCTGTGCCATATGCAAGCAGAGGATATTTGGTGCGGCCAGGGCATCGACCCCCACTGATGCACCGTACAAACCCATATTGGTAACGATCCCAGCGTATAGTCAGGTCTGCACCTTGCCTTAGGAGCTCTGAACCTCCGGACCTTGTTAGGATCAGCCCACAGGCTCTGCGTTCTCGCCGCCACCCTATGTCGATAGACGGCCGCAAGAACCTCTGCCCGCAGGTAGTTCGTAGTAGTAGCAGTCGCCGCTGTCCACCGTATAGTGCGGCCCGCAGGCATACAAGTAAAGATGAATATAAATCAAATATAAATAAAATTCTTGTATTTTTACATGTAGTATCAAGGGTTCAAAAGAAGTCCCGCTAAGCTGCGAGAACGTGCAATTCCTCAATTCATGATAAGAAAAACCTTAGTCCCTGGTTTAAACTGCATGAAATTGAATAGATTTAATTCTTATTTTCTAATAATCCTCTTTATATGTAAGAGTGCTCTTCTAATCATGGTAACGTAAGTTTTAAGTATGACTTTTATCCCATAAAGGGTGTCACATTTAATACACATCGCAAAGCACATTAATATATAATACAGCTTCATACCAACACTAGAGACGGGTTCATTGAAGTCAATGTTTGATGTGTGCTTCCGATGCGGCATCAAGTCATCTTAGAATTTAGAGCGGATGCTGTTATATAGCAGTTCTATGAGCAGTTAATTAATTGGGAACAAGGAAATTACTATTGAACAAGCCCTTTAACTAAAAACTGGTTTAATCTACGAACATTGAAATGGGAAACTTCGGAACTAGATATAATCGATCAAAGTCTGCGTTAAAGTGTCCATATTATACTATTCGAAACTCATGTGGTGTATAATAATCATATTTGTTTAATCGTGTAGCTTTCCATAATGGCAATTGATAGTTTGTATATAAATGAATTATTATAAGCCATTAATAGTGGCTTAACCCATATTCCCACAGGATCAGGAACTAAAATAACTCCACTGGACACAGCTAGTATGAATTAAATATAATTACACGAAACTTTGGTGAATTACGCTTTACTTTGGCAGAAGCTCATTAAGTCTAATGTACCAAATAAAACTGTAGATTTGTTAAAATACTGGTACAAACACCAAACTAATTTTCGCCTCTAATGACTTTAGATTAGAATGTGGCGTTCGTCAAGGCGGACTTACTTCTCCGGACCTTTTCAACATTTATGTGAATGATCTGATTGAACAACTTGTCATATTGGTAGTACTTGCGTAAATAATATCAGCTATGCTGACGACATGGTGCTTCTAAGTCCCTCAATCAGACGCCTTAGGCATCTGTTTAATATCTGTGAAGAGTTCGCACGGTCTCAAATATAATGTGGATAAAACAAAATTCATAATATTTTGAGTAGGTATGGGTCCGGAGAAAATACCACCTATTTTCTTAAATGGAATGTGTATTGAAAGAGTGGAAAGCTTCAAGTACTTAGGACACATTTTGACGGAGGATCTGCGGGATGACGAAGATGTTAAACGAGAAAAGAGGGCTCTGGCTGTTCGGTGCAACATGCTCGCACGTCGATTCGCCCGTTGCAGTGCTGAAGCAAAGTTGACACTCTTTAGAGCATACTGTCAGGGCTTCTACATGTGTCAACTTTGGGCCAATTGTACTAACAACTCACGTAGTGGCATCAGTGTGATCAGAGTGATTAATAATGCTTACCGCATTTTGATGAGACTACCGAGATACTGCAGTGCTTCAGGTATGTTTGCCGACGCTAGAGTACCGGACTACTTCGCGATTATAAGATCTCGAATCGCATCATTTTGGACTCGCATTCGTGACTCTCAGAATACTATCCTCAAGATGTGTTCGGAGTGCCCAAAGAATTCCATTCTTAAGTATTGGCTTTCAATTCATCGTGACAAAAATAAAAAAGTACAACATACTATAAATTTGTACAAATACGAAAATGACGAGGAAGCCTTATACCCTTAGATTTATTTAGTATTTTTATTATTATTAATTTAGGTTTTGTTTTTTCTGTATGTTTTATGTATTTGTTTTGTTTTTTATGTACTAAACTGTAAACTGGGACAAGTGCCTTTTAATAAAAAAAAAGAAACGCCTGATTAATTATATGTAAATTTGTTATCCGTCAACTTTGCTATTTTATTATATCAGGCGCTTTATATTGATTTCAAATCAAATCAAAACATTTATTCGTTGAATATGGTAAACATAATCCTCATATTCTGCTTATTTAAGTTTGTGAAATTACAAGTTTTAGTAAATCTAAGGAAAGGTATCTTTACATTATTAATTCAATTTATTACAATTAACCATAATAACATTATATCGAACCAATTTTCAATTAAAATTACTTCTATTAAATGATGTTATTAAAGTGAACTTATATTATTACATCACCTCTTATTAAATATAGTATAAATATAGTAACTTCTTATTACTTATTGCTAATTTCCCTTTCAACAGTCATCAACGCAGTAGAAAGTTTTATTGATTAGAAAATATTTTACAGAATTTCTTTTATACAATTTTTAAATTAATTTAAAGGGTAACTGTGTACGTTGCTACAACAAGCTCCCAGAAGAAGTTACAAAGATGTCTCTTAATAGATTTCAATCTTTTATTAAAAGAAAACTAATTGAGAAATCATTCTATAATTTGAAAGAATACTTAGAAGACACAAAAGCATGGGAGTGAATGAATTGCTCTATATGTATATAGATATAGAATATTTTTGGAATTAAATATTGTAATGATGATAACAAAAAAAAAAGTACATCTGACTGAGTTTGTTGTGGGCTCCTCTCAGATCAGGGCGTGAAGGAACCCTCGTTACTTTAGATTGTAAGTCGTTCTTTAATGTTATCATCAGTCATTCATTTAAATAATATATAGAAAAAACGATATTTGACGATTCAAAAGTGTTGTACCAGGCCTACTTGAATAAAGATATTTTGACTTTGACTTTAATTACAATTTTATTACAATTAACTATAATAACATTCGTCGTCGTCGTCGCGGACTTATATATTACATTACCTCTTATATAATAATATAATAATAATAATGCCTTTATTTCCAATAGAGTCAGTTACATAATTATTTCATTTTAGTATATTTATTTTTCTTATTAGCAACGCAATTCGCATTCCAGTATCATGTTATCGGTTATGTCAAATATTAATAAGTCATTATTGGAAAGCCCATTTTTGGGCATAGGCTTCCTCTTCCTCCATCCGTTTCCGTCTATCTTTGACTAGTTTCGTCCAAGCTATGCCAGCCACGAAAAGCCACAGCCAAAAAATAACATAAAACCGCTCTGTTTAAATATTGCACCACATTACGTAATATACAATTAAAATTTATATAAAATAAAGTAAAGATATATAAAATAAAGATATTAAAAAAAGCAATTACGACGTTTTTATGACGTCACGCGGAACTCGAAACAAATTTCATCTGACATTTGTCATAATTACATTTCAATATACCGTTTAATAACCTTGTATATTTTGTCGAAATTGTTTTGATTATACTTGAAATTCGTGAAGTTTTTCGACTTATTTATACACGATAGAAAACAGTTAAAAAATATACACATCAACAAGTCAAGGCGATAACTGAATGGCAATAAAATATATTTACTTTGTATTTTTATCGAAATGTAAATATATCAGACGATTTATTGCTTCGTTTCATAAAGAAATAGCATTAAAAAGAACGTTCATTATTGTATATGCAAATGAGTAAAAGGAATATATTCTAATCAAACTAATTGGTGTAGACATTTACAGTTCTTTACGTGCCTAATTTAGTCATTTTCATATATTATTTCTAATGACTGCTTTTACAGCATTTCTAAGTGTCAAATATAGATTTTTTTCATATATTATTTCCCACGCCTACTTTCACAGCATTCCTTCGTGTGAAATAAAGTTATTATCACCATATATCATTTTCAAAGTCTCAATTTATAGCATTTCTAAGTGTCAAATTTAGATTTTTTCCATATATTATTGCCAATGCCTCATTTGACCACATTTTAAAATGTCAAATATAGATTTTTTCCATATGTTATTTCCAACGTCTGCTTTTATAGCATTTCTATGTGGCAAATATAGATTTTTTCCATATGTTATTTCCAACGTCTGCTTTTATAGTGTTTCTATGTGGCAAATATACGTTTTTCCATATATTATTTCCAACGTCTGCTTTTATAGTATTTCTATGTGGCAAATATATGTTTTTCCATATATTATTTCTAACGTCTGCTTTTATAGTATTTCTATGTGGCAAATATAGATTTTTACCATATGTTTAGGATTGTGTACCGTATCAGTGTCCGGGCGTCTATAAAATTGACTGCAGCTGTGGAAGCTCCTATATCGGGCAAACAAAGAGATCCATAGCCCAACGTGTTTCTGAACATATAAATGCAGTCAAACACAGTGATACTCAAAAATCAGCGATTGCAGAGCATCTCCTTCAGCCGGGCACCAAACACTGGATTGAACTTCATTGCCCGCAAGTTCTATCCACAGACCGTCGCTACATACCAAGAATAGTCCGCGAAGCTATAGAAATTAAGAAACACAAAAATTTCAATCGCGACGAGGGATTTAAGTTGGCGGCAACGTGGGATCCAGTAGTTGATATATGTCAAAAAGGCAAGCGATTTAGAGTATCAAAATTAAATAATGACGTCGTGAGTACAGTATGCCGAAAAAAGGACAAAGTACCGACACCATTAAAAAGAACGCGCCGCAGGGTAGAAAGATTCTGCCCCTGACAGCAACTCCAAGCCACTGCAGTCTCGTCGCGACGACGGCCCACGCAATTGGGCCGAAATATCGACAAATTCACAAAAACATTATCGTGGTATGTAACCGTATATAGTATATTTTTCTTCAAATATGTCGATAAACCACGAAAGTTTCAGTTTAAAATATTTAATTATTTTCAACGTCTGCTTTTACAGCATTTTTGAGTGTCAAATATAGGTTTTTCCATATATTATTTCCAACGTCTGCTTTTATAGTATTTCTATGTGGCAAATATAGATTTTTTCCATATGTTATTTCCAACGTCTGCTTTTACAGCATTTCTATGTGGCAAAAATAGGTTTGCCCATATATAATTTCCAATGCCTACTCTTAAAGCATTTCTAAGTGTCAAATACAGTTTTCTATCCATATATGAATTCCAATGCCTGCGTTTACAGCATTTCTAAGCGTCAATTATATATTTTTTTTCATATATTATTTCCAATGCCTACTTCGTGTCCTATTCTGCAAAAAACCCACGACAAACTTAGTTTTAAAGAAAAAATCGAATATTTTATTACCATTAAAGTAGACCTTCAATAAAATGGGCTTTAAATAAAGACCTTCACTCAGCAGAGAGCAGCATGTTTATTGCTAAAGATCGTGGTCCTGGTCTTTACAAGTGTCCATATTGCTAACCACTGGCTTATTGTGGTCGGAATAACTCTTATCTGACCGCTTTATGAATATGATTGAACGCTATTGCGTAATGTGGGTAGACGAAAATAAAATATTTGTAAACAGATTACGTCTTAGAGAATTATTTGGTTGCAAAGGTCATTCCACCTTAAATTACTTTGGAGTATTATAAAGATTATTTTACTTAGCTTAGGATATCTGGTCAAGTTTTTTTTTAATCAAGAGGATATTAGAGACTTTCGTCCACAAGACAGTCACTGATAACCCGCTACTATCATATTGTAAAATTGTACAGCTACTTCTGTCGTTGGACTACTCAGAATGCTCTGCAGTAGTCCAACATCAAGACAGTTTAGACCATAGTGGTTTATCAGCGATTGTCTTTCGTCTATTGTTCTGATGCACTTCAAGGGAAGATGCTGTACGTCATCTAGTCAAGTTATTACTTGAGGATTCGTTTAGTAGTCTTTAATTCAAACTCCAGTCGGATCTCATCAGAAGTTTAAATCGTCTTCATACATTACATTATAGTCCACGACCGCCAAAAAGTCTCACGACAGACTGATACATATCACATTTTTAACTACCCAAGGCTGCTTGAAAGTACGATTAAACCAGAAATAAATGGCGATCATTTTATTCAGTCGTACGACCCAAATACCATCACAAATATTGATAGATATTTCTGTATCGTAGTACGTTATGTAAAAATAAAGTAGCACCAAATGGGTCATTCCCAAAATCTAGTATTTACGAACTGTCTCTTGCCAACCGTCTGAAGTTCGTGCGAAACCATCTTTGTTTTATGAAGTTAAAGAACAACACAAATATGAGAAGATACTTTTGATGTTAATACATGATAGTTGAATATAAATAACACCAAAAAGGGCATTCTCATAGCCTTATTGCCAACTGCACGAAGCTCATGCAGAACCATCTAAACAGGACTGCAAGATTCGCTGGCAGCATACATATCTTATAGAGGAACACCAGTGGATCGGTACAATCTACCCCAGTAATCTAGAAGACTTTCGCTGGGAAACTTAGAAAGGAGGCAGGAGAAGTTTAATTCTACGCCTCCTCTATCCTAACCTCCTGAGCCCAAGAAGAGGAGTCTTTACAACGTGTAAAGTAAGTAGCAGCCTATTATCGTCCCACTGCTGGACACAAGCCTCCTCACTCCCATGAGAGAGGGTTTTTAGTGCATAGACCCACCACGCTGCTCTGCTGAGGATTGGTAGGCATAGTACACAAGTGCACTCTCTATTCCTTCACTCGGATCGGAGAGAGATCAGGCGCATGACCGACGGCTTAACCTGCTCTCCGAAGCACGGGGGTGGATCACACCGCCAACTTCCTAACTTCGGGCAAATATTGAGAAAATCTTAATAGAAAACTCAATATTGATTTTTGAATTGGCCCGACCCGGGACTCGAACCCAGGACCTCATGTCTGTAGTCGAACATGCTAACCACTAGACCAATGAGGCAGTTCCGTGTACAACGCGTAACCTTAGTCTTTCATGTTCTTCTTAAGCGAAATAACAGTTTCACAGAAGGAGGCCTCTTCCCTTGGCTCCTTTTCGCTTTCGTGCCAAAATTACACCAAATAGGTCATTAGTAAAACTCCCTTTTTTTGAAGGAAGAACAAATCCTTCCGATCGGGAGCGAGTTACTCATTGAAGTAACCAGAATACCCACTAAAACTCAGGAGGTCGTTTCCTCAAGTCTGATGATCGTGACAATCAATATCTAATGAGCAATTTTATTTGAATAATATAACGCTATTTGCCTCTGCTTTCCGCATTTCTGCGTGTAAAGCAACACTTCGGACTCACGCCTCCTGCTCTTTTTCCAGTTATCACGAGCTTTTCGAACGGGCTTTTTGTGGCCTAACTACTCAAGTATTTTTTTGAGTCAGATGGTGGAACTCCTAGTTGTAACATTGAGTTTCTTCAGAATCGTGCTGTCCGCGGTATACGAAGCATTTTCCTCCAGTACCACATCACAAAAGCATCGATACGGTTGCGGTCTGATGACCTCAAAGTCAAAATAAGAAGATAAGAACTGCCTTAAGTTCGTTGGAAAAAGTTCTACACATTTGTTGTGAAGTATTTATTGTGTATCGTAAAAAACACAAGTATTAACAGATATTTCGGTATCGTTATATAAAAAGAAAGTACCACCAAATAGGTNTGCCTTTCATGTGCTTCCTTAAGGAAGCACATGAAAGGCACATGAAAGGCGAAATAACAGTTTCACAGAAGGAGGCCTCTTCCCTTCGCTCCTTTTCGCTTTCGTGCCAAAATTACACCAAATAGGTCATTTGTAAAACTCCCTTTTTTTGACGGAAGAAGAAATCCTTCCGATCGGGAGCGAGTTACTCATTGAAGTAACCAGAATACCCACTAAAACTCAGGATGTCGTTTCCTCAAGTCTGATGGTCGTGACAATCAATATCTGATTAGCAATTTTCTTTGTATAATGGAACGCCATTTGCCTCTGCTTTCCGCATTTCTGCGTGTAAAGCAACACTTTGGACTCACGCCTCCTGCTCTTTTTCCAGTTATCACGAGCTTTTCGAACAAGCTTTTTGTGCCCTAACTACTCAAGTATTTTTTTGAGTCAGATGGTGGGACTCCTAGTTGTGACATTGAGTTTCTTCAGAATTGTGCTCTCCGCGGTATACGAAGCATTTTCCTCCAGTACCACATCACAAAAGCTTCGATACGGTTGCGGTCTGATGACCTCAAAGTCAAAATAAGAAGATAAGAACTGCCTTAAGTTCGTTGGAAAAAGTTCTACACATTTGTTGTGAAGTATTTATTGTGTATCGTAAAAAACACAAGTATTAACAGATATTTCGGTATCGTTATATAAAAAGAAAGTACCACCAAATAGGTCATTCGTGTACGTGTTTACGTGATGCCAACTGTCTGAAGTTCGTTCAGAATAAACTTTTGTTATGACGTATTTTTATTTTTGTGTACAATGTCCGTTGACTTGTTCGGCCTTGCATCATGAATTTAGTTCCTTTTTGGCCTTTTGCCACACGCAAACGTGTTTCTTGACTCTTCATTGCGTTATTCATTGCTTGCAAAATAACGTTGTTATATATATAAACACGTTGATAACACGCAATGGATTGGGTGTAAGGGAAAACTTTGCTTGTTTATGTTACGTGAATGTTTGAGTTTTCGCTGAAACGTGTGAGATGTGATAAGGCGAGTCGCGTACAGACAATTTTTCCTGCCAACAGGCAATGGAGCAAATTGAAGGGTTAACGATTAATAATTATGTCAGTAATTATTAACGCTATCTTCTTCAGTCTATGCTCTAAAACTCAAGCAGTGGAAAGTTAACAGAGTCCTATTTATACAAAAACTTTAACATGCTTTGGACGATAGTTACCAAATAATCTGTTTGACAATTTGCGTGATTAGAATTGATTATCAAATACTGTTTTTAAATTAGTGAAGACAGAAATGTATAGTCTGTTTTTGTGTGATCTAAACTCATATTATTTATAAAACATTAAGGAAAAGCATTATAAAAGCTTAATTATATGTTTTTATGCGATTTGCCATTCATATTCATTATCCAGTAACTTCTACGTCCGAGACAAATATCTATGAAATGACGTAAAAATGATTTATGTCCTTATACATCATCGGAATTAAAAAATTCTTTGTAGTTAATTAAAAAATTAGTTACTACTCCTGTAGTTTAATATACTGTAACAATATAATCAGTTCTATATTCGTAGTGATGGAAGACACTGGTACAAAAAACTGATAGCTATTTTATAAGAAGAAGATTAGTAGAAATTAATCCAATCTTATTTTATTTTTTTCTATGTTGTACACTTACAGGCTAATTCAGCATTGAAATACAAAAGATAAATATTCTGAAAATGTATAAAACTAAGCTAGGTAGAATAAAGAACAATGACTAATAATAAAAGAAAAAAATATATAATACAAATTAAACTAGGCTTGAAACACCAAGATATTAAAGTGTAGTGGATATAAACAGCTCTCTCAATAAAGTGGTACAATGGTTTGAAGCTAATAATTTATTGCTCAACGGAAAGAAAACAAAATGTGTAAAGTTTACTCTTCCTAATGTCAAACAAACGCAAACCATTGTTAAACTTAATAATGAGGAACTAGACCTTGTAGATAGTACCGCTTTCTTAGGTATAACATTAGATAATAAATTACAGTGGGGGCCCCATATAAGTGGTCTATCGAATAGGCTCAGCTCCGCGGCTTACGCTGTTAAAAAAATTCGTCGTCTGACAGATGTTGATACTGCCAGACTGGTATATTTCAGCTATTTTCACAGCATTATGTCATACGGTATTCTACTTTGGGGTAATGCTGCTGATATAGATGCAATATTTGTGCTGCAGAAAAGGGCCGTTCGTGCGATTTACAATATGGGTCCAAGAGAGTCGCTAAGAAACAAATTCAAGGCAGTTAACATAATGACAGTTCACTGCGTATATATATTAGAAAACTTGTTGTACGTACACAAAAACATTGACTCTTTTAATAAAAAGAGTGAATGTATATCATATAACTTACGAAACAAAAACAAACTTGTTGTAAATTCTAGTAGGCTGCATAAAATTAACAACTCATTTAAGGGTAACTGTATACGTTTCTATAATAAACTCCCACAAGACGTTTTAGAAATGTCAATTAATAAATTCAAAGTCTTTGTTAAAAGAAAGTTGATAGAAAAATCGTATTATAAGTTGCAAGAGTACTTAGACGATAGAAACGCGTGGGAGTGAACGAACTGCTCTAATTTGAATTGAAATATATTAAACTAACATGATATTGTAATGATGATGATAACAAAAAAAACAGAATACCCGACTGAGTTTGTTGTGGGCTCTTCTCGGATCGGGGCGCGAAGGAACCCTCGTAACTTTAGATTTTAAGTCGTTCTGGAGTATCATCATCAGACGTACATTAGAATTAGAGTGTGGAAAGGAAAAGAAAAAACAAAAATTTGACGATTCAAAAGTGCTGTAATATGCCTACTTGAATAAAGATATTTTGATTTGATTTGATATACACTCTCTATTTAGTCACTCTCGCCTTCCGATGGGATGTAATATAAATCGTCGCTTCAACCGATGGACGTCCACTGCTGGACATAGGTCTCACGTAATGACGTCCACAAGGCCCGGTCTTGTGTCGCCTGGCTCCAGCGGCTACCGGCGACCCTCTTTATGTCGACGGTCCACCTTGTGAGGGGTCTCCCTACACTGCGCCGCCCGGTGCGTGGCCGCCACTCCAGCACCTTCGGGCCCCAACGTCCATTGGTCCGTCAACGTCCATCGGTCCGTCGTAATATAAATATTAATATAAATTAAAACAGGAGAGATGTCTAATTCACGGCTTAATGTGCTTTCTGTGGCACCAATTTGGAGTTCACTGCTGGCAAGAATTTATTACCAAAAAAACTTGTGATAAGTTAAACAATGAATCTGTTGACTATTCAGTGGTCGCAGACGATGTTCCTTGTACGAAAGCTCAGAGCTACACAGCGGGCGATGGAAAGAGTTATGCTCGGAGTTTCCCTACACGATCATATTAGAGATGAGGAGGTCCATACAAGAAACGAAGCTGAAATGGTCAAGGGAGGGGCATAAAGTCACACGAACTGGTGGACTTTGAGGCCTGAAGGTGCTGAAATTGTGAATTCGCAGCGAAAGCCACAATGAAGAAAGACTTTGGCTCCCTCAAGGGGTAACAACGATATCACACTGCTGGTAGCTGACGTCAAGCGGTGCAGGACTTAGGACTTGTAGACATCAATAGGAGAGCCCTAAGGCCGGCAGATACAATATAGAAATGGTTTCCAGCAAACTTGCTATGCATCAGAACTTACAACCTTTTACAAAACCAGGCGACGATTGCAATTAAAATTGAAGATTTAAAGTATTAAACAATTATTAACAGATACTTATAGTATACGTATTTACATAAAATAATGACATTATCTAATATAAGTTCTGCGAATAGATTGCCGTGTTCATTTTGATGGTTATTTTTTATTTAAAATGAATTTGCGGCATAATTTTTGATCTTGGATTCAGAGTACCTCTAAATGCAGCTACGGTATAGTACGGTATAGTGAAAACTTCTTTAGCACGGTTCAAAAGTTGTTGTAATGAAAAAGCGACAGTTAAAATATACATACTCATAAATTCATAAAATTTAACGTGGGATGGTAAGTGACGATACAGTTTGAGATGGTATTACGCTAATTTTTTAAGCGGTTTCTTTAATTGGAAATGGTCC
Organism: Elymnias hypermnestra; assembly: GCA_015832385.1. NCBI lineage: Eukaryota > Metazoa > Arthropoda > Insecta > Lepidoptera > Nymphalidae > Elymnias > Elymnias hypermnestra. Next base: position 601,218 of record JACTOM010000913.1, on the reverse strand, counting down.
TGATGGTAAGTGATTAACGTTTGACTGTAATCTCACCAGATCGTAAGTGATGATACAGTATAAGGTGGTGCGCTATAATTTTTGAAGGTTTCAATGCTGCCGCGTGTGTATTGCACACAAGACTTTTTTCCACGTTAACAACTGAGCGTTTCAAACGTAGCGTGTTTAAACCGCAGTATACGTCGCGCCTTACGTGACTTTGAAAACGCTTCAGCAGCTTTCATTCAGTCGCCCGCCATATCTAAGAGAAACGGCCGCGCACCCGCCATGCCGGAAAAAGTTGAATCTACGCCATTCGAGGACGCACTAGAGAAAACTGGTAGTGTAATTAGAAAATATATTAAATATACTTTAAAATGATGTATTATGTTTGCGTATTGAAGATATATTTAGTAGCTTTATTGACGTGACAAAAGAACATTAATTTCCATTGTCTGGACCTTGTTATACTTCCTGTTATTTATACTCTGTGGTTTTCTTTGTTTTGCATACAAAGTGGAACCAAAAGCTATATCAATTGGTTTATAAAAATGACTACCTAATTCAATAATAGTTTGATATTTTGCAGTAGTTTTTCCATATAGCATTTCGCCTCCAAAATAAATGTATAAGGGCTATTTAGAAAGTTGTGAATCCATTTTTTGTAAAACAAAACCTAAACCTCAACAACTTTTTAGTAATAAAAGCTTATAAAAGTGCGTATATATCATATTAATATAAAAACAATGTTAATTCCGACTTATATCTCAATGAAGATTACCTTTATCACAATTAAAAAAGCATACTTTATGGCTATCAAATTATTTAAACAATTGCCAGTAGGCCTTTACAACTTAGTCATTTTTAAAAGTTATTTCTTAAACCTGTATGTCTTTTCCTCTAAAAGAAGTACACCTAATACCTTCGAATCTATACCAGTCAAAGTATTGTCACAATTGTTCAAATCATCGGTGATAATCCAGAACAAACGAATAGACAGACAAAATCTTGTGTGCAATTTATACAAAATTTTAACGCGCTGCCACCTGAGAGGGTATTATCACTTACCATCAGGCGAGGTTACAATCTGTTACCAATTAAAACATACCTATTACCAGGATGGCACAATACCATCTTAGACTTTATAATCAATTACCATCCCACGTTAAATCTTATGCATTTATGTGTGGTCTCTGTTTACTGTCGCTTTATCGTTTCATCGTTTTTTCGTTTCATCACTTTTACATTTCATCGTTTTTTCATTTCATCACTTTTTCTTTTAATCGTTTTTCTTTTAATCGTTTTTCCTTTCATCGTTTTTTCGTTTCATTACATTTTCATTTCATCGTTTTTTCGTTTCATCGTTTTTCCTTTCATGGTTTTTTCGTTTCTTCGCTTTTTCTATTCATCGCTTTTTTTGTTTTATTGTTTTTTTTCGTTTCATCGCTTGTTCATTTCATCGTTATTTGGTTTCGTAGTTTTTTAGTTTCGTCGTTATTTAGTTTAATTATTTTTTCATTTCATTGTAATTTCGTTTCATCGACTTTCAAATCACAACGATACTAAAGAAGTTTTCACTTAAAAAATTTATATTTGATGTAAATACCGTATACACTTTTGCAGTAACAGATAGTCATTTAAACCTTATTATTTTTATAGGTAAAGTTAGTTTTTTAAAGCCATTTTTTTGTTAAATTTTTAATCCGAGGAAGTTGAAGACATTTGCTGGTCGACAATAGAAGTATTACGTACGTTTTGTTTAAAATGTCATAATGTCAACTTACCGTCGACACAAGTGGCTAATGTTTATGACATCTACGCCATCCACTTTATTGTTTAAATACTTTATTAAACCTTTTAATAATCGTAAAAATTCGCGCGTATAGTCAGAGAAGCGAAATTAGTGTCATGATTACAATAAGCCCCGATATTATTTACTAGGTTAAACATATATACAAAAACACAGATTTATATCAACTTTCAAAGGATTACTGTTTTGTGTTTCGTTCTGGTAGAATCAACTTTCCGCGACTAAAGGCCGTGCCTCCGCCTTTTAAATCCCTAATATCTTCTAAGATATCCAATTAAATGAAATTATAATAAAGACATTTTTGATCTACATGAAATATACAATGTATGTAATATATTTAATATAAAGAATAATACTGTATTGTATAATATATAGCTTGGTAAATAACACATAGTTTTTTAGTTATATGTCAAAGATAAAATTGGTTACTGTGGGTTATCCTTTAGATATATATATTACCATTGTAGATTTTTTTATAGATCTTTTTATGATGTACAATTCCGTAGCACATTAATTTGATCTATCTCGTAAGGTTTAATCAGGGTTTGCGATTTAAAAACACAAAAAATATTTTTGTCACCACATCTCATTAAATTTCTTTGAATATTTCGTCTTTTCTGTATTATATTATGTACGTATTATATATATAAACCTTCCTCTTTAATCACTCTATCTATTATATTAAATTTGTATATAAATTGTATTCAAATCAGTTGAATAGTTTAAAAGATCTAAGCGTACGATAACCTAAAAAGTTTTCAGTTCAATTTACGTGAAAATCGACAAAAAATTCCGTTAACTTCTTTCATTGAAGTGTGTAGATTGATATCTATTTAGCAAAACCTTTTTTTAATGACAAAAAGACACTTTAACCTTTATTTATTCATATGTATAGATAAACCAGACAACATATGATTAAATAGACAGGCATTAATTCGTGCATTGTTATAAATATATGAAGACTAACAGCGAAAATACAATGCTATTGATTATTGGTGATATTTTCAAGAAAGTTCATAAAAGAACACTTGCATATCATATTACCTGTATGATATACTGACTGTATCTGAAGAATTCATCGCGTAGTTCCAGATTCCGTGGGAATATAGTAAAATATGTCTACATCACGAAAGAAGTCACTACTTAATTTCACGGCCTTGTAGGACAAATTTAGGATATTGCATTTGGGTAGTAGTCGTCGTCGTCGCTTCAACCGATGGACGTCCACTGCTGGACATAGGTCTCACGAAATGATGCCCACAAGGCCCGATCTTGTGCCGCCTGGCTCCAGCGGCTACCGGCGATCCTCCTTATATCGTCGGTCCACCTTGTGGGGGGTCTTCCTACACTGCGTCGTCCGGTGCGGGGTCGCCATTCCAGCACCTTCCGGCCCCAACGTCCATCGGTTCGTCGGACTATGTGCCCCGCCCATTGCCACTTCAGGTTCGCGATTCGTAGGGCTATGTCGGTGACTTTGGTTCTGCTACGGATCTCCTCATTTCTGATTTGATCGCGTAGAGAAACTCCGAGCATAGTCCTCTCCATCGCACGCTGAGTGATTCTGAGCTTTCGAATGAGGCCCATAGTCAGCGACCACGTTTCGGAGCCGTGATGAAATAAATCGGTAGGTACTAATTTGGGAGATCTCGCACTAAGTGATGGTTTTGTGCTTCTATATCTCCCATCGATGCAACAGGAGTAACTATGTCAAATTACAAGTTAATTGGACTTATAGTTTCTTAGATTAGAGATATTTCGCTATATATAAAAGTAACTAGCAGCCCATTAACGTCCCACTTCTGGGCACAGGCCTCCTCACTCCGAGGAGCGAGAGTTTTTAGAGCATAGACCCACCACGCTGCTCCACTCCGGATTGGCAGGCATAGTACACAAGTGCACTCTCTATTCCTTCACTCTCATAGACAGATGTGACGGAAAATCCGACACAATCGAAGAGAGATCAGGCGCCGGACCGACGGCTTAACGTGCTCTCCGAGGCACGGGGGTGGGTTACACCGCCAACTTCCCAACTTCGAGCAAATATTGAGAAAATCTTAAATAGAAAACTCAATATTGATTTTTGAATTGACCCGACCCGGGACTCGAACCTCAGGACCTCATGTCTGTAGTCGAACATGCTAATGTTTAGTTCGCTATATATACATACATGATTTTATCCCTTAGATTTTCCAGCCACGTTTTTTATTGGACCCCGTCATTTGCCCGCGTATTTTAAAGGAAATAACCGTCGCCTGCCCCGCCCCGCAAAGGTCAAATGGCGCTAAAGTGGCTCTTGGGACTTAAATGTCCATGAAAGCCTACCAAATGTTACGATTTTTATGTTTTGTAATAGTTAAACTATACAATTTTATCTGTTGTTTATTAAATTAAGATTCTGGTGTAGCGTCATGTTGCGCTAAACTTTGAGATAGTGAAATAAGTCCGTCTTGTATTTATAGGTTTATATCTTCAAAATTAAAACATACCTCAGGGGTTTTCATTTTTATTCACATCACTTATATAATCAAAAACACATATAATCATTAATATGCTATTTATAAAATACCACTAAAAAAACTTAACAACTTTTGTCGCAACACACGCACTGTTAGTAACGGTCACTTTGTAACTGATTTATTTTTGTTTTTTTTCTATTGTCTGGTGTTATCTCTACGCATGTTTTATTACGACAGTTACCGACCAGCGAAATAAATAATACACATTATGACTTAGAAAAAAGTGATGCTTATACTTCTGATTGCAGAAGTTGAGACTGAACTACTGCAAAAAATCTCTGTCAACCAGTAGTTGACAGGGGAAGTTTCAGAGTTATTAAGGTAAACATGTTGTTAAAATGACGTAAAAGCTCACTTTAACACGTCAGTGAGTGATTTCCTAGAACTCAATTTAGGTATATAGTTTTCCTAGTTAATTTTCCAACTGTGAAACACTAAGTAGCGGGTAAAAAAATACGTGATATTTAAGATTCAAGGTCGATGCACATTCTCATTGAATAAATATGTTAAAGAGGATAATTCATCATGTTCTTTAACATATAAGATTTAATTAAGTTGGTGTTATAAAGCAAAGAAGTACAAAGGTGAGGTGAAATTAGGAAATTGCATTTTCTAATTTGTCTGAATCTGTTTTGTGTATACTACCAAAGTGATATTGAAAGGAGAGTGAATGCAGGGAATATGGTAAATGCTGCTCTGCACACCTCTATGAATAGCCAGATGGTGTCTCAAAGAGCTAGACTGGATGTGCATGCAGGAGTGTTGGTGCCAACACTTATGTATGGTAGTGAAAGTTGGGTATGGCAGAAGAATCACAAAAGTAAAATAAATGCGGTAGAGATGAGAGCGTTGAGAAGCATGAGTGGATTAAAACTGAGTGACAGAGTGAGAAATAGTGTGATAAGAGAACGTTGTGGTATAAAAGAAGACGTAGTGACTAAAATTGAAAAAGGTATGCTTAGATGGTTTGGGCATGTAGAGAGAATGAATGAAAGGAGACTGACAAAAAGGATTTATGAGTCAAGAGTGAATGCGAAA
>JACTOM010000913.1:543257-592220 GCA_015832385.1 Elymnias hypermnestra | reverse complement strand
GGCCAGGTCAAGAGTACTCTAAACCGACGAACTTGTATGAAAGGTTTAATGAGAATGAAAGAAGCGAAGGAGATATGCAAGGATCGTGGCAAGTGGAAGGATGTTGTCTCTGCCTACCCCTATGGGAATGAGGCGTGATGCTATGTAATGTATGTAATGTATGTAATATTGATAAGACATATATTTTTGGACTTCTTTACGTATTATTGGACTTTTTCTTAATCGCTGGACCGATTTTGATGATTTTTATGAATGCATTCCAATTTATTTCACGATTACTAAAATTGACAATTATATCCGGAATTCCGGCATTGGATATTTTAAATATGATGTAATTTATAAAATCATTAGTAAAAATATTCAAATGAGAATAAAACGTACTTAGTGTAAATAGGGTTCCGTAAATAGTATTGTATATAATTAAAAGTGTATTGTAAATATAATTTTCATTTTGCTAGACTTATTTTGACATAGAACATTAGAAGGTTCCATTTTAATTTATAATTGAATGTTCTATTACTGTATTTTGGACTGGAGACTGATCCTTATGTATCCCCCTTAATTGTATAACTTTTTAAGAGGAATAATTTCGTCAAACTTGATGTTTGCGTAATTGTAACCAATTCTGCAGTGCCAGTGCACTAGACCAATGAGTTAAACTGCCTCATTGGTCTAGTGGTTAGCATGTTCGATTACAGACATGAGGTCCTGGGTTCGAGTCCCGGGTCGGGCAAATTCGCAATTCGATATTGAGTTTTCTATTAAGATTATCTTAATATTTGACCGAAGTTGGGAAGTTGGCGGTGTGATCCACCCCCGTGCCTCGGAGAGCACGTTAAGCCGTCGGCCTGATCTCTCTCCGGTCGTGTCGGATTGCTGTCACGTCGGACTATGAGAGTGAAAGAATAGAGAGTGCACTTGTGTATGCATTATGGTCTAAAAACCCTCGCTCCTCGGAGTGAGGAGGCCTGCCCAGCAGTGGGACGTTAATGGGCTGCTACTTACTGCAGTGCCAGCTACGGAAGCTTTCAAAATAAATAAATTACCCTGAAATTTAGATCTGATGATTAATATATATTTTCGTACACTTTTCCAGTTCTTGTGCTGCGAATTCGGTCACATACACCCTATTGGGCGAGTCATGCATTCAACGGGTTAGGAGCAAGTATATGCTCCTGGTAACATGCCTGCTTATACTGTCACCGGGGATAGCAGCTCGTAAGTAAGCCTTAATCTATAAATGAGTCCCTATCTCCGATTACTTTCGATGATGTGTTCATTATCATTCACCATAAGCCGAGATTACAATGCTAAACTAAAAATTATATTAAATTTCAGTTGTCTCGTATCCAACCCTCCTACTGCACTTCAAGTTGGAGGTACCACTTCTTGGGATCAAATTCACCCCTTGGCGTCTGCTCATCGTGGTCTTGGCTATACCTTCTGGTATAGGTGGTATTGCCATCAGCTTTTTCCACGAATCTCCGAAATTCCTGGCCAATAGTGGAAAGAATGACGAAGCGTTAGAAGTACTGAAGTCAATGCACGCGATCAACAACGGAGATGCTAAAAATTTTGAGGTAAATATTATTTTCTACGTTACCTATAAAAACACTCTGACCTATGAGTGGAGAGATCTGTGCCCAGCTGTGGGAGGTTAATAGGATGCTACTTCTTTTGCTATTTTGTAAACGGTAAATTGCTGACTGGTTTGCGTTTGACTATGATTTTATCTGATGGAAAGTAGTGTTAGATTGAAGCGCGCTGAGATGTTATTTAGTTTTTTGACAGCATAACACCGGGACGCAATTTTGGGCCAAGTTTCTGCTGATAGAGTGAGGACCTAACCACTGCCGAAGGCTCCCAGTAGTCCAGGCTCAGACAAATCAGTAATTGTATTTTCTTAAGTTTTTCCTACTGGAAATCCACCTTGGGATCTCAGTTACCTGATAGTTACACACCTTGCCCAAAAAGTCCGAAGTGTGATTCGCTGATGAGGCAGAATAGCCTCTAAAACCCAGTCCACTGGTTTACATCAGTTCAGGCTGTCAGAGAGGACGCGCAAATCCACGCCTTCTGCTACCCACCCTTCGGCGATGGAAAGTTAGGGAATCAGGAGCAACCATCCGAACCCTTTCAAATGCCTGCTTTAGTGGCTACGGCTGTTCACCCTGCTGTTCACGCTGGTGACCATTGCATAAGCTATGCTGGTTAGCGAGAATATAATAGTCAATGATTTGTTGGGCTTTTCCGGATGGAAGAATGATATCGGTCATCAATATACTACAATATATTGATGACCGATATCATTACCGGTAGAATACACAAATTTTAGGTCCAATTTTGAGAAGGAGGTCTACCGCCGAATCCAAATCAGTTGGACAGCGTTCGGAAAACAATGGAAGATCTTTTCGTCCAATGTCCCTCAGTACTTGAATACCATAGTATTGGAATATTGTGTTGCCAGTTACCTACGGAACTGAAACGTGGTTGCTGATTCTGGGCCTCATTTGAAAGTTCAGTCATTTGGAAATGAGGTGATCTGTAGCAGAACCAAAGTTGCCGATATAGTCCTACGAGTTGATGTGCTGAAGTGGCAATGGGAGGGGCACATTGTTCGATGGAGCGATGGTCGTTGGGGCTCGAAAGGTATACGGAGGGTCACCTGTAGCCGCTGGAGCCAGGCGGCGCAAGATCGGGCATAGTTAGCATCATTACGTGAGACCTAAGTCAAGCAGTGGACGTCCATCGGTTGAAGTGTTATTTTGACTTTACATCAGGTATCATCATTATATCTGGAAGATGCAGTGCTAAAGAAGCCGACTTCGTTCACTCGTGCGCTGTTCGAGCAAGGTGCTCCGCTATTCCGACCGCCCATGCTCTGGAGAACTCTGCAGCTCTACTTCATTATATCAATCGTGTATTTTACGTAAGTCTGGTTTCTTTATAAACACTCTTAATTTAAGATCAAAAACAATTTGGAGCTCAGTAGCTATTTTGTGGAAGGCAGAAGATAAAATTTAAACATTTTTCTTTCACAGGAATAACAGTCTACTGGTGTGGCTACCTTATATTATGAACCTGGTGAGATTAGCTTTGACGCATGACAACACCAGTGGGAGGGATATCTGTAGCCTAATAAATTCAAAGCAGAGTGTCGTAACACACAATGAAACCGTGTCTTCTAACACTACTGTTGTGGTAAGCAGATGAGACTTGATGTTAATACAGTTTCCTTTCAAATGTTAACATTTCTCACTGAAATGGTTTAAAAGTTTCTTTCTATCATCATCAGTTAGATAAAAGGATAAAAATATAACTATAAGGTTATTCAAGGTCATTTTAATAACCTTGAACACTAGGGTCGCCGGTAGCCGCTGGAGCCAGGCGGCACAAGACTGGGCCTTGTGGACGTCATTACGTGAGACCTATGTCCAGCAGTGGACGTCCATCGGTTGAAGCGACGACGACGACGACGACGAACACTAATACCAAGGTTGTCTGGAGTCTGTAAGTCTGCTCCTGTTTGCGTAAGTCTTTAGTCGGATTCATCTGAGACAACAGGAACGATTGCGAAAATTTAACCCCTCTTACCTCATTCATGGATAAAGAGGGTTTTATTGGGTTTCAGTAGGTATAGCGAGGCTTTCTCCCACACCAATTCCCATATTCCTGAGCCATGTGTATTTTTGTATGTAACGAATAAACTCAAAAAGTACTGGACCGATTTTAATAATTCTTTTTTCATTAGAAAGCTACATTATCACTGAGTAACATAGGCTATATTTAGTACTAGATTACTATAGAAATCTTTAGAAATTCCTATTAAAACCAACCGAAGGTGTAAAAAAATTAGCCATAAAATGTCTTTCATCGCATACGCTGTGAAGAGTATTAATGATAGGACAAAAAAATGTTCGACAATATTATAGAATATATCAATATCTACAAAAAACTTCGCGAGACCATATGTCTAACTATTGTAGTTACGTCACTATAACTACTTTTTTACATTTAACAAATTGATAGAAATGCCGATCAAAATCAGACCGTGTTATCCATACCATTTATAAATTTTTATCCAAATAAATAATTTAATATTCAAGCCTGTCTCAATACCTGATGATTACTTTTTGAATTATTTAAATCTGATATGCCATTCAAAAGATATCATGAAATGAAAATAAAAATACTACTCGACGAGAGAGGGGCAGTGCGGGAGAAGGGGGTGCACCATTATGAACTAGATTACCTTACGCAGTGGACGCAAGCGACATTGAAAAGTTCTTCTCAGAGCTACTTGGTTTTAGTATTAGGAATCACACTTTTTAAAAACAAAAATTTATTTTTATATATTATATTTAAGTTTCTGTCTGTTCTGTCCTATTATTTATTTTAGTTTGCTTCTTTACATAATAAGGTTGTCTGGAAGAGATTGCTTGTAGCAATAAGACCGCCTTTGCATGCTATATTATAGCAATAAGTATCTTAGTCTATATATCTTTTTTCTTGTGTGCAATAAAGGGGTTTCTCTCTCTCTCTTTCTTAGCGAAAAAAAAAGGTTGCGTGCAGAAAAAATCTGTCTAATATCCTCAAATGTTTCAGTCGCCAGAAATATGCCTCGGCTATATAGAAAACAATGTAATTTTCACACTAGTTGCTGCACAGTGCATTTATTCCTTCCTGAACTTCGTCATATCCTACCTCATGAGGTGGAGAAGAATTGTCCTGTTGTCTATACTGTTCATGTCAACGATAAGCGGACTGTTACTGGGTTTGATGCCAGAGCTGATCTCCAGCGTTTTCTTTCTAATGGCGTTTACGTGTACCAACCTCGGTATGGGGATATTGGCATCATATTTCGTGGATTTATACCCCACTTCTTGCAGGTGAGTTATACTACCTTAAAATCAATAAATCCTCGACTAGCAGTTTCCAGTGGTGACACCCGCAAAATTTTAATAGCCTTCAAAACAGACTTACAAATATATTAATTTGCTCTAAAAAGTAAAAAATAATTGCGTATTCTTTTATAGTGTTCTAGTGTGTTAGTTTCTAGTTTCTTATACTTATATTTTCTGCCTTACACCGCACCCTTACTGTAAGCCGTTGAGGAGTTCCATTGATCTTCATATTTAACTACGACTAGCACTTGACCATACCGAAGTTACGGTAGGCAATTCAAATATCTGGATAGCTTATAGAAGATTCTGCCGAGTGTTGTTGATTTGCTCCTAAGAATTTAAGAGTTCCGTCACTTTGTAATAGATTTCATCATCAGAACCTTACCAAACTATCACAAAACAATCCTTGAAGTATATCCTTTCCAATAAAAAAAGAATCATCGAAATCGGTTGGCGTGATCTTGAGTTATTCGTCCATTTGTCGCGCACATGCTTAATGCAATTTTAACTCTTATCCGGTTTTCTCATGGATGCCATCATCAGAACTGGTTTAAAAAAAATAGGACCCCATGACGAGCACCATCTTCCATTTAAAATAAAATCATCAAGATCGGTCCACCCAGTCGGGAGATATGAGGTAACAAACATAAAAAAAAAATACAGACGAATTGATAACCTCCTCCTTTTTTTGAAGTCGGTTAAAAAGAAATTAATCACCTTCTATATTGCACATGCTGAGTAAATGACTGAGTTCAAAGTTTTCGCGCTCATAAGCAAACACAAACTGTTTTTGACGTGATAACCTGTCATAAATCACTGCAAAACATGACTCATCGTCATGTTCCGCCATAGCTAAACGTCTAAGCGAGAGCGCAGAGCAAGCGATAGAGAGGCGCAATCAGCCTAATTCCATTTTTTTAAATGTCTTTATTCAAGGAGGCCTTTTTCTATATATTTAAATGAGTGATGATAACATTAAAGAACTACTTACAATCTAAAGTTACGACGGTTCCTTCGCGCCCTGAGAAGAGCCCAAAACAAACTCAGTCGGGTATACGTTTTTTTTTTGTTATCATCATTACAATATTTAATTTTAAAATATTCTATATCTATATATATATATAGAGCAATTCATTCACTCCCACGCTTTTTTGTCTTCTAAGTATTCTTTAAAATTATAGAATGATTTCTCAATTAGTTTTCCTTTAATAAAAGATTTCAATTTATTAAGAGACATCTTTGTAAACTGCCTCATTGGTCTAATGGTTAGCATGTTCGACTACAGACATGAGGTCCTGGGTTCGAGTCCCGGGTCGGGGCAAATTCAAAAATCAATATTGAGTTTTCTATTAAGATTTTCTCAATATTGGCGGTGTGATCCACCCCCGTGCCTCGGAGAGCACGTTAAGCCGTCGGCCCTGCGCCTGATCTCTCTCCGGTCGTGTCGGATTACCGTCACATCGGACAATGGGAGTGAAGGAATAGAGAGTGCACTTGTGTGCTATGCCTGCCAATCCGCAGTGGAGCAGCGTGGTGGGTCTATGCTCTAAAAACCCTCGCTCCTCGGAGTGAGGAGGCCTGTGCTCAGTAGTGGGACGTTAATGGGCTGCTACTTACCTTCTTACCTTCTCTTATGATGTTATCACGTAAAATTATCCCCTGTAAAACGACTTTTTCGTCTACTTAAGAAGAGAAAGAATTTTAATCAATGCGTGATTGTCATTTTTAAATTCATTATTTAATATAACACTATTAATTTAAATAGTATTGCGATTGTCTGTAGTTTGTCTATAAGTTTTCACTTTGGTCGCTTTAAAAAAAAAACACAGCTTTTTTTGACATGATAACGTGTTAAAAATGGATCAAAGCATGACTGTAACATTCCGCTTCAGACGAGCCAGTACAAGCGATAGAGAGGCGCGATCAGCCTAAGCAAAATTATCATCCCAAAATGTACTTTAGAACAACAAACTAATTAATTTTCAATTTCTTTGATGTTAATTATTGTATAAAATTTTCAGGGGTATGGTTGCCTGTCTTAGTATAATGGTCGCTAGAACAAGCACCTTCGTTGGTATAAACGTGGTTGGAAACCTCATTTTCCACCACTGCCACACCACCTTCTACGTGTGGTCGGTTATTGTTTTCAGTGAGTATACTATTTTAAATTATTTGCACTTCTTCATTTGCCTTTATTCAAATAGGGCTAGTTCCAACTTGACGAGCAAAGAGTACCTGGCGCAGGCTCTGGCTTCGATTCCCGGTACCAAACTGATCAAGCTTCGGCCGTAGCTACTTACCAGCAAAAACGTCCCACCAAGAGAGATATGTATATTCCGGCAAGATGCTGTGTAGAAACAATAAGAGGTTGAATGCCTCTTACTAGATCAGCACGCTTCCAACTTGGACTATATCATGACTTACCACCAGACACAGTCAAATGCTTACCTTTCAACTATAATAAAAGACATGTCGTCAAGCAACAAATTTGCATTCATGTATGATGCTGTGAAGAAGCTATAACCTTGAGCGTGTAAAAGATATCGACTGTGTTAGATTGTTCAGCCTAGAGACTACATCGTCAACTCCTAGTGGTGTTGGAGAGCGTTTAAGGTGAGATGCTCTCCAGTGAAGTTTCTCTACGTGATCGAATCAGAAATGAGGAAATCCGTAGCAGAACTAAAGTCACCGATATAGTTCTACGAATCGCTGTGCTGAAGTGACAATGAGTGGGGCACATACTTCAAGGAAGGGGTTGGGATCCGAAGGTGTTGGATTGGCGAACCCGCACCGTAGGGTGCAGTGTAGACAAACCCTCCCCAAAGGTGGACTGGTGATATCAAGCGCATCACCAGTAGCCGATGGAGCCAGGCGGCGCAAAATCTATCTCCGTGGGCGTCATTAGGTGAGACCATTGTCCAGCAGTAAACGTCCTTCGGTTAAAGCGACGAGGACGACGAGCTCTTCAGTAAAGAATGGTGGTTGGGAATGGCTTTCTTTTAAGAGGCTATACGAGTAAGGGAGCGAAAATACAGAACATAGTCTCTTTTATACCTGAAAGAAGAAAACTAGGGGACGTTCTTCCTCCAGCCTGTGTTAATCCTAGGTCTGAATCGGCCTGGACACGGTTTATATAACAAAGTTATCGCACTTTCACTTTCCAGTAACCATAAAGGATCTCGTCTATCCCCCCCCCCCCTCCCTTCATAGTTTTTATCTAACTGTACACTCTCAATCATTATTTTATTATCTTCAAGTTGTAAAGTCTAAATTTTGCCTTCACCTGTTTCTATATCATTAAAAGTTATTTCCTTTAAAAAGTCGCATAAAACTGATATTTTATGAAGACCAAAGATGTTTTATGATAAATGATATATTTTAGGTAGCGTGGTGGCTGCTTGGTTCCTACCACGGGACAAACCAGCAAAACAATAAAACCTCTTTGAAGGACTTAAGATATTTTATCTGTGATTTTAGTATTTTGGATTATTAGCTGTAACATTATTGTATAGTGTTGACATATTTTAAGATGATTTTTATACATGTAATAATTAATAAGGAAATAAAGTGTCCAATTTAACAATGATTTGTTTTATTCGGTGAAAATACTTGCATATGCTATTTATTCGGTGAAAATAACTGCCTCATTGGTCTAGTGGTTAGCATGTTCGACTACAGACATGAGGTCCTGGGTTCGAGTCCCGGGTCGGGCCAATTCAAAAATCAATATTGAGTTTTCTATTAAGATTTTCTCAATATTTGCCCGAAGTTGGGAAGTTGGCGGTGTGATCCACCCCCGTGCCTCGGAGAGCACGTTAAGCCGTCGGTCCTGCGCCTGATCTCTCTCCGGTCGTGTCGGATTCCCGTCACATCGGACTATGAGAGTGAAGGAATAGAGAGTGCACTTGTGTACTAAGCCTGCCAATCCGCAGTGGAGCAGCGTGGTGGGTCTATGCTTTAAAAACCTTCGCTCCCCGGAGTGAGGAGGCCTGTGCCCAGCAGTGGGACGTTAATGGGCTGCTACTTACTTACTTGCATATCCTCGGAGGGAAATTCTAATACAGTCCACTTTTGATTGCGAATGGTGGAAGAGGTCCTGCATTCGATTCCCAGCAAAACTGTTTTAGGAATACTATTTGACGTTATTTACGTTCCGGTTTGTGACTGAGTAGAAATCTTAGACTGTAGACATTAAGGTGATTGCAAAAGAAATTTCAAAGACATAATTGTTAGCGAGCATGATTCTTTTATTTGTGGTTTTTATATCAGTTAAACGTCGTCCACTGCTGGACATAGGTCTCACGAAATGATGCCCACAAGGCCCGATCTTATGCCGCCTGGCTCCAGCGGCTACCGGCGATCCTGGGGTCTGCCTACATTACGTCGTCCGGTGCGGGGTCGCCATTCCAGCACCTTCCGGCCCCAACGTCCATCGGTTCGTCGGACTATATGCCCCGCCCATTGCCACTTCAGGTTTGCGATTCGTAGGGCTATGTCAGTGACTTTGGTTCTGCTACGGATATCCTCATTTCTGATTTGATCGCGAAACTACGAGCATAGCCCTCTCCATCGCACGTTGAGTGACTCTGAGCTTTCGAATAAGACCTATAGTCAGCAACCACGTTTCCCATCCGTAGGCAAGCACTGGTAACACGCACTGTTCGAAGACTTTCATCTTCGTCGTTTTCACGACGAGTGTGATCGGTGGATTTATTATTTTTGAGTGGGGTGATTATTTTTGGTATAAGAGGGGTAGCATAGGGGAATGAAGCAATATTCGCCTACTGACAGTTCTTAGTTTGTATTGTGTTTTAAGTCATTCAAAGTATGTAATATAATAATGAAGAATATGAGAATAGTATTACTTAACCTGCAAATTAGTGAGCGACTCTAAAATAATATAAACCAATGCTTATATAACATTTGCTTATATTTGTTATCATTCAAGTGGTAACAAATCACCACCGGTTCGAAAGTAAATTCCCCTGAAAGAAACTCGGCGGTTACTCTTTTAAATATAGTTTTTTATGTTACAATGTGTAACAATTTGCTTCTATGGGCAAATTGAATCAAGTCCAAACATTTTTATCACTTAACACGTTCGCTGCATTACGAGATCTATTAGATCTCACGCAGGACTTTCGTATTGTGCGTTGACTATAATCGTGTTGTTCCACTCCTTAATGGAGGCTTTAACGTGTAAAGTTCTTTTAGTGTGAGTAAGACAAATGTACATATTTGCTTCCTATTCAAGGACGAAACATATTGGAGGATTTGGACAGCCTCACTGGCGCAGTGGTGCGAATATTCGCTTTGCTAGCGGAGGTCCCGGGTCCNCTGCAAATTAGTGAGCGACTCTAAAATAATATAAACCAATGCTTATATAACATTTGCTTATATTTGTTATCATTCAAGTGGTAACAAATCACCACCGGTTCGAAAGTAAATTCCCCTGAAAGAAACTCGGCGGTTACTCTTTTAAATATAGTTTTTTATGTTACAATGTGTTACATTTTGCTTCTATGTGTATATTGAATCAAGTCCAAACATTTTTATCAATTAACACTTTCGCTGCATTACGAGATCTATCAGATCTCACGCAGGACTTTCGTATTGTGCGTTGACTATAATCGTGTTGTTCCACACCTTGAGGGAGGCTTTAACGTGAAAATTTCTTTTACTGTGAGTAAGACAAATGTACATATTTGCTTCCTATTCAAGGACGAAACATAGTGGAGGATTTTGACAGCCTCGCTGGCGCAGTGGTGCGAATATTCGCTTTGCTAGCGGAGGTCCCGGGTCCGATCCCCGGTAGAACGACTTTAGGAAATTATATTTTCTAATTTGCCTGAGTCTGGACTGGTGGGAGGTTTCGGCCGTGGCTAGTTACCACCCTACCAGCAAAAACGTACCGCCAAACAAAGAGCCGCCAAACAGATTAGCGCGCTTCCATCTTAGACTGTATCATCACTTACCATCAGGTGAGTTCACAATCGAGCGCTAATCAGTCAGCAATAAAAAAAAAGGATTAGGTGCCTAACGCACAGTAGTATATTTATTTTCATTCCTTGCGTTAGAGACTAAATTAAAACTTTGCTGGGGCTCGATCAACAATAGAATTTTTATAGCAAGTATTATTGACGATGCTTTGTTTTCAATGCAAGATATAGTTAGTCTTCCAGGAAGACTTTCTCAAAAGTTTTAATAAGCCAAGCAAAATTTTTTTGAAATCTTACTATCCGAAGTCAATTGTTGATTGATTCCTTTTGTCTAGGAAAAATGTTGATATTCTTGGAAACGTGAAGACTGATTAGATCCGTAACGCAAGTAAGGGTAGGCTAGTTACGAGATCTTTTAGGTCTCCAAAGCACCAACTGAAAGTTCTTTAAAAATGATCGCGCAGTGAACGTGTTAAATAATCTTCAATATTATTATCGGTCCCTCATTAAAAATGCTCTGCACCGTAAAACTCAATGCTTTAACATAGTCATTCCCTAATCATAAAATAAAAACAATATGTTTTAATAGTCATTTATATTTTTATGTAAATAATACATCTTAAAATACAATCAATCTATATGTATATAATACAGACGGTATATAAGCCACTATTAAATATGAAATTATTACTGTAATAACATTTACGTAAAATAGTAATGTATATTAATAAACTCTTGTGTAATAGAGCTATAATATCTTGCTATTAGAGGTCTATTTTTTGAGATACCACAATATATATATAGAGTTTCGCGAAATAATTTATATTAAAACTATTTTTTATCTTACAGCTAACATTTACAATACACGTTACGAAAACTCACGCCAAATGGCACATTTGATAAATTTATATAATTCAAAATGTTTATATAAAAGGTGCTAGGAGACCGATGATAGCACTAATGATAGCTTTGATGATGGAACGGAAGAAAATCGATATATTTTAAAAGTTTTATTAGCATTATTTACGCTCCATCATATTAGTACAGCTAAATGAAACGATAGTTTAAAAAAGTGCAAACTAATTTAACTTAAGTCTTGTTTATATTTAAACAAATGTATAACTTTTAGATTTCCGAGACTTAGAGGGAAGGAAAAACGAAGATATGTTAGGAATTTAATTGTCAATAAAATATTAAAAGTGTCGAAAATAATTTACTGAAATCTCAAATGACGAATTGCAAATAACAAATGCAACATGTTCATTGTCAATATTAGAAATTATTAATTAAATTTTGTAATTGAAATATTTTGCTAAAAATAGTCTATTAAATGATTAAATGACGAGTGGCAAATTGAAATGTATACTATTTGTAATTTAGCATAAAAACGTTGCACATCGTGACGCTAATCGCGCGTTTCAACCGTCATAATTCTACACTCATGCGCCTAAAGAAGTTTCACATTTTAAAAAACAACCAGCATTGAAATACAAAATTAAAACTGCTTACGTCTCAGCCCGGGTCAACGACCTCTAGCTGCCCGCGCGCTCGCAACTAGCGGCGGCTATAGGTCGTTGACACGGGCTGAGACGTCATCTGTTGGAGCATAAATAATGCTAATAAAACGTTTAAAAAATAGATTTTTTTAAACAGGCTCTATTTCTTTCTGTTCCATCATCAAAAGTGACATTAGTACTATCACTAGAAAGTTAATATTTATATTCAATAACATTAGGAATACCGCTGAATGTTTTGCTCTACTTTATTTCGGCTTGGGGATGTGGGCTAAAAACTTCTTTATAAAGATTGAACGAGCTCAAAGTTCCAACCTTTGAATTATACTCTAATAATCATAAGCAGTCGATACTTTTTGGTAATTGAGTTGACTGGAGTACCATTCCGTCCACGATTTATGATGAAGTCACAATACCCTTCAGCCAGACCGTTAAGAATCTAGGGGTTTATCTTGATGCTTCATTAACTTGGTCCGATCATATTAGGGAAACCAGCAAAAAGTTTTTTGGCGCCATGAAATCACTGCGACGGCTACAAGGCTTCCTTCCCATTCCCACCAAAATTATGCTAGCACAGTCCTTACTTCTCAGTATTCTCGACTATGCTGACGCAAGCTTTCCCGACCTCACTGAGGAGCAGTTAAATAAACTTGAGCGACTTCAAAATAGCGCCATTCGGTTCATATTTGGCCTGTGCAAATATGACCATATATCAGAATTTCGTTCAAAGCTCAAGTGGCTTCCAATCAGACTTCGCCGGAACTTGCACTTTCTCACTCTTCTGTACTGTGTATTATTTAACCCAAAAACTCCACATTATCTCAAAGTGAAATTTGAGTTTAGACGGACTGATACTCTTAATGAGCACAGCATTGTAAAACTAAATTCTACGATAAATCGATCACGGTTAGTGCCATAAACCTATGGAACGCGCTTCCTATCCAAATTCGGCAGTGTCTCCACATTTAAGGAGCATGTGGTGAATCACTATCTGTCTTTATCGGAATAATGTTAACTACGTTTAATTTAGACATGGATAAAACTGTGTTATATATATGTGTGTATGTATATATGTCGGAGTGCAAGTCTGTGGATCGCTGGTACGTTTGTAATAGTCTGTGGAACGCTGGCGCCATCTTTGTATCGGCGTGGGGGCAGAGTCAATAAGTGGCAGTCCGGCCCGTCCCTCGGCAGTTCTCGAGCGGCGGTCGGCCGGAAAGTTCGACTATTGAAACTGTCGCGTTCCTAGCTATTAATGTTATTGAGTTTGTGTAAATTGATATTGGAAACCTTAAGTGATTGAACATTATAATCCGAGTTAATTAATGAAGTGTTTGATTGCACCAACATTACCTACGAACGCCCACAGAATAAGAAATTAAATATTGGATCCAATTAATAACGATGTCGGCGGAGAACCCTACGCCCCTGTGCTTTATGCTTCTCCGTTCTCTGTTATTCTCCGACATATATATATATATATATATATACTATGTTATTGTATATATATATATATATATATATATACTATGTTATTGTGTATATATTGTTTATATGTATTTATGTATATTATAAGTGTTTATATTCTAAGTAATATGAGTATGTCTATTTATTTATTAACACCGCCTACCTACTCTTTTTTCTCTGACGGTCTCCCTATACGTTGGGTTGTCTGGAAGAGATCGCTAACTAGCGATAAGACCGCCCATTGTACACTAGAATTACTTAAGTTAAGTCGTTGTATTATTATTGTTTCTCTTGTGGTGTTCAATAAAGAATACTATCTATCTAGCTATCTATCTAGACTCTTCTTGTAAATTACTTACAATCCGGCAATTGTTCGTCCTGTTTTGCGAAAACATTCCCAACTTTCATTTATTTCCGATACTCCTCACCACAAACTTAGACCACAGTCACTATGCACTACTAAAGTTCTTCGATGTACAGTTGCAAGGCGTCAGTACACGCACATCAGTTGTGTACTTATATAAAATCCTTAATATATACCCTTCACCGTCTAATAACATGTAAAAAAGAATGTATGAAGTATCTTTTAACACTTTCCTAAAAAACTGCAGATCTCATAAAGTTAGTTACATAAATCCAAATGATACCGACTCAAGCAAACATGCACCCGTCGTCCTCGCTTCAACCGATGGACGTCCACTGCTGGACACAGGTCTCATGTAATGACGTCCACAAGGCCCGATCTTGCGCCGCCTGGCTCCAGCGGCTACCGGCGACCCTCTTTATATCATCGGTCCACCCTGTGGGAGGTCTGCCTACACTGCGCCGTCCGGTGCGGGGTTGCCACTCCAGCACCTTCAGCCCCCAACGTCCATCGGTCCTTCGTACTATGTGCCCCGCTCACTGCCACTTCACCCATAAACACTCTTATATAGCCACGCATACACGCACAACATACATCCGTGCTCACACATACACACACACCCACACACACCCACACACACACCCACACTTTTTAACACACTGTCCCATACATAAACGTATATTCAAATATATCAAATTTATTTGTTTTTAGATTCCATTGTACTGTTCTTTAATAAATAAATAAATCTTTTTATTTTTGGGTGCGGTCTCCCAACACCTTGTATATCAAATACATTTCCAAAATGGAATTGTATATAATAAATTTAATTTTTCTCTATAAATACCTAAATTAGATGCGTTTGACGAAGAAGACAAAACATCCTGGGTATTTTAAACGACAATGATAGTTTTACTGATCTAATGTCTAATTGAGATATTTCATTAATATTTCATTTTCATTAATAGTACAATAATACATTTATTTGCTGCTGTGTCTAGCTACAAAAGAGGCTTTAAAAATTAATCTAGCCTTAAAAAAACAAGAAATTTAAGGTTTCCAGTGAACTCAGAAAAGGACGATTTTTAAAAGTTAGTTTAGTTTTTGTTTTTGCTAAAGTGACGTCTTCTGGTGACAAAAAAAGCTTAAAAATACTAATCTAACCTTAAAAATAGTCATGTTTGTAGCTGCGGTAGCGTTGATACCCTTAATTTAAATACATTTCAACAAAGAAGGCACCTCATCTAATTGTAAATTACATAAATGTTTTAATAAATTATACAAATCCCGGACGGAATATTGTTTCTTTACGTGAAATTGACAATTTCTAGACTCTTAATTTATAAGCACCATAGATATCTGCGTAATATAACTACACTTTGCTTTTAGCTTTTTATATAATAACTAAGATAACATTTATAACATCTAAATACAAGCACGTATAGTGAAAATGGTTTTGTATCTTTCTTTGAACTAAATGTATCTATTTGCCCGCATTTTAACGGAAATAATCGTCGCCTGCCCCGCACGGGCTGCCGCGGGTCGAACGACGCTTGAATAGCTCCTGGGACTTAAATGTTCATAAAGGACTACCAAATGTTATAATTTTTATATTTTCTAATAGTTAAACTATACAATGTTATCTTTTGTTTATTAAATTAAGACTCTGGTGTAAATTCATGTTGCGCTAAACTTTGAGGTGAAAAAAGTCCGTCTTGTATTTAAAAGCTCGAATCTTAAAAATTAAAACAAGGATTTTCATTGATATTCACATCACCTATATAATAAAAAACACAAATAATCATTAATAAACACTCACAGCTTATGAAATACCACAAAAACCTTAACGACCTTCAACGCGACACGTGCGCCGTTAGTAGCGGTCGCTTTGTAAATGATTTATTTTTGTTTTTTCTATTGTCTGGTCTTATCTCTGCGCATATTTTGTTACGGCAGTTACCGAGAAGCGAGATAGATAACACACATTATGATTTATAAAGAAAAAGATGCTTATATTTTTGAATGCCAGAGTTGAGACAGAACTACCGTATCAACCGGTAGTTGTCATGGACAATCTGAGGGTTATATTTTATTTATTATTAGAGGGAAATAGAGAAATGATTTGCGGTTTTACAGAAGACAATAATATTGATTGTGGGCGCTATGATTGGCGATGATTCAGGTTTGAGAGCAGTGACCTCCTTATGCGAGGCTGTCATCCTGCAGAAGGAGACACTAAGCAGGTAAAGGGAGCTTATATCAGACGCTACTTCCTCTAGGAGGGAGGGGGGAGAGGAGGCGCAATTTTGTTAACCTAATTTCCCTGAACTAAATCCTTAAGTCGAATTATCCAGGGCGCTAGAACTGAATGCGTCGGCGGACACTGGATAAAAAGGGTTCCTCTGGGTTTCAGTGGGTTTCAGCGAGTCCACACTCCCGGATGCAAGTTTATACTTCATCCGACGTACATAAAGCATTTCTCAGCAAAAAACCAAGGGGAACAATAATATTAAGCCTTTAAATTGGAGTATTTTAGCTATTAGCTTCTTTTAGTATATCAACATAATTTTGTTACGAATTTCGTGAAAGCTTTTACGCCAAAATAGGTCATGTTCCAAACGTATCGTCCATTCCTAGTAAAGCATGAAAATTTTAAGTAATAAAATGAAATCTAACGGATACCATAAACCATAAAGGATAGATCCAATTATGATAATGCTTTCTACAGTTAAAGGAACTAGTTTGTTGTCTTCAAAATATATAGTATTAATAGTTAAAAAAAGTCTAGGAAGAGACGCTTTAGTTACACTTTATTTATTGCATCCATAACATCCGATAAATTACTAAATATTGTGTTGAAATATCATATACTATGGTAAAAATATGTGTGATTTCGAAAATCTACCCTAAAAGGGCCTGGCTGTGTTACACGAGCGTTTAATATACGTGAATACGTCTCGTAACGGTGCGAGGTGTGTTCCAGTCCTTACTAGCGTACTTAGCGTAATAATCTCTTGCATCCTTTAGCTATCCAGTGGTGTAATTAAATTTCGGATAGAGGTGATGGATATGTAGCTACAACACCAAACTGTTTCCTCTAATTTTATGATCATTATTTTTTTTGAATTACCTCCCTATGGAAGTGATATTAAAGACGTATCAACGTCAAAACGTGTTAAAAATGTCCATTTAAAAGTCTTGAAAATCTTGCATTTAATGTTTATTGCAACCATATCGATAAATATCAAATAAACCATTACAATATCTACCATTAGAATATAAATTCTGTGGTATTCAATACGTACAAAGAATAACTCGTTTATACAGTTTATAAACATTATATAAATAAATTTGTCTATCAAATAAACCATCCCTCATCACACTATTTCGAATGAATAAAAATATGTTAACTTTTAAACCCGTAAAAAAAATACGATCAAAAATAAGTTTTAGTTGTCCATTATAATATAACATTAGAAATATAAAAATCTTGCATTCAATGCAGTCAATTCCAAAACCATTTATAAAAATCACCTTCTTCTCACTGCGGGATGAAAAGTTCGCTTTTTCGGGCCCTATATGCGGGACAAAAGTGCATCGTTCTGTTCCAGGTAATTTCCTTCCTCTCACTTTTCCTCTTGGTAATCTAGCAACTGTTTGTTTATACATACATAGCATCATGCCTCATTCCCATAGGGGCAGGCAGAGACAATGTCCTTCCACTTCCCACGATCCTTGCATATATCCTTCGCTTCTTTCATTCTCATTAAACCCTCTATACAAGTTCGTCGGTTTAGAGTACTCTTGACTTGGCCCTTATTTAAAATGTCCTGGATTTGGTCCAGGAACGTTCGCCTTGGTCTTCCTCTTCTAACTTTCGCATTCACTCTTGACTCATAAACCCTTTTTTCAGTCTCTTTTCATTCATTCTCTCTACGTGCCCAAACCATCTAATTTTCTTTCTCAATTTTAGTCACTACATCTTCTTTCATACCACAACGTTGTCTTATCACACTATTTCCTACTCTGTCACTCAGTTTCAATCCACTCATACTTCTCAACGCTCTCATCCCTACCGCAAATATTTGACTTTTGTGATTCTTCTACCATATCCAACTTTCACATAAGTGGTGGCGCAAGACTTCAGAGTCCACAGCGAGTCTAGCCCTTTATGACACCATTTGGCTATTCATAAACGCGTGCAGAGCACCATTTATCATATTCCCTGCATTCACTCTCCTTTCAATATCACTTTCACATGTTCCATCTTTTGTAAATTTAGATCCCAAGTATACAAATTCTTTCACCTCTTCCACTTGTTCCCCATCTATCAAAATATTGCCATTCATCATAGATTCATCTCGTTCAAAAAGCATAACTTTCGTTTTGTTTACATTCACTTTCATTCCTTTCCCTTTCAAAGCTTCATTCATAATATTTAGCATCTCCTGTAGCTCATTAGCGGATGACGCAAGTATTACTTGATCATCAGCGTAGAGTAAACATTTGATGAGTAATTCATTCATTCTTAACCCATATCTACTTTCTTTTAAATCTGTCAAACAGTTATCCATGAATAGGTTGAACAGCCATGGTGACGCAACACATCCCTGTCGAACACCTCTGTCGACAGGAAACCACTCCGTGTACGCTCCGTTTATTCTGACACAAGCACTAGAACCCTCATAGAAAGACTTCAATGCTTGAATCAGATTACCGCTCAACCCATACGTGGATAACGTTGACGACAGGTCATTCATTTGTTTATCGAACTGACAATTACGTTTTTAATAACTGATTGCAAAGTGAACTCTAATAGATCGAACTTTTCATCGCACTGTAAGAAAAGAATCGTAAACGCAATACGGGACAAAAATAGGGCATTCTCTACCCTATATTTCTCCCCAGGTACGTAATATACTATTAATCCAATATGCACTTTGAATTAAGAAACACATTACATATGAGTTGAAATGTATCTATCTAAACCTATATTTTTCTCAGCATTGTCTGCTTCAGTCTTATCGTCTTCTACAATTTTTACTTCTTCCAGTTTTATCATCATGATGGCACCAATTGACACTGGAACAGACAAGTATAATTATATATATTTAACAATTTAATACATGTTTGTGAAATAAATAATTTTATAAACATGGTATAAAGTTGATGTGGTAAATGAAATATCTGGACATTTTTCACAAAACATGTTTTATATGTCTGAAATTGGCTTATAAAGGAAGACTTACGCGCTAATAAAGCAGCTACAGATATGAAAGGAGCTGGACAGGAGTAGTCTAAAAGCGCGCCAACTGCGAAGTTAGTTGCAACGCCACCTGCTCTGCCCCACCACGCTCCCCAACATACACCTAAACCACTGTAAAAAAGACATTTCTTTGGTTTATTTTTTATACAACATTTGGCAAACAGGTTGGTAACTTATTGCTAGATGAACACCGCCCATGGTTACCTTTAGAGGTAAATAAATAGAAATAATAATGTAATCGAACTCACAGATCACTTGCATTTAAAATGATCGTCGGTAATTCAGGTAGCGAGAGGACATTTCAACATATATAATAACATTAATAAGCCAAATGACGAAATTCACTACCATCGTCGTCGTCGTCGCTTCAACCGATGGATGTCCACTGCTGGACATAGGTCCCAAGTAATGACGTCCACAAGGCCTGATCTTCCGCCGCCGTTATAGATTCTTGATCCCGTGGGAATATAGAGAAACAGAATCTTACAGAGTATCGCCTCGACAAAAGTACATTTATGCCGAAAATAAAATATTTAAAGCAATGAGACGAGCACTTTATAAGATCTCGCCGTATTTCCCTTTCCCTTCTATATTTTTAATTCTTTTACAATTCAGTTAGGTCGTCGCTTCAACCGATGGACGTCTGCTGGACATAGGTCTCACGTAATGACGTCCACAAGGCCCGATCTTGCGCCGCCTGGCTCCAGCGGCTACTGGCGATGCTCTTTATATCATCGGTCCACCTTGTGGGGGGTCTCCCTACACTGCGCCGTCCGGTGCGGGGTCGCCACTCCAGCACCTTCGGCCCCCAACGTCCATCGGCCCTTTCAGGATCGCGATTCGTAGGACTATGTCGATGAATTTGGTTCTACTACGGATATCTTCTCCTTCTTCTTTTTCTGTTTCGATCCCATGAGGCTCATAGTCAGCGACCACGTCCCAAAACCGTAGGTCATGACTGGCAACACGCACTGTTCGAAGACTTTGGTCTTCAGGCACTGAGGGTTATCCATCGTACTCCACTTTCACCATTTGCAAGAATATAGGCCCACCAAATAGCAAATAACAGAGTAAGGACCAATTGGATACAGTCACCGATGGCAACTCTTAATTGATTTGGTTTCTGAGGGCAAGCATCACGTCCATAAAGACTGCAGTTTCTTGAGTAAGTGGAAACTTAGAGGATTGGGTTGAGAATGGGCTGCCCTTAGCCCCTTTAAATGACAACGCATTGGTGCTTTTTTACCTGTCTATAGGCATTGGGATCCACTCAATACAATCAAGCCTTGATAAGAGAGAACTGGATAAGCGAGAGTAATTGCCTGGACCCGAGTCCTGAGACACGGAAACCTCGCTTAGAGAAAGTCGAGGACCCTAAAATTCTGTCTGTATAACTGAGATTGGCACTTGTCGATACCTCTGTGAGCGACAGACTAGTACGTTTACATACTTGCAGTTCCTGTTTATTGATATTTATGACATAACAAAATTTCTCATTATTTCACAAAACGCCATAAACATCTAAAATTTCGGAGAACTGGTAAGATAAGATTTTTGAAGATTTGTAATTTTTGTTGTGTCATACAATTCATGTAAGGTCTACTTAAGAATAATTATAGTAAGCTACCTACTGTACTGTTTGGACTGTCTGATTAAAAGAATTAACAAGAAGAAGATTGATTCACATATTTGCTGTTGTGTAGATAAAATAACATTATCCTTTCTTTCAGAGATTCTTGGGCATCTTTATGGAAGAAATTCAGGTTAGAGATAAATCTCTATAACTCTCTCTTATCCAGGTTCGACTGAATTGGGCAAAATGTATGGATCGTGTTTTGAAAGTCATAGTTCTAGTCACTTACCCTAATTTAGCCGGCAGGGAATGTAGCAGAAGCCTTATAAGCAGAACATTTCCGTTTAAAGATGCAGCATTCAAGGCTGCTGCGGCTGCAACTGCCAAATGTGTAGATGCAATGCACGCACAAACGCACGCAGCCAAACAAACGCATGCGAGCGCACACGCCAACGCACAAAGAGCGGCCGCACGGCGCACGCCGTACGCACCACGTGAGGACACGAGAGCGCATGCAGCGTTCCCTAACACGCAACACGCTCCCACTATGAGACCCGATGTGAATATCTGCAACATTTAAGTATAGATTATTGTACTTAAAGCATTGTATAGTATCCTTATTATGATGGCTAAATTCCAAGGTAAGAAAAGATTTGGTAGGATTAAAAAACTATGGCTGCGAAACGTCATCTAGACTGCTGAAGAGTTTGACGGCCTCGCTGGCGCAGTGGTGCGAGTATTCGCTTTGCTAGCGGAGGTCCCGGGTTCGATCCCCGGTAGGACGAGTTTAGGAAATTGTATTTTCTAATTTGTCTGAGTCTGGACTGGTGGGAGGCTTCGGCCGTGGCTAGTTACCACCCTACCAGCAAAAACGTACCGCCAAACAAAGAGATTTGTGTTCCGGTACGATGCTGTGTAGAAACCGTAAGGGGTATATCGCCTCTTAACAGATTAGCGCGCTTCCATCTTAGACTGTATCATCACTTACCATCAGGTGAGATCACAGTCAAGCGCTAANAAATTTGTTAGTTTACTTCAGATTAACTAAAAATAAAAAAAAAAAAAAAAAAAAAAAGGGTTGCTGCACATCGCACAGGACCGATAACGTTTGACGGAGCTGATAACCAACCTACAGTAATGCATAGGCATCTTAAGAAGAGGAATAGAATCCTTACTATTTCTATTTCTGACAGCTGACTGCCTACATTGGTCTAGTCGTCGTCGCTTCAACCGATGGACGTCCACTGCTGGACATAGGTCTCACGTAATGACGTCCACAAGGCCCGATCTTGCGCCGCCTGGCTCCAACGGCTACCGGTTCACCTTGTGGGGGGGTCAGCCTACACTGCGCCGTCCGGTGCGGGGTCCCTTCGGCCCCCAACGTGTATTGGTCTAGTGGTCAACTTTAAAAAAAAGAATTTCTCAGTATTTTTGCCTTTGCTCACATGCCTTAGACGGAGAGCACGTTGAGCCATCGATCCTGCTCCTGTGCTCTATCCGCGAGTGTCAGATTGCCGTCACATCCCACTATGAGAGTGAAGGAATAGAGAGTGCACTTGTGTAACTATATCGGCCAACCTGCAGTGGGGCAGCTTGGAGGGTCTACGCTCTTAAACGCACTACCGTATGAGTAACGAGGCCTGTACCCAGCAATGCAACTTTAATGGGCTGCTATTCATTTATCATTTAAAACCCATTCGTATCGCTATGGGTGTATTTCAAAGCATTTCATATTTCTTTTGCTAAAATGCCAAACACAATGAAATATCCAAAAGACTATTATGTAAAGTTTCAGTATAGTGAAATTTGGATAATCAAGTATCTAAAACAGGTATAAAGCAGGTTAAGATTCAAAAAGCATACCCACCGAATCGTCTATAGTTTCATCACATTTTTCATCAGCGTGCGAGTCATCGAATGATGTATTGAATGTGTTAACTTCGTTTGTAGAGTAACTGTCGTAGGGTTTAGGTATGTTTTGCCACGCGGTGTTGCTCGCGTTGAATAGTGGAGCCTGTTCTGGTAAGGATGTGTTCGCTGAGCACCCCTTCCCTTGCATACGGAGAAGGAGTTCAGGAATCCATAGGTTTAGACCAAAACCACTGGAATATAAGTGCTAATTTAAAGAAATACCTTTAAAGAAACGCGCATGCGTCGAAAATTTTAAACTACGATTTTATTTCATCGGGACGCAATAGTAAAGCTGAAACTACGAACTTTCGATTTTCACCATAAACTTCTTTTGATTCAATAACAAAAAGACTAGAGGAGATTATAATATATTCCGTACGTTTGTACTTATGTAACGTCACTTTCGTAGATTGCTAACGTTTAAAAAATGTATGGGAGTGACGTTTCATATCGAAACATATCGAAAAATGAAACGTCACTCCCATACATTTTCAAGCGTTAGCAATCTTCGAAAGTTACGTTGGCTACAGGCCAAAGTTTACGGATCCCTTGCAATTGGATAACGAGAAAGGGTTAACTTAAAGAGACCCAGATTTTGACGGCCTCGATTGCACAATTTCCGACAGGTCTACTTTAGGAAATCGCCTGGATCTGGACTGGCTGGCCATTGCTAGTTGCGACCCTATTGGCAAAGATTTGCAGCAAAAAAAATACCATAAAGAACACATAAGGTAATTTAAATCTTGCCAAGTAATCGTATAAAAAAATACTTACGCAGCCATGTTAGCAAAGAACACGAAGAGGATTAAGCTGGACTTCACTGCGTACATCTTCGAAACGAACAATTTGAGATCTTTCAAAACTCCCATGAACAAGGCTTTGGTTCTATTTTGTTCGCCGCTCACAGACTTTGTTAAGAATATATTGTCTTGGATGAGCTTCTTTATCTGAAATCGTAAATAGAATCTAAATCTCCAAAAGAATTTCAATGACTTAGCCATGAGGTAGATCAAAAGAGGGTGAACTTCATGTTCAGTAATTTTATAAACCAAAGACAGACATGTTCACCTCGAGGATGTAAAAGAGACATAAAACCAATGGTTTTAGATAACAATAAGTAAGTAAAGTAAGTAGCAGCCCATTAACGTCCCACTGCTGGGCACAGGCCTCCTCACTCATATGAGAGAGGGTTTTTAGAGCACAGACCCACCACGATGCTCCACTGCGGATTGCCAGGCATAGTACACAAATGCACTCTCTATTCCTTCACTCTCATAGTCCGATGTGACGGTAATCCGTCACAACCGGAGAGAGATCAGGCGCAGGACCGACGGCTTAACGTGCTCTCCGAGGCACGGGGGTGGATCACACCGCCAACTTCCCAACTTCGGGCAAATATTGAGAAAATCTTAATAGAAAACTCAATGTTGATATTTGAATTGGCCCGACCCGGGACTCGACCCCAGGACCTCATGCCTGTAGTCGAACATGCTAACCACTAGACCAATGAGGCAGTTAACAACAGACAGACAGAGAGACAGATGACAATAATTGATGAAAATCTGTTTTAAATTAAGTGATAATTACACTGAGCCCTAATGAACTAAGTGATTCTATTCCGGATCATTTGTGATAAACAATTTTATGATTAAATTACACATTTAAAAAGTAAACAGTTGCCCTTCATTACTATATTAAAGATTTTGAATATTTGCTTCGACTTCAAATCATAAATTCTCGTATTACAAAACTAACTGTCCTCGATGACCTTACAGCGACTCTTGGTCCTAGTACTCTAGGACCAAATACAAGGATATATTTAGTAGAACTCCCTGCCATAGCTCTAAAACACAACGAGATATTTACAGTTAAATATTTTGGTTCAAGACAACTTACCCTAAACTCTGATGACCCTTTATTACATTGATTGATGTAGGCCATGATCTTCAAGGCTTTATCACTGCGATTGGTGTCAGAAAGCAGTCTAGGACTCTCGGGGAGGAAGAGGACCCAAATTCCAGACACAAATCCGGGTATACTTCCCAAAGCCAGATATAATCTCCAGGAATAAATTGGTAGGAGCGTCGTGTACCCGGATAACTTCATTGGGATAACGAGCCACGCGATAGCTAGAAGTAGATAATGGTAGGTATGGAAAAAGTTAGGTAGTAGCCTATTAACGTCCCACTGTTGGGCGTAAGCCTCCTCACTAAAAGGACACAAAGTTTTAGACACTAAACCTAAACCTAACGCCACTAAATTAGTTGGAAGGCTGTACAACTTTCAGAATTGCTTCCTAGATATGCAGGTCTCCTCACGATCTTTTCCTTTACCGAGAAGCACAATTATGGTTTATTTTATGTAAAAATTAAGCACATAACGCGCGAGACATCTTTGACCAAATAGGCACGCGTCTAACCTCTAGGTTATAATTACTTATTACCTTATGTTTAATTAAAAAAAAAACATTCTGTTGCCTACAGAAAGGTGTATCCTCACTCTCAATAAAATATTATTAAATATTACCAGGTAATATGAGCCAGGCTGCAACGAAACTTCCTCCTGTAATGTCCAAATAGATCTGCCTTCTTTTCACACCAACAAGATCTGATAGATAGGTGAACACCAGAGTTGATGGGCCACCTTTAATGCACAATATGGTCTATTTAATATATAGATAATATAAGTAGTGACGACAGTTTATTAGTAGGCGAAGTAAACATAATACGGACTCAACGTTGGCGCAGTTCTGCGAGTATTTGTTACTCTTGCAGAGGTCCTGAGTACCGTTCTGGCTGACTGTCATGTCTGAGTCTGGCTGTTGGACAGTGGCTAGCTAACCCTCTATCAACAAAGACGTGCCAACGATTTAAAATTTGCATTCCAGTACGATGCTGTGCAAAAACCATTAAAAGTCATATGACTTTTTACCAGGTCAACTTCCATCTTAGACTGAAACACCAAACACAATCAGGTGAGATCACAGTCAAGCAATAACCTGTGGTACATACCTATTAGAAATCCATTGATTGACCTAGCAGCAAGTAATAGCCTATAATCAGTTACTGTACTCTGGGCAAGGAGTATTGTGGAGTCCACCAGCAGCGTCATGCTGAGGATATTCTTCCTTCCAAAGACATCGCCGACGATGCCCCAGAAAAAGGCACTTGCTACGCCACCTATTGTGCAATGAAAGGAAAATAGAATATAACCAAACAGATTAGCAATAATATAGTTTTAAAATTCTTTGATATTGTTATTGCTATTGATGATGTTTTTGTTAGCATGGAGTTTAATTAACAAAACTTTCGTTGTATTGTTTAAAAGCGTGAGGTGCTTACAACAGTATCATCGATCGATTATAAAAGCTATAATCCCTTAGATTGTCCGGTCTCGTTTTTCATTGGCCCCTGTAATTTGCCCGCGTTTTTAAACGTGAATTACGTTTTGCGTCGATTGCCCAGCGGGTTAAATAGCTCTTGGGACTTAAATGTTACGATTTTTATGATAATAGTTAAACTGTACAGTGTTACCTTTTGTTTATTAAATGAAGACTCTGTTGAAGCGTCATGTTGCGATAAACTTTGAGATAGTTAAAAAAGTCCGTTTTGTATTTATAGGCTCATATCTTAAAAAATATCAATCGCCAAATATCATTTTTTCTATAAATTATTTAAATGTGATGATAACATTAAAGTATAAAAACATAAATCACTAATGAACACTCACAGGTTATAAAATACGGTACGGGAGTTGACACGGGTAATCTGCTTTAAATCGGCCTTCTCAACCGGTTATTGATTCTAAGGGTTATTAACTTAATACATTTCAGTCGGATTGACTGTTTAGGTGTAATATTTTATTAAATAGTAATGGTTATGATATACAAAAAAGTACACACGCCCGGTGGGGAGGGTCCGAGGTCCAAAGAGTCAGGGCCCTCGCCGACAGGGTCCTGATTCAAGCTGGAAGGAGCTTCTCGAATCTCCAAGTGCGGGTGTGATCACGGTGGAGGCGATCCGTCCTCGCCTCGAACAATGGTTAGATAGGCGGCACGGATCGCTTACCTTTAGGCTGGTGCAAGTACTGACCGGACACGGATGTTTCGGAAAGTACTTGCATCAGATAGCACGACGGGAAGAGTCCTCTATCTGCCATCAGTGTGGTGCGCCTGCCGATACGGCGACCCACACTATGGCAGAATGTCCGGCTTGGGGACCACAGCGACATCCACTGATGTCCCTCATCGGAGCGGATCTCTCACTGCCAAGTGTAGTGGGCGCCATGCTTGACAGTGACATAGGATGAAATGCAGTTGCCTCCTTCTGCGAAGCCGTCATTTCTCTGAAGGAGGCAATGGAGCGAGTATGAGAAGCTGCAGCAGATGCTGCTCCCCTAAGGAGGAGGAGGCTGGGTGGCAGGAAGCGTCTTTACGAACGCCTCTTGTCTCCTCCTTGAACATCCTCAGTCGGTTCATCCGGGAGTGTCAGAGTGAATGCGCAAGGGAGCCTCTGACACTCCACATTCAGGGTTTTACTGGGTATTCTGGCCTTGCCGGTAAGTCCCACACTTCCTGCCTAGCAGGGGTGCGCTAATGCATTTCCCAGCGAGAAAAAAAAAAGTGTCCTGCTAATATGTAAAGTTAAACTTATTTACTGTGAACTGTCCTTGATAAGTGTACAAAGTTTCATATTAATATGTTTAAAATGCTAAGAAAAAGCATATACAGGTTAAGCTGGTAAAAGCATATCAAAAAAAGATTCAAATTTCTAAAGCGCCTACCAGTTTTTTAATGGCAATGAGGTAGCGATTGTAAATTGCCATTTCAGCGTGATATTTCATTGCAGCTTTTTAAGAGAAACCGTCATATGTTATTTTAGAGTAAGTTATCTTTATGTTTACAATTTATGCTTCCCATTCTTATTATTGTGTAAATTCCAACAGTCGACCGTACTGGCGGACCGTCACCCGAGAACTGAGGAGACGCGCGCCATCTTGTGTGTGTTGGGTTCATCGCAGCATTCTGCGGGATACGGCCTCGAGGCAGGGCCTCATTGCCCGGGCATTCCGTAAATGCCCGGTACTCTTTTTTGCCCGTATTCTATAAGGGCTGGATCCCGCCGGCGACGCCAGCGGGTCCATCCTGGTCAATTCCGAGTATTGCTGCTACCGCGTCATCTTCGCCGCTATCACCTACGGCTGGTGGTGGTGACAGCAGGAGCTTACGAGGCAGACGACGCCCAGAGTTTGCCGTTCTTTGGTACTGGCTGGCAATGCCGTGGAGATGTGTATTCGGAGAGTTATCCGTCAGGCGGAACATACTCCTCGCAAGCTGGCGGACGAACACCTCCACGGTGGCCGTCCTGGTATCATGATGGATAACGTCGTTCCTGACGGACCTCGGAGCTCCCATATCAGACGTAGGCACTTGTTCTGCTGGACCTGCAGCCTTTTTCTCTGATATCCTGAGCAGAAGGAGTACTAGGCAGGGGCCGCATACGTCAGTCTAGAGCGGACGTAGGCTCCGTAGACCTTCAGTTTGGATTTTACTGGGAGACTTGAGGTAAAGAACGGCCATAGCAGCGACCGGGCCGCCGCAGCCTGACCCACGGCGTGAGTCACCGTTTCTGCCAAGCGCAGCCCACGGTCGATGCGGCACCCCAAGTAGCGCACTGATTGTCACTTATTGACTCTGGTCCACGCCGATAGACAGATGGCGCCAGCGTTCCACCGACTATTGCACTCCGACATATATGTATAACCTTTCTCGATAAATTTGTAAGCTTAATAACGCTTAATTAGACTGTGTTTTATTTGAACAGATAAATAGACTATCCAACGCTAAACAAGGAACAAGCAGCATTTAAAACTAATATTTATCCTTTAAAATATCAATTAGGCCTTGCTCGCGTAGTTTTTAGAATTAACGTCATATTTATAAAAACACTTTCGCATATAATGCCTTACTTTAAAACATATTTGGTTAACATTAGAAAGGTTATAGAGAGCCAACCTTAAAAGCTAGATATATGCTGCCAAGGACTTTATTTTAGAGCTTTTTAAAGAGAACAATTCTTTTGTACATTATTTTTAGGAAACTTTAACCATTTACGCAGCGCACGCAGCGGAAGCTCTCAAAAGGAAAAAAACCTGATTTTGAAACATTCCTCATTGGTACACCGCTCTTATTAGTCATAGCGTGATGATATATAGATTTTGTTTTCCTGGATAACTGAGCTATCTAACACTGAAAGAATTTTACAAATCAGATCAGTAGTTTTTGAGATTAACGTGTTTAAACAAACAAAATCTTCAGTCTCATATGTGTGTGTTAAAATGCGAATTTGTCCCCACAATTTTATTCATGAATTCATTTTATAAGCAATAATGGTTAAAAAACTAGACTTTTAGAGGACAGTGGGCGAGATTGGCGAGGAATCGATAGGTACGGAGCAATTAACTCCTTAAGCTTATTCCGTTAATCGGTTAATTGTTATTGCATCACAAACAAACGTCGACGGATGTACAGGCTCGTTTACACGTGACTAGTCGTCATTTTCCTTATGGACTTATGAAAAGTTGGACTACAATGGGGTAAATTTTATTATTTTACTAGCCGTTATAGATTCTTGATCCCGTGGGAATATGGAGAAACAGATTCTTACAGAGTATCGCCTCGACAAAAGTACATTCATGCCGAATTTTAAAGCAATGGGACGAGCACTTTAGAAGATCTCGCTGTATTTTCCTTTCCTTTCTATATTTTTAATTCTTTTACAATTCAGTTAGGTCGTCGCTTCAACCGATGGACGACCACTGCTGGACATAGGTCTTTCGTAATGATGTCCACGAAGCCCGATCTTGCGCCGCCTGGCTCCAGCGGCTACCGGCGGTGCTCTTTATGTCATCGGTCCACCTTGTGGGGGTTCGCCACTCCTGCAACTTCGGCCCCCAAAGTCCATCGGTCCTTCGGACTATGTGCCCCGCCCATTGCCACTTCAAGTTCGCGATTCGTATAACTATGTCGGTGACTTTGGTTCTACTACGGATCTCTTCACTTCTAATTCGATCACGTAGAGAAACTCCGAGCATAGCCCTCTTCATCGCACGCTGAGTGACTCTGAGCTCCCGCATGAGGCCCATAGTCAGCGACCACGTCTCAGAACCATAGGTCATCACTGGCAACACGCACTGTTCGAAGACTATGGTCTTCAGTTAAGTATTAGAGACAATATGCGAAAACTTTTAGGAGAGTAGGAATTAATTAGATATAAATATATAGTCAACAATAATAGAAAAGATTGCTTTATAAGTTTGACAACGTTTGTCAGTCGTAAATATTAAATACTAGCTATGGGTAGCATTTATAATAATTTAGGCTTGTTATTGTACAGATTAGATATTGCAAATAGCTTGTTATCTTTCCACAGGCTCTAGACTACCTGTGTATCAAATTTAATTTAAATTGGTTCAGTAGTTATGGCGTAAAAGACCTACAAACAAAAGACAAGACTTTTGAAGCTATAATATTAGTAAGGATTGTCAATTAAAATCCTTCAGTGTAATGCTTTGAATGTCATATTCATTTATATCGGATGAACAGCCTCTAGCTCTAAAATGGAAGATAACATCATTTACAACGTTTGTTTCCTATTAAAAAGTAGCCTATGTCTTTCCTTGGGCTATAGACTATCTGTGTACCAAATTTCATTTAAATCATACAAAAGTAAAATAAATGCGGTAGAGATGAGAGCATTGAGAAGTATGAGTGGATTAAAACTGAGTGACAGAGTAAGAAATAGTGTGATAAGAGAACGTTGTGGTATTAAAGAAGACGTAGTGACTAAAATCGAGAAAGGTATGCTTAGATGGTTTGGGCATGTAGAGAGAATGAATAAAAGGAGACTAACAAAAAGTGAATGCGAATCTTGGATCGGGAAGACCTAGGCGAACGATCCTGGACCAAATCCAGGACATTTTAAATATAGGCCAGGTCAAGAGTACTCTAAATCGACGAACTTGTATGAAAGGTTTAATGAGACTGAAACAAGCGAAGGAGATATGCAAGGATCGTGGTAAGTGGAAGGACGTGGTCTCTGCCTACCCCTATTCCTATAGGGGTAGGCAGAGACCACCATGAGGCGTGATGCTATGTATGGATGTATTACGCATAGTTAAGACTTTTAGGGATCGGGAGCATTATTAGATAGATAAAGATTTATCAGTCTCACCGCTCATAAATGCCATATTAATTAATCCAGCTTGATATGTGGTCAAATTGAGTTCGCATCTCGCTGCCGGGAGTACGTACGACATCACACAGTTCTGGACTCCTGTTGTGAAGAATGCACAAGCACAAGCACCGAGAACACTGTGACTGAAGCGGCCATAACCTGGAATAAAAATATCTATATTAAACCTAGTAGATTACAAATGATAAATAATAAAACTTGAAAGGGAGTTTGAAATCGGTTCAGTCGATATTTTTATTTTGACCAAATATGCAAATAGGTCTATAAAAACCCTCTCTTCTATGATTGAGCCCTGTGTTCAGCAATGGGACGATAATGATATCTGCTTATCTTACCAATAAGCAATAAGACCTATTCAATAAAGATTTTGCTTAAAGAACTAACAATATTTATAGGATTAAACAGTTTTTCAGGTCATCTGAAACAATTTTTCTTCAAGACAGAACGTCATGGTAATATTAAAAAGAGGAAAGATTTGTATTTGTAACGAATAAACTCAAAAAGTACTGGACCGATTTTAATAATTCTTTTTTCATTAGAAAGCTACATTATCACTGAGTAACATAGGCTATATTTAGTACTAGATTACTATAGAAATCTTTAGAAATTCCAATTAAAACCAACCGAAGGTGTACAAAAATTAGCCATAAAATGTCTTTCATCGCATACGCTGTGAAGAGTATTAATGATAGGACAAAAAAATGTTCGGCAATATTATAGAATATATCAATATCTACAAAAAACTTTATCAGACTATATGTCTAACTATTGTAGTTACGTCACTATAACTACTTTTTTACATTTAACAAATTGGTAGAAATGCCAATGAAAATCAGACCGTGTTATCCATCCCATTTATAAATTCTTATCCGAATAAATAATTTAATATTCAAGACTGTCTCAATACCTGATGATTACTTTTTGAATGACTGAAATCGGATATTCCATTCAAAAGATATCATGAAATTAAAATAAAAATACTAACTCGACGAGAGAGGGGCAGTGCGGGAGAAGGGGGTGCACCATTATGAACTAGGTTACCTGACGCAGTGGACGCAAGCGACATTGAAGTTCTTCTCAGAGCTACTTAGTTTTAGTATTAGGTATCACACTTTTTCATAGTATTTGTCAATTCATGGTCGTTTTAATTATCATGCTTATAACTTAAATATCTGTACCTATTTATGTCTACCCGTGCGAAGCCAGGACGGGCCGCTAGTATATTATATAAAAGTTGTATTTCAGATCGCGAAATGACACAAAAAAATATTTAGATGTATATAAAGTGTCAATTTTTGCCTTTTCCATTTAAGGACCGAATATTGCATTTTAGAGGACGCAATTTTATTTTTGGGACATGTGTGGGGGTCTATAGAAGCATAACCCCGGATTTAACTAAAGTTTTTTGAGAATGTATTTACAATAGAAGAAAAAACATTGTAAAACTAACTTAAACATTTCATTTTGACCGGATGAACAGTGACAAACCCGGTCAACTTTGGAGTGCTGTAACAGCGTTTTAAATGAATGATATTAAAAAGAATTATAGAGAATTGTTTTCTTGAAAAGGTCAACTAAAAGATTGGTTTGAGATATTTTTTATGACATTTTTGCTTATAACTTCTTTAATTTTAAATTTGGGGTAAAAAGTAACATGAACATATTTGTAGGCAAAGAGACTTACTACAAATTATATATTTACGAATTTTTTGTAAGACGCATAGTTTCCGAGATATTGCGAAAAAAGTGTTTGCACACCTTTTTCCAAGATGGGGGCCCGATGACAAGGGTGACAACTACACAAACTTGGTATTAAGCTTCTATTGCCCTCCATATTTGTCCAAAACTTAAATTGAATCCTTTAAAAATGTATTTATTTATTCTTATTGCACACAAACATACAGATTTTGAAATAAAACACTAACAGAATTTTAGATAAGAGTGTACAAAGGCGGTCTAATCGCTTAAAGCGATCTCCTCCAGACAACCTTGGAGATAGTAGCCCATGAAATTACTGGGTAAGTGCAATAAAACATCCTACTATAATTTCTACTACTAGAAATGCAAGCATACACACATACATACACACATACATATACATACACATACACAAACACATACACATACACATACACATACACATAGACATATATTCAAATAATTATATAGACTACATAAATACATACATATATGATGTAATAGACATACATACACATCTAAATATACAAACGTATACAAATGTAAAGCTCGTGTACCATTTTAATGATGAATAATTGATGTAAAGACGATTTAATTTCTAATTTGTTACGTCACTAAATTAAAAATCTATTTCACCTTCGGAGAGATTAAAAGAGTCTCACAATTGATGTCCAACCTCCAGTAATTGTAGAGGAATAACAAGTATAAGATTTTAAGCCCCTTGTACTATTTATAAATTTTGTTACTAAGTAATATGTTCAGAAGTTATATTTTACCCGTAAATCCTACAGGATCGAAAATTCAGTTATTCACGCTAAGCTCTGGAACAACTGTACCAATTTTGAAACCGGCTATCTCTTGGGTTTTAGTGGTTATCTAATGAGATGGACACTGGCAAAATCATGAACTAAATGCTAACAGCTGGTGACCACGATCCATATTTATGAGTCAAATATCAGCAAAAATATCATATCTCATTATTTTATTTTATTTTATTCTTTATTTTACATTTAATTACATTACATTTAAACAANTGTGTGTGTGTGTGTGTGTGTGTGTGTGTGTGTGTGTGTGTGTGTGTGTGTGTGTGTGTGTGTGTGTGTGAATGACAGAGAGTGCGTGTATGTATCCATAACCATGGGTGTGTATTTATCAATGTTTAAATACCCCTAATGGAAAACTTTATTTTTTTGTTAAAACTATGAGATCTTTTTTTAGTTATGTAGTTAGTCGATTTTAAATACCACAATATTAATATTACACAGACAAAGTCACAGACATCGTTATGTCTACTATCAAGGGGGGGAACAATAACATTGAGTTATAATATTTACATTTCCGAAGCATTGTCAGATAAACAGCTGTGTTTTATAAACCCTAGCTATAACATAATAACGTCTTCAAACTATCCGATCGGAATGCTTTAGGCTTTATATTATTTTATTGACTTATCCTAATCAAAGGGGGAATTTCGATGATGATAAGTGACGATACATAACATGTAATCACATTGGTTTAATATGGAATGGGAATAAGGGTCTCCTTAAATGGTCCTTACGACGAATTTGATAATAGAATAATTTTTCTTAGCCGTTACGCTTATGACAGAGAGGTCGTGGTCGTTATGAAGTCACGGAGTGGGCAGATCATCCTACTGCATTCGTTCAACGAACTTCCCAGAGCAGATTCGATCTGGTCAGTCCATCGAGTAGGTGA
Organism: Elymnias hypermnestra; assembly: GCA_015832385.1. NCBI lineage: Eukaryota > Metazoa > Arthropoda > Insecta > Lepidoptera > Nymphalidae > Elymnias > Elymnias hypermnestra. Next base: position 557,619 of record JACTOM010000913.1, on the reverse strand, counting down.
CCTCCCACGCCTGTTGCCTTCCACCTTTCCCTGAATGACGAGGCGTTCGATGGACTGATTGCCACGCCGAGAGACGTGTCCAAAGAAAGTCAGGATGCGAGATTGTACTACAGAAAATAGACGCTGCTTGATGCCGAGTTCTTGAAGTATCGAGACGTTCGTACGAAAGTCGGTCCACGAAACCCCAAGCATCCTTCTCCAACACCACATTTCTAGAGCATCTATTTTCTGTCTTTCCACTTCTCGCAATGTCCACGTCTCAGCAGCGTATAAAAATATGGGGAAGATCAGTGTCCTCACGAGTCTGGATTTCGTGGTCTTAGTGACGTTTCGATTCCTCCATATTTTTTTCATCTTGTCCATAGATGTTCTTGTAATCGCCATCCGTTTTTTGACTTCGTTAATGCATCCGCCATTGATAGATATCAGAGCCCCAAGGTAAATGTTGGACTACGTCGCAATTCGCGATTTGTGCCACTTTTGGTGTATTATTGTTCACGCGGTCGACAGTCATAACCTTGGTTTTACTGCGATTAATTTTCAGTCCAAATTCTAGGCTGGTTTGTTCCATACTCGCTAATATATCCTCTAAGTGTTGAGCACATGTTGCAAAAAAGGTGGTATCATCCGCGTAACGCAAGTTTGCAATTTTATCTCCTCCAATTGATACACCGTCTGCCCAGTTTTCCAAAGTGATGCGCATAATTAGCTCGGTGTATGCATTAAATAGGAGTGGTGATGTAATACAACCTTGGCGTACTCCAGCTCTTGGATGAAAGTTACTTGGTAAGATGTCGTCCGTGCCCACAGAGGCTGTGCTGCTTTCATATAGACTAATGCAATACGGGGTAAATTTTGATAAATCATATATTCTTATCCCAGGAAATACCTTTCGTCAAACAGGTTTATTAAAAGGTATTACCAAGCTACCATCTTATACATCATACCATCTTTACTTACCATCAGGTTAATTCGCAATAAAGATCTAAACTATCATCTGTAAAAAATGATGGATAAGTATTTTATTATACTATACATATTAGGTAGAAGTTAGTTTTAAATCATAATACTATACCATACTCTCAAAATATACTACAAAAGTCGTTCAGAAATTGCGCACAATCGTCAGAATCACCGGTAAAAATGGGTGTGCCACAAGGATCGACACTTGGCCCGTTTTTATTCTTAATATATATCAATGATTTAGCTTATTATGTGAAAGACAAATGTGATTTGCTAATGACACGTCCACTTTGTCACTCGTCTCACCTTAGTTTTCAGTTAATAGTTTAATATTTAACTCAGGGTGCCCATATTAAGACCATGACGAGGAAACTTAGTTCAGCTGCATTCGCTGTTAAAAAAGGTAGATAATAAACTGATGTCGATACTGCCAAAATGGTTTATTTGGCTTATTTTCATAGCATTATATTTTACGGCATACTACGGCTTATGGCATGGGGTAAGGTGGACATTGAAACTATATTTATTTTACAAAAAAGAGGAGTACGTGCCATATACCAATTAGGATCACGTGTTTCTCAATGAAACATACATATTTTCACAGTATCGTCGCAATATATATTGAATATCTTATATATCCGAAATGATATTCACTTATACGGCAAAAAAAGTGAAATACACAATTTTAATACAAGAAATAAAAGCATAGACCCGCTGGGTATTAATGAGTATTGCGAGACCTTCTCCATCGCCGAATTCTACACTCCATACCCAAGAGTCGAGATTTTATCTTAAAGCATTTCCCAGAGAAACAATGAATCACTGAGGACCAGATTAGCTCACAATAGGTCCAGATGGAAGTCTCTGAAGAAGCAATCTCTGACAAAGCAATATCTATGACTTCTACAATAAATTCATTGTCAACAGAAGCCTATTCTCTGCTTTCGAATCATGTTCCTGAGTGCTGTGTTCTCTTTAAATTTGAACATACCTCGGCAACTGATATTATTAAAACTTTTAAAACTTTAAATGTAAAAAATACAGGCGATATATGGGGAATGTCAGTTAAAGTTGTTCTTCCAATTATTGACTGTATTAGCCCGCACTTAGCAACCCTTTTCAATAATTGCATAGACTCTGGCATTTTTCCTGATCTTATGAAACAAAGTAAAGTTGTCCCCTTGTTTAAATCGGGTGATAAATCTGACCCTAATAACTATCGTCCCATTTCTGTGTTGCCAACCCTAAGTAAAGTTTTTGAAAAAATTATACTCACACAACTACTAGAACATTTTAGTGCCCATAGCCTGTTTCATCCTGAACAATATGGATTTAGAAAAGGTCGCAATACTACTGATGCGGGCGTGTCTCTTTCGAGACACATTTTTGATGCTTGGGAAAAGTCCCAAAATGCATTAGGAATTTTCTGCGACCTTTCTAAGGCTTTTGATTGTGTAGAACATAGCACTCTTTTACTTAAACTTAGTCACTATGGTGTGAGGGATGGAGCACTTAATTTGTTAAGCTCTTATCTTCAAAATAGAATTCAAAAGGTCTTTGTAAACGGTGTTGAGTCGTTAGGATCACCTGTAAAAATGGGTGTCCCACAAGGTTCAATCCTTGGCCCTTTTTTGTTCTTAATATATGTAAATGATTTGGCGTACCATGTGAAAGACAAATGTGATATAGTCCTATTTGCTGACGACACTTCGTTGCTGTTTAAAGTAGACAGAAATGTAGATAATTATGACGATGTAAATAGTACCCTGTCACAGGTCTCACGTTGGTTTTCTGTTAATAACTTGATGTTGAACTCGGCAAAGACTAAGTGCGTTGAATTCGCGTTGCCAAATGCAAAAGAAGTCTGTAAAAATATCAAAATAAATAATAGTCCGCTAAATATAGTTAAATCTACAGTCTTCTTAGGAATAACGTTAGACTCAGGGCTTCAGTGGGGTGCCCATATTAAGACTCTGGCAAGCAAACTTAGTTCAGCTGCATTTGCTGTTAGGAAGGTGAGGCAATACACTGATGTTGAAACTGCTAAAATGGTGTATTTCGCTTATTTTCATAGCATTATGTGTTACGGCATACTGTTATGGGGGAAGGCGGCGGACATTGAAACTATCTTCATTTTACAAAAAAGAGCAATACGTGCCATATACCAATTGGGATCTCGCGTTTCATTAAGAGAAAAATTCAAAGAAATATCTATTCTCACAGTACCGTCGCAATATATATTAAATAACATTTTATACATCCGTGATAATATTCATTTATACAGCAAAAGGAGCGAAACACACAATTTTAATACAAGAAATAAACACAAACTTGTAATGCCATATTTTAGAGTGAAAAAGGTTCAGAAGTCATTTGTCGGGTTGAGCATACGCATATTTAATAAGATACCTGAATCACTTCTGGGTTTGCCTCCACATAGTTTTAAGAAGTATGTTAAAAATGTCCTAATAAAAAAGGCATATTATAATGTGGAAGATTATTTAAGCGACAAAGATGTTTGGACATGATTCCAGTTGCATATGAAAGCTAAACACATTGTAACCTACAAAAAAGCTATGTTAAAAGGAGTAACCGTTGAGTTTCTTGCCGGCTTCTTCTCAGCGGAATCAACTTTCCGAACCGGTGGTAGATTTGTTACCAACGGACAGACTACTGACGATTCAAAAGTGCTTTTTAGCCTACTTGAATAAAGAATATTTTGATTTTGATTTTGATTTTGAAGCCCTAAGTCAATAGACAAATTGGAGAAAGGCAGCCATCAGTTTTTAATGCATTGTTGAACTAAATAAGTAATATAATCATTATATTTAAGGAGATTAAGTAGCCCCTGCTGTATATATTTTTCTTGCTGACAGGTAAGTGCTTAACTGTTATCTCACCTGATGGTAAGTGATGATACAGTATAAAATGGGAGCTCGCTAATCTGGTAAGAGGTAATTACATGTTTTGGTGTATAAAAAGCATCGTACCAGAACACAAATCTCTTGCTCGATGTTACGTTTTTGCTGGTAAAGTGATTAGTTATCACTAGCCATGACCACTCTCCCAGAAGTCTTCCACTAGTTCAGACTGAGACAAATTCGAAAATACTATTTTATTCTTTGCTAGCGAAGCGTGTAGTCAACTTGATAATTTGAGTAAAAATATCACAAAAAGCTTTAATGATTTGCATTTCGTCGCACTTTCATATAATAGGATTCAAACACTCGTATACCTTTAATACCTCGCATTAGATATTTGCTATGATATGTTTTATACAATAACAGATTTTCGCTAACATTTTGCTTTAAAATTTGAACTTTAACTTCTATCTCACATATATTTGATTTATGAATGCAATTACACTGTATTTTATTTACAACTTTCATTCCAAAATACTAACAGCATATTAAAATTATTAATTAAAAACAATAGTGCTGCAAAATTTAAAGTAAATCTAAAATTACCCCTTCCTTTACTTACCCTTTGTGTATTTAGTTTGAAAAGTGATCTTTAACCTTTTCCAGGGATCATTCATTAATTCTGTCATTCAGTCATGCTTTCATTAATTCTTTCGTTCATGCGTTTATTAATTCATTCATCTTCATCTACTACATTACCAAGATTTGTCTGTGATCTCAACTGATCGCAAGTGATGATATAGTCTTAAGTCTACGGATTAGAAAATGCAATTTCTTCTTCTTAATCTGCCTTGTCTGGAATTCAACTAGGGATTTCTGCTATCTGAGCATCTACTAATACAACTTGGCCAGCGAGGTCGCCATTTATTACTTTATCAAAATTTATCATAATCGATACAATATTATTATTATTATTATTATTATATTAGGTAGACATGACTAAGAATGGAGTAATTGCTTTTTTAAATAACTGTAACTCGGGCGTTGTTATATGTCCAATAACTGATACTTTATCTAGTTCTTTGTCACTGAAAAGTTATTCTTTCCATAGACTACAGATTAGACACGAGGTATTTATGTCACAGATATAATATATAGACATCCAGAATATAAATTATAGACACTGACCATGAAGAAGAATGTGTTTTAGAATATCAAACTGAAGACGAAGCTGCTTGGTCTTGAGGTTTAGTTTTCCCCATTAAAAGCAGCATTACTAGTAATTTAAGCTAATTGTTCTACAAATAAGACACACACGTATACATTTTCTGTTCTATAATTTTAGCAAGGATTTAAGGACCGGAAGGGTGTAAACTGATGCCGAAGGGGTCCGGAGGATCAAGCCTCTAGCGAACAGATCACTGATCCAAAGGTGGCATGAGGATCTCGGATCTCCTACAGCGGGTCTGATCACGGTCGGAGCAACGCGTTCCCGCCTGGATAAATAGTTATCTAGGGGGGGTGGGTGGATCTGTTTCTCACAGTCTGGTGCAGGTGCTTACCGGATATGGTTGTTTCGGCAAGTACCTGCATCAGATTGTTCGAAGGAAGAAACGCTTTCTTGTCATGAGTTTGATGCACTTGTGGATTCACTCTGGCAGAATGCCCGGCGTGGGAAACCTTTCGCTGGCACAGATGACGCAATGCTCACCGATAATAGAGAACGGAGGGCAGTGGCCTTCTTCTGTGAAACTGTTATTTGGCTAAAAGAGGCCGAGGGAGGTCTCTATAGACGCTCCTCTTCTCCAGCGCAGGAGATTTTGTGGGAAAGTTAAGTTTGCGCTACTCCTTCTTACTTCTTATGTTGTCCAGAGGAATTTTCCGGAATGCCAGTGTAGTATTCGGGCCTGCCAGCGAGTGTCATATTCCCGATAAGATTAAGGTCTGATCGGGGTGCATAAAAACATTTCCCAACGAGAAAAAAAAAGATTTAACACCCTTGAGAGTTTTAAGCTTCTAGCTTATAAAAATGACGACACTTTCCATCCCTTACAACCCTTTTTTCCTCAATAAAAAGTAGTCTATGTCCTTTCTCAGGTTTTATACTGTCTGTGTGCCAAATTACATTTAAATCGATTCAGTAGTTTTGTTGTGAAAACGCGACAGACAGAGTTACTTTCGCATTTATAATATTAGTCAGGATTGTTCAATAATATGCTCTTTCTCCCAATATACCATATATTAAAACTCGTAAAGTTTCGTACTGCACTGTCTCTATTACACTGCTTCTTTATTAATTGCGTATTCTTTTTTAGAGTTCTTCGTATTCTTATGTTCGGAGTCGGCGTCAGCCAAGGTAGGTGTGTCCCGCGTGTCGACTTGGCAGCTCCAGCTCTCACCTATAGCTGTATATGTAGTTACAACGAAAGAATACGCAATTATTTTTAACCGACTTTAAATAAAGGAGGAGGTCAACAATTCGCCTGTATTTTTTTTTACTTTTTAAAGCATATATTTGTCGGAGTGCGCTAGTCTGTGGAGCACTGGTAACACCTGTCTATTGGCATGGGACAGAGTCAATAGTGGCAGTCCGGCGAGCGTCTCTCGGTAGTTCTCGAGTGGCGGTCCGCCGGAGCGGTCGACTGTTGAAACTGTCGCGTTCCTAGCTATTAATATTAATCAGTTTGTGTAAATTGATTTAGGGGACATTAAGTGATTGAACATTATAATCTGAGCTAATTAATAAATTGTTTTATTGCACCAACTTTACCCATCAACGCCCACAGTATGGAAATTATGGATGCAATTAATGTCTATGTCGGCGGAGAACCCTATGCCTCTATGCGTTTTGCTTCTGTTCCTTTCTCTCTTATTCTCCGACATATTATTTTTATTCTTTATGTTTGTTACCTCCTATCATCAACCTGGGTAAACCGATCATGGTGATTTGATTTGTTTTGATTTAGTCCAGTTCTGATGATGGCATCCACGAGAACACTGGATAAGTCTTAAATTTGTATAACTCAAGAACACGCCAACCGATTTATATAATTCTTTCTTTATTAAAAAAGATATACTTAAAGGCTTATTTGATGATAGTTTGATTACATTCTGATGATAGAATTCATGACAAAGTGACGGAACTCTTCAATTCTTAGGAGCAAATTAACGATACTCGGCTGAATCTCTTATCTATCAGGATATTTGAGTCACCTACCGTAACATTTATGTGGGTCGTAGTTAAATTTGATGATCAATGGAACTCCTCAACGATTTACAGCGAGGGTGCAATTTATGGCAGAATATATAACAAAATGTAATCAAATAGTAATGAGATTACGTATCCCGTGCTAAGAGGTAAGTATTAATACAATATAAGCAAAGTAGCATAAGCCACTTGTATATAAATATAATAGAAAAACATTTGTGCGTCAAAGAAGCGTTAACACTTTTGTATTGTTAAGTCGGCAGTGTAACCGCATAATAGCTTACAAGATTTATGGACAGACGAACAAAGGAAATTGTTTTCTGTTTATATATCTTAGTTACAGTTATAACTGGGTTTTTTAAATTATATCAAATCCGAAATTCTTTAGGCTTTTACACCTTATTTGTATTGTCAAATACATTATATTACAGAGCCATCATTACACCATACCTTTTCAAAGAGTCATATGGTTTATTCGTTGATTTAAACTCGAATAAACGTTGGCCGAGTTTGTTGTGGTTTCTTCTCGGAACAGGGCGCTTAGGGGCTCTAGTAATTTTTCGATTTTTAAGTCGCTCTTTAATATTATCATTTTACATTAAGACAATATGATTAAATTGTATATTAAATAAATTACATGGATAAGAGAAAAATCATGTCGAACTCAGCACTCGAAGTTGTAAACGAGTACATCTTCCTGGGACACACGATCTAATTAGGGAGGTCCAACTTCGAAAAAGAGATCAACCGTCGAATCCAACTCGGATGGGCAGCGGTCGGAACATCTTTTCATCCATAATTCCTCAGTGCCTGAAGACTAAGGTCTTCGAACAGTGCGTGTTGCCAGCGATTACATATGGTTCCGAGACATGGCCGCTGACTATGGGGCTCGTAAGAAGACTCACAATCACTCAGCGGGCAATGGAGAGGGCTATGCTCGGGGTTTCCCTACGTGATCAAATCAGAAATGAAGAGATCCGTAGTAGAAGCAAAGTCACCGACATATTTCTACAAATCACGAACCTGAAGTGGCAATAGGCGGGGCACATAGTCCAAAGGACTGATGGACGTTGGGGGCCGAAGGTGCTGGAGTGGCGACCCCCCACAAGGTGGACCGATGATATAAAGAGGGTCGCCGGTAGCCGCTGTAGCCAGGCGGCACAAGATCGGGCCTTGTGGACGTCATTACGTGAGACCTATGGCCATGACATGGCCGTTGACTATGGGCCTCGTAAGAAAACTCAGAGTCACTCAGTGGGCAATAGAGAGGGCTATGCTCGGAGTTTCCCTACGTGATCAAGTCAGAACTAAAGTCACCGACGTAGCCTACCGAATTGCAAAGCTGAAGTGGTAATGGGCAGGGTACATAGTTCGCAAAACCGATGGACGTTGGGGACAGGCTGGTCGCTGGCAGCCGCTGGATACAAGCAGCGCAAGATCGGGCCCATTGGAGTTCACTAAGACCTTTGTCCAGCAGTGAACGGCCATTGGTTGAGACGACGACGACGACGAAGATTAAATTGCTGTATTTGACTATTGAATAGTGCCTTAAAACCCTAATTGCGTTATGATTTTTTGATTTAATTTTATTTCTACACACACGAGGACCTTGAATATATATAAAACACAAAAATTGTTTGACCCACGTCCTTTATAGGCTTTAAGAACCATCCAACCACCAATACCGTAAGTAAGAAAGGGTACTCCCTTTCTAAAGAAGGTTTTAGAGCACTACACTCTTTCGAGAGTAAGAGTCAGTAAGTGAGAGTTTTCATAACATCTTCAAGTCTTTGCGATTGGCTTAGAATTTAGCAGAGATTGCCTTCGTGAGGTAAATAACTGCTAGTTGACGTGATACCATGGCACTGTCTCAACTCGGGCAATCGGCAATATAAGCCTCTTTTTTTCATAATGTGTATTATCTATTTCTCCGTAACTGCCGTAACACAATATGGGTAGAAATAGGAACAGACAATAAGAAAAACAAGAATAAATCAGTTACAAAGTGACCGTTACTAACGGTGCGTGTGTCGCGTCGAAGTTCGTTAAGTTTTTTGTGGTATTTCATAAACTGTGAGTGTTTATTAGTGATTATTTGTGTTTTTAATTATATAAGTGATGTGAATAACAATGAAAACCCTTGAGTAAATTTAATTTATAAGATATCAGCCTATAAATACAAGACCGTCTTTTTTCACCACCTCAAAGTTTAGCTAGACTCGTGAGGACACTGATCTTCCGCATATTTTTATACGCTGCTGAGACGTGGACATTGCGAGAAGTGGAAAGAAAGAAAATAGACGCTCTAGAAATGTGGTGTTGGAGAAAAATGCTTGGGGTTTCGTCGAACGACTTTCGTACGAACGTTTCGATACTTCAAGAACTCGGCATCAAGCAGCGTCTATTTTCTGTAGTCAAACTCGCATCCTGACTTTCTATGGACACGTCTCTCGGCGTGGCATACAGTCCATCGAACGCCTCGTCATTCAGGGAAAGGTGGAAGGCAACAGACCGCGTGGGAGGTTACCTACTGGATGGACTGACCAGATCAAACCTGCTCTGGGAAGTTCGTTGAACGAGTGCAGTAGGATGACCTCGAGCAGGGAGAAATGGCGAGCCGTCATCATGCGCACAACATCTGCCCACTCTGTGACTTCATAACGATCACGACCCCTCTGTCATGAGCGTAACGGCAAAGAAGAAGAATGTTTAGCGCAACATGACGCTACACCAGAATTTATTAATTTAATAAACAAAAGATAACATTGTGTAGTTTAACTATTAGTCTTTCAAACGGGTACCTACTAAACTTAGGGACTACTCAAATACTACTGCTAATAGCTACTTTTTTCGTATTATAATACCTCAGTTGTCACGTCACTTGCACATCAAAAAGGGCAAAAACCTCAGTCAAAAATCCAGGAGCAATCCATACCGGTTTGATTTAACACAACGTTTTTTTGTATGATCTTCAGAGAAAGTATTTAAAGATAACCTGCTCCTATGGTAAGGTATATGGTACAGGAATATATTCGAGGTATTGGATACTTAAAGAGTTTTGTAATGTATTTATTTAAGAATCAAAATCAATAAGAGATTAAGCTGAATGATAATTATAAAGTGTTTCAAAGAATTTGTGATCATAAAATGCGTAGAATATTATAGTGGCGATCACAAATTGGTGGTTGTCCATGTTAAATGTCAAAATTAAAAGTATTCTTTTAAATTTAATTGATTTCTAAACGACGGAACGAACATCAAATGTTTGACATTTGGGAGTGGTTTCTAAGGGAATGCGAAATTGTTGTTTTTACTATCGTCGTCGTCGTTGCTTCAACTGATGGACGCCCACTGCTGAACATAGGTCTCACGTAATGACGTCCACAAGGCCCGATCTTTCGCCGCCTGGCTCCAGCGGCTACCGGCGACCCTCTTTATGTCGTCGGTCCACCTTGTGGGGGGTCTCCCTACACTGCGCCGTCCGGTGCGGGGTCGCCACTCCAGCACCTTTGGCCCCCAACGTCCATCGGTCCTTCGGACTATGTGCCCCGCCCATTGCCACTTCAGGTTCGCGATTCGCAGGACTATGTCGGTGACTCTGGTTCTACTACGGATCTCTTCATTTCTGATTCGATCACGTAGAGAAACTCCGAGCATAGCCCTCTCCATCGCACGCTGAGTGACTCTGAGCTTCCGCATGAGGCCCATAGTCATGACATACAGGTTTTTACTATATTCCAAGCATTTTCTTCATATTCACTCACCCTTAAAACCCTCCCTGGACTTTCACAAATAATTCATAACCAATATCAGTCATTTTTAATTTATCGTGTACAGACAGAAAGATTCCACCGCGCGTTTGTTTTATATTATGTATGAAGTAACGTATAATTAGCTGAAATTAGCGACTGGCTTCTATTAGCGACTTCTTTTGAGCCATCTTCATTGTTGGATCCAGAGGAAAACAGTTACTAAGGGCATCTAGTGAAATGAGGAACAACTGCTGCTATAGCACCACCTGTATGTGTTTTAACGATAACTGTGATTACATCAGGAGATTTACCAGATTGTCTTAAATGAGTATCTTAAATGTTAATCCAGATCATAAATTATCAGTATGTTAAATTCCAGCTAAATCTATTCAGCACTTCTTGTGTAATTGTCTTTCAAACACAAACAGAAACTTTCAATTTAACATTAGCATTTACCAGATGTAAATTGATGCAACTTATAATGATAATAATTGTGATTAGCTAAGCATTTCTTTTGTAATCTCTTGATATATTACTTGTACGTGATATTTCAACTGTTTTGGGTTGAAATAACCATGTTTTTATATTATAAATCATTTACTGAACGCATCGGTATGTCAGCTTCAATTCAATCAAGAAGATTTGATATTAGATGTAGAATTTAACTCGAATAGAATAACTTAATCATAGGGAACTAGAAGGCTTTATCTATTCCACTTCCTGAAAATTGTTTAGTGTAAACAAAGGTCAGAGTTCTTTACACGATGAGTGTAAGCAACAAGTGTGCAATTAGAAGTGCCTTGACCGCGACGGCAAACAGTTTAGACGTTTCCACTGAATGACATGTAAACATACGAGGACTGCCTTGCAATAAAAACAATCCATGTAAACGTCATAACAGCTCGTGTAAGTGACTCGTGTGTGGAGTGGTTCGAAGTTAAAAAATTCTTCAATCAAGTAGGCTTAATATTAGGTTTTTTTTATTGCTGACAGATTAGCGCTTGACTGTGACCTCACCTGATGGTAAGTGATGATACAGTCTAAGATGGAAGCGCGCTAAACTGTTAAGAGGCGATTTACCCCTTACGGTTTCTACACAGCATCGTACCGGAACACAAATCTCTTTGTTTGGCGGTACGTTTTTGCTGGTAGGGTGGTAACTAGCCACGGCCGAAGCCTCCCACCAGTCCAGACTCAAACAAATTAGAAAATACAATTTCCTAAATTCGTCCTACCGGGGCTCGAACCCGGGGCCTCCGCTAGCAAAGCGAATACTCGCAACACTGCGCCAGCGAGGCCGTCAAAGGCGTTCGGGAGGAGTCACCGTGGCAGATTGTGCGGCCTGGGAACCTCAGCGTCACCTCCTGGTGGTGTTGTTCGGCGGCGACCTCTCGTTGGGAAGCCTTGTAGGCGCGATGCTCTCCAGCAAGTGAGGGTGGGCGGCAGTGGCCTTCTTTTCCGAGACGGAAGTCTCGCTGAAGGAAGCCCACGAGAGGGAGAGGGAGAATGCAGTGGATACACCACCTCACCGCCGAAGGAGGCGGAATATAAAGCGGCGCATGTTTGCGCATCTCCTCCCGCCTCCGGGAATCCTCCGTCGGACTCATCCGGTACGCCAGGGCAGAATTCGAAAGCTGAACACCTGGTGCCTCACTAATGGATGACGAGGGTTCCACTGGGTTTTAGAGGGAATTGCGAGACCTTCCATCGCCGAATCCCACACTCCTGACTGGTCATCAGTCAGGGTTAGTGCGTAAATTGCATTTCCCAGCGACAAAAAAAGGGCTTAATATTAGGTCCCTAGAGGGTTATAGCGATCATAGCTATTCGGTGGTACCGTACAGTGTCATGGACGGCAGCAACACTCCTGGCAGATGGAAGTCCCATTGGAGCTCAGGGCGATTCTCACGGCTGCTTACCAGTGCAGAGCAGCCGCGAGAACCAGAGGAGACTCGCCAGATACTGACGAGATAGGACGGGTCAGAGTTCTAGCTAACAGAGCCTTGATCCAAAGATGGAAAAAGAATATTAGGTCCCCAATAACGGGCGGCGCTATAGTAGGAGCGATCTGCCCTCATCTGGACAAATGGCTGGGCAGAGAGCACGGATCGCTCTCCTACAGGTTGATACAGGTGCTTATCTTATGACGTCGCTGATCGGCACAGACCTCTCACTGGTAATATTATAGGTCTTGGAAAGCGGTTGCCTCCTTTTGCGAGACTGTCATCTCGCTTAAGGAGACACGGCAAAGAAACAGGAGACGGAGGTTCATGCAACTCCTCTCCCTGTAAAATATCTGTGAGCTGCAACCGAGGGGCCAGAGAGGAATGCCTCAACAAACTTCTGGCTTCCCACTCATGGTTGATGGCGGTCCCGCTGGGTTTTAGTGAGTATAGCGAGTAAATGCATTTCGCAGCGACAAAAAATGCTTAATATTGGGTTCAAAGTGAGGTCCACTTCGAAGGAAGCCAGTCGCCAAGCTGTTCTAGATTATTCCCTTCAAATGAAACTCACAGGAGTGTAACCTTTAGAGAATCAGCTCTCACTCCCGCAGTCATTAGTGACGATAAATCTATCAGTTACTAACAAATCCACCACTGGCACATACAAGTGATTTAACCAAAAAGAAAACCAGTTTTTTGTTAGCTTATTTAGAAAATTAGTTCTGATGAGTCGCATGAAGTATTAAATGAAAAAGTGAATTACAAATTTTGATAACGCAGCAAAACAAATTGCCAAATAATTTGACATATAATACAAGCCAACATGCGTCGAAAAATTGAGGTATGGGCATTAAATTACGCGTTTATTTCATCGGAAAGCAATGAGGCACTTCCGTCATTAAAAATGGAGCAGAAAGTATGAACCTTCGATACAGGAATGTTGAAAAATATACAACAGATAAGAACAGGTTCTTTCATATTCCCAAGGGATTGGAATATGAAACAATAAATTGTCAATCACTGAAGTATAACCAGATCTCTAAAACTTTTCGTACAATTAATGGCATACTTAGACCTTTACGACACGATAAGAACGAATTCCCCCTATAGCCACGGGATCGGGAACTAGGCGAAGGCCTTTTTACAGAGAACCATTTAGACCTAGAGTGTATGATACAAGACTTGGCAACAAAAAGTGAAGAAGCAGGATTGACTCTTAATTCCACAAAATCTAAAATACTTACAAACGCGACCATCGAAAATCGATTTTATAAACGAATATATCTATCTTGGCCAGCTGATCTCATTTGAAAATCAACCAGCGAAAGAAATACAGAGACGAGTTGCACTGGCTTGGAATAAATATTGGAGTTTCAAAGATATAATGAAAAATAAACAAATGAATATCAATATAAAGAAAAAACTTCATGAAACGGTTATTATGCCCTCCTTAAGTTACGGTTGTCAACCGTGGTCGCTTAGAAGGAAAGACGAAGATAAAATAGCAATCTGCCAACGAAATATGGAGATAAATATGACAGGAATAAATTTAATGGATAAAGTTAGGAACAAAACAATTAGAAAAAAAACTAAATTACTTGATATTAGGACAACAATCCGTTCACTAAAATGGAA
>JACTOM010000913.1:532346-543058 GCA_015832385.1 Elymnias hypermnestra | reverse complement strand
GGTCTTCCCCTTCCAACTTTCGCATTCACTCTTGACTCATAAATCCTTTTTGTCAGTCTCCTTTCATTCATTCTCTCTACATGCCCAAACCATCTAAGCATACCTTTCTCGATTTTAGTCACTACGTCTTCTTTTATACCACAACGTTCTCTTATCACACTATTTCTTACTTTTTCACTCAGTTTTAATCCACTCATGCTTCTCAACGCTCTCATCTCTACCGCATTTATTTTACTTTTGTGATTCCTCTTTAACCAACTTTCACTACCATACATAAGTGTTGGCACCAACACTCCAGCATGCACAGCCAGTCTAGCCCTTTGAGACACCATCTGGCTATTCATAAAGGCGTGCACCATTTACCATATTCCCTGCATTCACTCTCCTTTCAATATCACTTTCACATGTTCCATTTTTTGTAAATTTAGATCCCAAGTATAAAAAATTCTTTCACGTCTTCCACTTGTTCCCCATCTATCAAAATATTGCCATCATTCATCAGATGCCGCTTAAATAATCTTCAACATTTTTTAAAACTATGTGTGACTGGACATGGTTGTTTCGGCAAGTACCTGCATCAGATCGTTCGCCGAGAGGAAAAGCCCGCCTGCCATGAGTGTGATGCACCTATTGATTCGGTGCAACACACTCTAATAGAGTGCCCGGCATGGGGACCCCAGCGGAATCTTTTGACGTCGTTGGTCGAGGGAGACCTTTCGTTGGAGGGTCTAGTTGGCGCATTGCTCACCAGCGAAAGGGAGTGGAGAGCAGCGGCCTCCTTCTGCGAATCTGTTATTTCGCTGAAGGAGGCACATGAGAAGCAGAGGGAGGATTCTATAGACGCTCTTCTTCTCAGGCGCAGGAGGTTGGGAGGTAGGAGGCGTAGATTTACGCTGCTCCTACCCCCTTCCTAAATTCCCAGCAGGAGTAGTATCCCGGAGTACCTGGGTAGATTGCGTCAACCGATCCTCTGGTGCTCCACTAAAGGATGGGACGGGTATCGCTGGGTTTTAGTGGTATATTCTGGCTTACTGCCAGCGAGTCCCACACTCCCGTTCAGATTTTGTCTGAACGGGTTGCGTAAAGGGTATTCCCAGCTTTATTAAAATAAAGCATGTGTTAAATTTAAGTCATTTTTATTAATAAATATTAACTCACACTAATAATATATGAATTCAATCTAAGTTTAAGCAGCCACAAGTGCTTATTGGATTTGATTTGATACTCTCTCATGTTATACATAGTTAGCAATAGTCTTTTAAGTAAAGTCTTTTATTCCAATGATAGCAGCTACTTATCTTTATTAGAGCAACTTCACCTCATATTTACGAAATCACGTCAACCAACATAGTCATATTATCATTATAATAATTAAAATTAGATAATATAACAAATGCAGTCTTCTATTATTAATAAATAATAACTTAATCATGTATTTTGTGGAAAACCCTTGCATCCTATTTCCATAGATAACGCACTTTATTATAGTTTTATTTGCCTTAATAAACATTATTTATTTACATTTAAAAAAAAGTAAGTAGCAGCCCATTAATGTCCCACTACTGGGCACAGGACTCCTCACTGCGAGGAGCAAGGGTTTTTAGAGCATAGACCCACCACGCTGCTCCACTGCGGATTGGCAGTATGACGGGAATCCGACACGACCGGAGAGAGATCAGGCGCAGGACCGACGGCTTAACGTGCTCTCCGAGGCACTGGGGTGGATCACACCGCCAACTTCCCAACTTCGGGCAAATATTGAGAAAATCTTAATAGAAAACTCAATATTGATTTTTGAATTGGCCAGACCCGGGACTCGAACCCAGGACCTCAAGTCTGTAGTCGAACATGCTAACCACTAGACCAATGAGGCAGTTTATATAACTTATTCTATCTTATAAGAAAACAACACTTTATTTGATTTAAGACGATCACCTAAATCAATTTTTTTAACTAAATAAGCATAAAATTATTTGTAATAATAAGATATTCCGCCTTTTAAAATGCGCCTTATAATATTTTTAAACTAATTTAACGTGAAATGTGTAATATAAGTTTTATATATATATATATCCATATATCCACGCTGCTCCACTGCGGATTGGTAGGCATAGTATACAAGTGCACTCTATTATTCCTTCACTCTCATTGTCCGATGTGACAGAGTTCAGGCACGGGGGTGGATCACACCACCAACTTCCCAACTTCGGGCAAATATCTAATCTAATAATCTAATCTGATCTCTCTTCGGTCGTGTCGGATTGCCATCACGTCGGAATATGAGAGTGAAGGAATAGAGAGTGCACTTGTGTACTATGCCTGCCAATCCGCAGTGGAGCAACGCGGTGGGTCTATGCTCTAAAAACCCTCTATCATATGAGCGAGGAGGCCTGTGCCCAGCAGTGGGACGTTAGTGGGCTGCTACTTACTTACTTACTATATATGTAAAAAATATACAAGAAAATTATCATTTACCTTTTCTTTTTTAATCTTTCGTACGTAGATATTTATACATGTTGTATTTCCACACTTTACTTTATTGTCTTTTATTTTGAATGTTTTATGTATATATATTTCTTATGACATACAATAAAAGTGTTATCTATCAATAAACTATTTAGTATTACAGTCTTTCAAGAGACAACTACCAACGCGCTTTAAAATGTATTATTGTAATAATTTAGTATAAAATTATTAATAAAAGTTGTTTATTATTGACCAATATTAATTTATGTGTCTCTTGAAATCCAATTCACAATACCCGATTTGTTTTTTTTTAAATAATTAAGTTCAAATAAGAAATATCCCGTAAGTCTTTTCGATATATTTCCCATGTACTGATGATATTAAAGATCTAATTAGAATCTAATATTACAAGGATTCCTCCTCGATTCTGAGAAGAGCACACAACAAACTCACTTAGGTATTCTTTTCTTCTTATCAACATTACAATCATCAAACTAATCATTCAAATTGTACAACGATATCTCAATTAGCTTTTCTTTATATAATTAAACACGAAATTAATAGTATTTCTTAATTCTAGTACGCTGCATAAGATTAACAACTCATTTAAGGGTAACTGTATACGTTTCTATAATAAACTTCCACAAGACGTTCTAAAGATGTCAATTAATAAATTCAAAGTCTTTGTTAAAAGAAAGTTACGATAGAAACGCCTGGGAGTGAACGAATTGCTCTAATTTTAATTAAAATATAGTAGACTAATATGTTATTGTAATGATGATGGTAAAAAAAATACCCGACTGAGTTTGTAGTGGGTTCTTATCGGATCAGGGCGCGAAGGAACCCTCGTAACTTTAGATTTTTGGGTGCCATCATCAGACGTATATTAGAATCAGATTGTGGAGAAAAATATATAATTTGACGATTCAAAAGTGCTGTAATATGCCTACTTGAATAAAGATATTTTTGATTTTGATTTGATTTGAATATATACTTACGTGTCTCTTTCGGTGCAACCCTGCATCCCATTTTCACAAACACAACGGTCAACGCGCGTCGAGCACAACGCCTCGCTCTACACTGGCGTTGCATCGCTACTTTCGTAATAAAGAAACGCTGAATAACATTGTATATTATGCATTACGTATACTCGAAGCTACACACAGCCTTATGTATTCACGGAAAGGGAATCTTCTAAAGATCGACTAAAGATCGCTGGAACTCTGGTAACTTTATATTCTTCGTCGCTTATCAGTCGTGCATCGTAAATAATGTGGGAAAATCTGGATTTCAAGATATTAAGTAGTAGCCCATTAACGTCACACTGATGGGCACAAGCCTCTTCACTCATATGAGAGATTGGTATTTTTTTTTTCGAATTATGTTTAGCTGTTAGCCCTACTGGCTTTTACAGCGTAACCGGAAGGAGGACGGGCTCTTATGGAGGCCGCCACATTTCGAGTGCGCTGAAAAGGGCTCGCTCTCCGGGGAAACGCCGCTCTAAGGGCGTCTCCTGCGAGATCGAGCCTCGGCTTGGAGCGACGTTATAGCAGAAACATCACCTGAAAAGGGAGAATCAGAAGCGCCCCCGGGAACGTGGGTGAAGTCCACGTCCGGGTGACGTCAGAAATCGGGGACCTCGCTGTGTATCGCTTGTGTAAGTGTTTGTCCCTACCTGGTATGGTAGATTGTCGATAGTTATCGTATCGTCGGGGTCGATAAGGACAGATTTAGGCCCTCTCTTCCTAGGCGGAACGTTGAGGTGGATCCTATAAGAGGACGCGTTAACCACTAGTGGGTTCCTATGATTGATGGCTCTCTCGAAATAATTTTCGGAGAGCTCTTTAAAATAACTCTTTATCGTGGGGAGTTCTAAGTCCCTATGTAGGTCGACATTTCGGACGTACCAGGGGCATCCCGTGGCCATCCTCATGAATCTATTTTGCAGCGTCTGCAGACGGGCCAGTCTATAGGCTGGCACGTGTGCGAAGACGATGCTGGCGTACGATATGATGAGGCGGATGCAAGTTTTGTAGAGTGTCACCTTGTGGCGAAGTAACATTTTACTTTTCTTGCAGATGAGAGGGAATAATCTACCAAGCACAAACGCGGCTTTGCCACGAACATTGCGAATGTGCTTACTAAATGGTTTTATCTAGGGTAACTCCAAGATATTTAGCTTCTTTACTCCATAGGATGTCCATGTCGTAAAGCTTAATGTTAGGCAGTTTATGATTCCAAATCCTTTTCATTCCTGTGAAAAGCACTGCTACACTTTTCTCAGGGTTCACCTCGATTTGCGAAGCCATTTGGCGATACGATTGGCCGCTTTCTGGAGTCTCGAGAGGATCAGATTGGTCTCTCGTGAGGTGGTGAATAGAGCGGTATCATCCGCGGATTGGTAGGCATAGTACACAAGTGCACTCTATTATTCCTTCACTCTCATCGTCCGATGTGACAGGAATCCGACACGACCGGAGAGAGTGCAGGCGCAGAACCGACGGCTTAACGTGCTCTCTAAGGCACGGGGGTGGATCACACCACCAACTCCCCAACTTCGGGTAAATATTGAGAAAATTTAACGGCCTCGCTGGCGCAGTGGTGCGAGTACTCGCTTTGCTAGCGGAGGTCCCGGGTTCGATCCCCGGTAGGACGAATTTAGAAAATTGTATTTTCTAATTTGTCTGAGTCTGGACCCTTGGGAGGCTTCGGTCGTGGCTAGTTACCACCCTACCAGCAAAAACGTACCGCCAAACAAAGAGATTTGTGTTCCGGTACGATGCTGTATCATCACTTACCATCAGGTGAGATCACAGTCAAGCGCAAATCTGTCAGCAATACAAAAATCATCTTAAAAGAAAACTCAATATCCATTTTTGGATGGATTGGCCCGACCCGGGACTCGAACCCAGGACCTCATGTCTGTATTCAAACATGCTAACCACTAGACCAATGAGGCAGTATTTATTTTTTTGATACCTGGCCTCTTGGAATATTAATATCCAAATAGATGGTCTTCTCACGGAAAACCTTAGACTCTTGGCTTTAGTAGGGTGCCCATATTAAAACCCTGTTAGAATGGTAATGAATAGAATGATAGAATGGTACACTGATGTTGAAACTGTTATGGCATACTGTTTTGGGGTAAGGCGGCGGTCATTGAAACCGTCTTCATCAAATTTCTATTTTTTTGTTAAAATTTATATATATATTTTTTAATTTTTAGTAAATCTCTCATTCTCTCTCTCATTGCTATTTGATTACAGACACTTATATTTTCTGCCATAATCCGCACCCTTACTGTAAGCCGTTGAGGAGATCCATTGATCTTCATATTTAACTACGACAAGCATTTGACCATACCGAAGTTACGGTAGGCGACTCAAATATCTGGATAGCTTATAGAAGATTCCGCCGAGTATCGTTGATTTGCTACTAAGAATTGAAGAGTTCCGTCACTTTGTCATGGAATCCATCATTAGAACCTAACCAAACTGTTTCAAAACAACCCTTGAAGTATATCCTTTCCAATAAATTAAATGCTTATGCAAATTTAAGACTTATCCGGTTTTCTCATGGATGCCAGCATCAGAACTGGATTAAAAAAAAAATTGGACCCTATGACGAGCACCACCTTCCATTTAAAAAAAAATCATCAATATCGGTCCACACAGTCGGGAGATATGAGGTAACAAACATAAAAAATAATATAGACCAATTGATAACCTCCTCCTTTTTTTGAAGTCGGTTAAAAAGAGCAATACCATATATCACTTGGGATCTTGCGTTAAGTTCAAAGAAATATCAATTCTCACAGTACCGTCGCGATATATATTGAATAACATTTTATATATCCGTGATAAAATTCATTTACACAGAAATAGCAGCGAAACATACAATTTTAGCAAAAGAAATAAAAACTTGTAATGCCATATTTTAGAGTGAAGAAGCTTCAGAAATCATTTGTCGGGTTGAGCATATGCATTTCTAATAAGATACCCGAATCACTTCTGCGTTTGCCTCTGCATAGTTTTAAGAAATATGTCAAAAACCTGCTATTACAAAAGGCATATTATAATTTTGAAGATTATTTAAGCGACAAAGATGTTTGGACTTGATTCCAGTTGCATATGAAAGCTAAACACATTGTAACCCACAATAAATATATTAAACGGAGTAACCGTTGAGATTCCTGTCAGTTTCTTCTCAGAGGAATCAACTTTCCGAACCGGTGATAGATGTATTACCAAGGGACAAACTACTGACGATTCAAAGGTGTTTTTTGAGCCTAATTGGTCGTTGTCGTCGCTTCAACCGATTGACGTCCATATCTGGACATAGGTCTCACGTTATGACCTCCACAAGGCCCAATCTTGCGCCGCCTGGCTCCAGCGGCTATCGGCAACCATCTTTATATCATCGGACTACCTTGTGGGGGGTCTGCCTACACTTCGCCGTCCGGTGCGGGGTTACCACTCCAGCACCTTCGGCCCGTAACGTCCATCGGTCCACTTCAGGTTCGCGATTCGTAGGTCTATGTCGGTGACTTTGGTTCTACTATGGATCTCTTCATTTCTGATTCGATCACGTAGAGAAACTCCGAGCATAGCCCTCTCCATCGCACGCTGAGTGACTCTGAGCTTCCGCATGAGGCCCATAGTCAGCGACCACGTCTCAGAACCATAGATCATCACTGGCAACACGCACTGTTCGAAGACTTTGGTCTTCAGGCACTGAGGAATGTTGGACGAAAATATCTGGTGTAGTTTCCCGAACGCTGCCCAACCGAGTTGGATTCGGCGTTTGACCTCCTTCTCGAAATTGGACCTACCTAGCTGGACTATATGTCCCAGGTGTGTGTACTCGTCAACAATTTCAAGAGCTCAGTTCTCAACGCTGACTGGGTGTGGCGATACATGGATATTAGACATAATTTTGGTCTTATCCATGTTCATTTTCAGGCCCACCTGTTGAGAAACACTGCTGAGGTCATCGAGCATTGTATTGAGATCTTCGAGAGTCTCAGCCATAATGACTAAGCCTACTTGAATAAAGAATATTTTGATTTATTGGTCAAGCTACGTGGTATGCTCTGCTCGTATTTGGTGGCGTCAAGGTTTACATAGGAACTCAATTCTGGTGTACCCCTTGTGCGATGCTTATAGACTCATCTCATAGTAAAAATACTATCTTCTAGCTGTTACTCGTGATATTACCCATTTAGTTTCCTATACCGAGGGAAATTAATGAGATTTTCATTAGAATTTAATTAGTGAGTTCCTATTTAGTAAAAGGAGTTACCTTGCTAAAGGTTATGTTATAAAAACCTAAAAACAGGGATTAATTTGTCTGTGCGGTGGCTTTTACTATATCGCAAATGTGCATTAAGAACCTGTCAATAAACAATACCTTTTAAAGATAAAAATGCTGGAGATGAAAAACTTTTCACGTAAACGACTAGACCGAGGGAAGCCGTCGGTAAAACATACATGCCACGATCTTTGCATATCTTTGTAGTACTCTTGACTTGGCCCTTATTTAAAACGTCCTGGATTTGATCCAGGAACGTTCGCCTTGGTCTTCCCCTTCCAACTTTCGCATTCACTCTCCACCTTTAAATCCTTTTTGTCAGTCTCCTTTTATTCATTCTCTCTACGTGCCCAAACCATCTAAGCATACCTTTCTCAATTTTAGTCACTACATCTTCTTTTATAGCACAACGTTCTCTTATCACACTATTTCTTACTCTGTCACTCAGTTTTAATCCAGTCATGCTTCTCAACGCTCTCATCTCTACCGCATTTATTTTACTTTTGTGATTCTTCTGCCATACCCAACTTTCACTACCACACATAAGTGTTGGCATTAACACTGCTGCATGCACAGCCAGTCTGGCCCTTTGAGACACCATCTGGCTATAGGGCACCATTTAAAAAGTCGGTAAAAGCAAGTAAATAATACATAAATTACTGATCACAAGCAAAGTTTTACCTCACAAGTAATTCACTACGCAATTTTATGACTTTTCCCTCTGTTTTAAATGGAAGTTGTTAAGAAGCTAGTATGAAATATATTTCAAATGTCCTCCTGCAAGGGAATCCTAAACCAGGATACATTATAAAATGACTAAGAATTTCCAACAATTAAATTACAAAACGCGTTCCCAAAGAGGACATTAAACGAGATGCACGCAAAAGGCATTCCTGTAGGAAAGCTGAGGGAACTACTTTAAATTTTGTACATATCTGGTGATGCCTGTGGCTTCGTTTGCGTAAAAGGTAAGGTAAGTAGCAGCCCATTAACGTGCTACTCATAGGAGTAGAACATAAACCAACCACGCAGTTCCACTGCGGGTTAATAGCCATATTGCACAATTGGGCTTTCTATTCCTTCAATTTTATAGTCCTATGCGACGACAATCCGACCAGAGAGAGATCAAGCATTGGACCGACGGCTTAAGGTGATCTCCGAGGCAAGGGGGTGAAGGACACCGCCAACAACACAAATCAGGGCAAATATTTAGAATATCTTAATAGAAAACTTAATATTAAATATAGAATTGGATCCACGAAGCCAGGACCTCATGTCTGTAACCGAACATGCTAGCGGCTAGACCAATGAGGCAGCGTTTGCGTATAATTAAGTTATATTGACGACCTATCTACCGCAGTTCTGCCAGTACTCGCTTTGCTAGCAGAGGTCACTAGTTCGATCCCCAGTAAAGAAAGTAGCAGCCCAAAACTGCTAGGCACAAGCCTCCTCACTCTTATGAGAGAGAGATTAAAGGATTGACCCACCACGCTGGTCTAATGCGGCTTGGCAGGCACAGTAAACTAGTGCACTCTCTATTCCTTGACTGTCATAGTTCGATGTAACGGGACTCAACGTGCTTTCTAAGGCACGAGGGTGGAGCCCACCGCCAACTCACTAAATTGGGGCAAAAATTAAGAAAATTTTAATAGAAAACTCAATATCCATTTTTAGGTTGGCCTGACCCGGGGACTCAAACCCAGGGTCTCATATCTGTAGCCGAATATGCTAACCACAAGACCAACCAGTAGGATTGCATTTTATTATTTGCCTGCTTTTGGATTGGTGGGAGGCTTCGGTTGTGGCTAGTTACCAGCAAGACCGTCAAGGAAGATATTTGTATTCCAGTACGAGGTTCTGTAGAAACCATAAGAGGTAAATCAACTCTTAGCAGGTTGGCGCACTTCCATCTTAGACTGCGTAATCACTTCAACCAGTCAGCAAAGGAAAAAATAGTAATAAAGTATCTAATAGTAATAAATTACAATCGTATTTAGAAATGTCGTGGACTTTGTCTTTTCTATAACAAAAAGAAATGAACAAAGAAAAGCAAAGTGTGATATTGTTTCTCACTCATATTTACTTTGTTTAATTAGCTTATAAGTTTTATTATATATAATTACGATTAATAAGAGAAGGTTGTGGTATAAAAGAAGATGTAGGGACTAAAATTGAGAAAGGTATGCTTAGATGGTTTGGGCACGTAGGATAATGAATGGAAAAGTTGGAAGGGGAAGACCAAGGCGAACGTGGCTCAAATCCAGGACATTTTAAATAAGGGCCAGGTCAAGAGTACCCAAAACCGACGAACTTGTATGAAAGGTTTAATGAGAATGAAAGAAACGAAGGAGATATGGAAGGATCGTGGCAAGTGGAAGGATGTGGTCTCCGCCTACTCCTATAGGAATGAGGCGTGATGCTATGTATGTATACACCTAATATAATACTATATAAGGTAATATTATGAGTTATATTCATTAGTTCTGATGGTAATATCTTTTAATCTGAGTAAATTGTCTAAAAGGAGTATATTTTAAATATTCTTTGTTCTACTAGATTTCTACAGCCCTTTTGTATTACCATTTATAGGTTTTCTTAAGTTACGAGGGTTCTCACCTGAAAAAAGTCCAACAAACTCAGTCAATTTTATTTTGTTAACCATCATCAATATATTAACATACTCTATTTTACTGTATTTATTGAAGAAGCGAAGGAGATATGCAAGGATCGTGGCAAATGGAAGGACGTGGTCTCTGCCTACCCCTATGGAAATGAGGCGCGATGCTACATACATAGCATCACGCCGCATTCCCATAGGGGTAGGCAGAGACAACATCCTTCCACTTGCCACGATCCTTGCATATCTCCTTCGCTTCTTTCATTCTCATTAAACCTTTCATACAAGTTCGTCGGTTTAGAGTACTCTTGACCTGGCC
>JACTOM010000913.1:500938-530713 GCA_015832385.1 Elymnias hypermnestra | reverse complement strand
ACAACTTCACCAAAAAGTAAAATAGTAGTATAATCAATCAGCTGTAGATTACTATATCGATAAAAAAATGTAATTTGAAAGACATCGAGAAGAAAAGAGATGTTTTAAATATAGTCAAAATGATCTTGAAAAAAGATCTCAGCCCACAAGGCTAACGTGAGGTAGACAGGTTTTCTTATAAACAACTTCACCAAAAAGTAAAATAGCAGTATAATCAATCAGCTGTAGATTACTATATTGGTAAAATGTAATTTGGAACACATTGAGAAGAAAAGAGATGTTGTAAATATCACACATCCTGATAAGATTAAAGATAAACCTAAATACATAGTGATTCCAGAAATTCGTGATAGAAAAGCTAAAAACGTTGTAACTGCTAAAGTTCTTGATGACAAAGAATCTAATTCTCGTAAAGGATATCATATAAAAAGTCCTACTGAGAAAATATGCATAACTAGGCATAATGAAACCAATCCACGACGTCTATTTTTCTTTCTAAGTTTTTATTTTCCTAATTTTTATCAATCTTTTGAAGAATATGAAAAGCAGAAGAGGTTTTAGTAGAATAGTATACATATCAATTATCACTGGAACTTAAAATTATCGTCTTAACAATATCACACGCTATTTATGTTAGAATGCCTTTACAACTATTGTGTTATTAGAATCATGTATTATTGATTGATGATTCCGTTCATTTTTCTTATAATGCAATTATTTTCCTTAAGAATGATTTGTTACATAATATCTGTGGAACTGTCTGGTTCGTTTTGTCATCGACTTGTGTAATCATGAGCTCCAAAATTTGTTAGAGGACATGCTTAAACAAACAAATCAGCATTTACTGGAATTAATCAAAAAAGACTAGTTCAGACTATTGATATTCTATAAGACCAAAATAATAATAATTTGTAATCCTTTATTAAGAATTTACTTACAAGATATCATCGATTCCATCGTACCGTCAATTATTTAGAAATTGACAATGATGAGGATGTTAAATGATAATATTTTTAGAAAACAGATTATTAAAAATCCCGATGTTTTTATACTTTTTAAGCTTGCAAAACAATCCACAACAGATCAAGTGGGCGTGTAAGATATAAAAGTATGAATTAATGATAAACCTATAGACCTACCAAATTACTTCCTAGCTCCTTTTAACTGTCACGAAAAAACACTTGTTAAATCCTGTATTGGAGAAGCAGTTACAAATTGTACTGAAGAATCGAGAAAGAATATGACAGATTTATCGTTTACTTCCGTAAATGTTGCAAACTCTGAACTCCCCGGAAGTGTTCCTTAGTTTTTGTTTCTATCAATTACTAGCTAGAACTATTTTATAGACCTAGAGACGGTTACAAGAAATGCTCGAGGTCTAAAGTACAATCTGCAAAGCAATTTATAGCTCGTTTAAATTAAAATAAATTTATGCTTCATACCAATATTATTTCGATCGACATTTTGTAGCTCAGTTTAGATCATTTATTGCTAAAATCTTAATTATTCGAATTGCTAGTTGGTCAATTTGTACACTATAGAAAGGAATTTATCATTTACAAAACCAAAATTAAAACCGAAGAAATATATTTAAGTAAGAATTAATTAAAATGTAAATTTACATATGTTCCGTACTGATCCCTGTTATTTTCCTAAATTTATCATTATTGTTATCTATAAAAAAATTCTGGCATAGCATTAGCACCAGTAAAGTGTTCATGTTATTTATTATAGATACTTATGTCATAGTCTAAAACATTATTTGCCATTGAGACCTAGCAGTTAGACCTGTAGATTCTTGTTCAGAACGTAAGTAGATCGAACTCTGGGCAGGCATCAGTAAGTTTTTATCTTTACATGGGTGAAGTTATCTGAACAGCTTGAAAGCAATTTTTTAGTATGTGAAGCCTGCCAACCCGCAATGCAACAGATAAAGCTCTTATAACTCATAAGTTAGGAGCCGTATGTCTAGAATTGGGATGTTAATAGGCAATTAGGTACTAAGAAGATGTATTAAGAACTAAGAAGATTTAGCAACTGCCTCCCATATAAGATCTGTTTTATTTGTCTAATCAGATTTTTTAACTAGGAGGTGCATAAAATGCATTTTATTGGGTGACCAATTGTTATTTCACGGTATGTTTTTAAGCATTTCAATTGAATATCCTAATTGGTATATGTTGATCCATGATTAGACAGGATCGATTTGTCCTTTATCTTTTTTAGTTTCATGTGTTGGTGATCTTGTATACTTTGTATTGGTCCGGCTTTAACTGAAATGTGATGTGTGTCATAAAGCAGTCTAAGATGGTATTCTATTTAAATCTAGTAAATAGAAATAATAATTGAATTCTTATCACCATTGGACCATGGAGCTTGTTCGCTTAGAAGTACAGTTTTGTCCGTCGTCTTCTAAACTAGATAGGAAAAATATTGTAGTCTAATAAAAATAAGCAATTCATTACAATTTGTTTCTACGGTAGTAACATTTTTGAAGGATTAAAATGTCCTGTCAATTTTTTGCAATATACAATACCTGATAACTGACCATAATAGATGATAAAGAAGTTCGGAAGAAGTCCGAAAACTTTGTGCAATTATAAGGTAATTCCAAGCAGTTAAAGGCTTTTTTAGAACTTTAATTTAGACGACAGCAGCTTTAACGAAAAAATGTAAGTTATAAAAGCTTTATAATTTTTAACAAGTTTCCATTGGGATAAATAACATTCAGGATCTCTAAAAATTTTTGCGAGTTTGATAACTGGATTCGATGTAAACCATAAACTGTCATCGGTTTATATATCAATCATGACAAATATTAAACATGGAATTTCTATCAAAACAAGTGGACGTTAATTATACCAGCAGTAACATATATTTCACTACTCTTGATCTAAACAACCTGTCGCACAGACTTTCTCTTAAGGAGTGATTTCCTGACACTGAGAGGAGTATATTCTACAGAATACATATTTGACATCACGTATAACTGGCAAGCTTATTGACTGACATAAAAACAGTCAGTGAACTGTACCAAAAAACTGACTACCAACCTTCAATGATGAAAAAGCACGTGTAGAAGAAGAACTAGGTGACAGCATAGTTTGAGAGCCACGACTTAAAATTGAACCACAGATATTTTTATCCATCGCCTTTTCCGGATCTTTACAAGCAATTTCAGTGTAATCATCATGTTTTTGTTACACTTCAGAAACTATTTATTCTTTTAACAATACACATTAATCCAAATGAATACGGACTTCCCCCATGTTGATCTAAAACAGTCTAAATAGGTCTTCTTCTTTTAATAATTGGCTTTCAGGAACACACAATTACGCCAGTGTCACGTTAATTATAAAAGGCACGTAGGAGATTGTACGGTTTATGTGACTGCAAACCAAAATTTTGATAATCTACAAATAGTTGACATTTTATCGTCATTTACCACCACCACTACAAAAGATAAGAAGAAGAAAACATTCGCAACTTAATACTATTAGGGTTAACAAATACTCAATATTTAAAGGAAAAGGAACAGCGGATGGAATAATGTCATATATGGGATGGGAAATTTTAGGATAGCTGAACATGATATGGGAAACAGGGCCTTCGTCCAGGCTACATTCACAAATTAAATTGTCTCATCCGGAATTTCACTACGTGGACAGGGGAACAGAAGTGACCAAGGCGCATTCATGGAATAGTAGATGTCAGAACGATTTGAAGAATAAATCAGGGTCGCCTTGGGATATTTGGTTGGATGGTGGCATAATCATCATTTTCTTGCCCTTATCCAACTAGGTGGGGTCGGCACAGCATGTTTCATTCTGCCACTTAACTCTATCTGCTGCCATTTCTACATTCACATCCCTTACTCACATAACTTCTTTCACACAGTTCATCCACACTTTTTTGGTCGCCCTCTCCCGGCCCTGCCACTTACCATCATATTTAGGAGCCTCTTGCATACCAGGATAGCCATCCATTCCTTAACTTCTCTGTCTCTGGTGCTACTTTCACACTTCTTCTAATATACTTATTCCCAATCTTATCTAATTTTGTCACTCCACACATCCATCTCAAAATTCGCATCTCCGATACATGCAATTTACTTTCTTTCTCCCCTTTATATTATTGGATGGTGGCATAATATTTATCCTTAACCAATTTTGATGAAATCCAGAATGAGTCCCAAGACTTTTCCATGTAAAACTTGGAAAGTGAACTTATATCATGCGAGAAGTTTTGAAAGTCATAGAGCGTTCGATAATTCTGGAGCATAGGATGAAGATGTGACACATGAATTTCGTCCCGATTTTAAGAATACTTTTGATTAAGTAAATCACGATTTTTTTTCATTAAATTGTAAAATGCCAATACGTCAAATTTGTTAGTTTCAAAATTGTCTATTTATTTATTTATCAAATAAACATGTTGGATTTTATACATAAATTTCACTCGGAGTTCTTCAAGGGCCTCTTTTGGGTTTTCATTTATATAGTATTGCAGTTTTATAAAATGTAAAAGAAAGAATTACTTTTTATTTTGCATTCCATTCTGTAAGTGTCATTGTGATAATTATATAGGAAAGTGTATATATAACTATTATTTGACATATAGGCAGGTGATATATAATAGACATTGGCTAGGAAAGGATTTTTTAAAAAACATACTTTAAAAGAGATAATGGGCGTGAAGACGTGTGGTTGATTGTTTTATTACTGACAAGTGAGAGCTTAACTGTATTCTCACCTGATGAAGTATCATTCAAGAGGTAATTTATATCTTATGGTTTATTAAGAGCATGGTACCGGAACGCAACATCTTTTCTTAGACTTGCATCATTTCAGGTAAGGTGGTAACTATCACGGCTAAAACTTCACAGTCCAAACCAGTCCAGACTCAGACAAATTAGTAGACAAACAGAACAAGTGCCTACGTATGATAGTAGGAGCTCCGAGGTACGTCAGAAATGACGTCATCCACCGTGACACCAGGACGCCCACCGTGGAGGTGTTCGTCCGAAACTTGGCGAGGAGTATGTTCCGCCACGCGGACAACTCCCCACACATACATCTCCATGGCATTGCCAGCCAGCACCCAAGAGCAGGAAACACTGGGCGTCCCCTGCCTCGTGAGCTTCTGCTGTCACCGCCTCCTGATGTAGGCGATGATGACGGCGAAGACGACGCAATATCAGTGGCAATACCCGGACTTGACCTGGATGGACCCGCTAGCGTAGCCAGCGGGAACCAGCCCGTATGAATGCGGGCAAAACAAAATACCAGGCATCAAATTGATGTCTGAGGAAGATGCCCGGGCAAGGAGGCACTGCCTCGAGGCCCGCAGCCCTCAACTAAAGTTGAGAAGAACCCAGGAGAGACAAATTAGAAATTTAATTTCCTAAATTCAAACGCCAGGGATACCGTCAAAGTTATATGAAAACTTCCACGATGATCCAATGCGATCGAAGTCGAACGTAAAAGCATATTTCTGTAATATATCTGCGAAGTGTCGTGTCAGTAAAAACGAACCCCGCGTTACACAAATAGCTAATATTAAAATCGTATTAGACATCGCAATAAGTGGCGGAGTACAAATTAATACCTCTCAAGAAAGCGTATTGACTCACTGATGTTATGATTAAAGTTATTTCAGTCACTGACTGCAGGTGACTGACTACTTAATGTTGTGAGTGCTTCCTTAGCACAAGCACATGTTTGATTCCAAGCAGGAAGACTTTATAGAATTATATTTTCCCAGTGTCCTAGATACTGGGAAAATCTACACTAATATTATAAAGAGGAAAGATTTGTATTTTATGTAACAAATAAACTCAAAAAATACTGGACCGATTTTAATAATTATTTTTTCATTAGAAAGCTACATTATCACCGAGTAATATAGGCTATATTTAGTACTAGATTACTATAGAGATCTTTAGAAATTCCTATTAAAACCAACCGAAGGTGTACAAAAATTAGTCATAAAATGTCTTTCATCGCATACGCTTTTAAAAGTATTAATGATAGGACAAAAACATGTTCGACAATATTATAGAATGTATCAATATCTACAAAAAACGTCACTATAACTACTTTTTTACCTTTACCAAATTGATAGAAATACCGATCAAAATCAGACCGTGTTATCCATACCATTTATACATTTTTATCCAAATAAATAATTTAACATTCAAGACTGTCTCAATACCTGATGATTACTTTTTGAATTACTGAAATCGGATATGCCATTCAAAAGATATCATGAAATTATAATAAAAATACACGACATCGGCGGCCGCCACGCAGCGCATCGAGTCACTCGACGAGAGAGGGCAGTGCGGGAGAAGGGGGTACACCATTATGAACTAGGTTACCATACGCAGTGGATGCAAGTGACATTAAATATTTCGAGTTTATTTAACACATTTTTATGATTCACTTAAAAAGTTCTTTTCAAAGCTTCTTAGTTTTAATATATAAAAGAGGAAAGATTTGTATTTGTAACGAATAAACTCAAAAAGTACTGGACCGATTTTAATAATTCTTTTTTCATTAGAAAGCTACATTATCACTGAGTAACATAGGCTATATTTTGTACTAGATTACTATAGAAATCTTTAGAAATTCTTATTAAAACCAACCGAAGGTGTAAAAAAAATAGCCATAAAATGTCTTTCATCGCATACGCTGTGAAGAGTATTAATGATAGGACAAAAAAATGGTTGACAATATTATAGAATGTATCAATATCTACAAAAAACCTCACTATATACTTTTTTACGTTTAACAAATTGATAGAAATGCCGATCAAAATCAGACCGTGTTATCCATACCATTTATACATTTTTATCCAAATAAATAATTTAACATTGAAGGCTGTGTTAATACCTGATGATTACTGTTTGAATTATTGAAATCGGATATGCCATTCAAAAGATATCATGAAATTAAAATAAAACACGACGGCGGCGGCCGCCACGCAGCGCATCGAGTAACTCGACGAGAGAGGGGCAGCACGGGAGAAGGGGGTGCACCATTATCAACTAGGTTACCTTACGCAGTGGACGCAAGCGACATTGAATATTTCGAGCTTTTTCTTAACACATTTTTATTCGTCAATTAAGAAGTTCTTTTCAGAATTACTTAGTTTTAATATTAGGAATCAAACTTTTTCATAATATTTGTCAATTCATGGTCGTTTTAATTATCATGCTTATAAGTTATGTACCTATTTATGTCTACCCGTGCGAAGCCGGGACGGGCCGCTAGTATGCTATATTCCTGGAGTGCTGGGAGGCTTCGGCAATAGTTCCCATTCCATTATCCTCTATAAAATCTGACCTATTTATTAACTGTCTCTCTGCTAAACTAAAGATTAATGAATGCGATATTTCTATATAATCTTTTCAATCCCTTTTTTTGCAGTAATTTGATAAAAGCACATATGAATAGTATTCTATAAAGATCGAAGCTAATTCGTCGAATGCAATATAGATAGATAGATAGATAATATTCTTTATTGAACACCACGCTAAAAATTGATTTACAATTACTCAGTATAAGGTACTTTTAGTGTGCAATTGGGCGGTCTTATCGCTCATTAGCGATCTCTTCCAGACAACCCTGGCGTAAGAGAACCCGTCAAAGAAAGGAGAGGGAAGGTAACTGGTGTGTATAAGTAAATAGGCATACAATTTCTCAAAATAATATATAGATATATACAGAATATTGTAAATACATACAAATACTCATACATATACATACATACATACACCTTCCACTTGCCACGATCCTTGCATATCTCCTTCGCTTCTTTTATTCTCATTAAACCTTTCATACAAGTTCGTCGGTTTAGAGTACTCTTGACCTGACCCTTATTTCAAAGGTCCTGGATTTGGTCCAGGAACGTTCACCTTTCCAACTTTGCCATTTGATCTTGACTCGTAACTACTTTTGTCAGTCTCTTTTCATTAATTTTCTCTGCATGCCCAAACCATCTAAGCATACCTTTCTCAATTTTAGTCACTACGTCTTCTTTTATACCACAACGTTCTCTTATCACACTATTTCTTACTCTGTCACTCAGTTTTAATCCACTCATGCTTCTCAACGCTCTCATCTCTACCGCATTTATTTTACTTTTGTGATTCTTCTGCCATACCCAACTTTCACTACCATACATAAGTGTTGGCACCAACACTCCAGCATGCACTGCCAGTCTGGCCTTTTGAGGCACCATCTGGCTATTCATAAAGGCGTGCAGAGCACCATTTACCATATTCCCTGCATTCACTCTCCTTTCAATATCATTTTCACATGTTCTATCTTTTGTAAATTTAGACACATATACATACAAACATACAAATGATTACATAAACATATCAATATCTATGTTTTTCGTAAGATGAAGTAGTCTATAACCTTCTCCAGAATTTCATCTGTGTTTATATTAAGTAAAAAGTAAGTAAATATATAGTTGGGGTATATAATAAATACATCAACAAGTTCGTTACTCAGGAGTGACTTCCGACTTAAATAACTGTTGTAAAAATTTAAAATGCCTGGAACTAAAATAACCACAACGTAATTACTTAACCGGGAATCAAAAACCAGTACCGTACGTAGGGTGACGATGTTAATGCTGCAAAAATATTTACCAAATGCGAAACGGTGCTAGTACTTGCTCACCATCAGTCACGAGTTTGGTGTTCTTGTAAATACAGCACACCATACCTTGGCTGAAAGCCCTGCTTGGGCTCCTCAACGGTCCTCCCAGAAGGAAGCATCACAGAGAGATAACGAAGCCGCATCAACGGCCACCCCTGGTCCTAAGAGAGAAGACAGACGTGCTTTTCCGCGACTTTTATTGATTGTAATAACTGATGTCCATGTTCCCAGAGCAGAATGTCTCCAAAAAACGTCTGGGTCCATAATTCAGGGTGCAGGGGGTACCGTTGGGTTTTAGTGGTTATTCTGTACTGCAGCACACTCCTGGTTGAAGGTATTACCTGAGGTTGGGTTAGTAGCGGAAAAAGGGCCCCTTGGCTTTTCTAATTTATCCCAGGCTGTATTGTCTGGGCCTCAGCTGTAGCTAGTTGGCAGTCAACCAGAAAAATGTGCTGCCAACTCAAAAAATTGCATTTCCTTCCGATAAGTAGACCTCTGTGTAGAAAACATAAGTAAAGGACGTCAGCAACAAAAATTGATCTACGTAACTGAATTTCGTCTGAGTCTAGACTGGTGGGAGGCTTCGGCCGTGGCTAGTTACCACCCTACCAGTAAAGACATACCGCCAAAAGAGATGTGTGTTGCGGTACGATGCTGTGTAGAAACCGTAAGTATATCGCCTTATCGATCTTACCAGATTAGCGCACTTCCATTTCAGATTGTATCATCACTTACCATCACATGAGATCACAGTCAAGCGCTAATCTGTCAGCAATAAAAAAAGTCTATTAACAAACCTTTACATGTAAAAGTGGTTGAATAGAGTTCATTCTAAGTATTGAGCTTTAATTTAAACAATTGAATAATACGCAGCTGAAGAAATATTAATAGATCACTGTCTTATTTATCTAGCAGGCCCTTTTCCCTTATTGTTATCCCAAGCTAAGGGATGTATTTAACCTTACGTAAATCAGTTGTAAGTAAAACTAGTCTATAACATGCAAAAAACATGGTCATTTCCATACTATATGTAGAGGCGCGTCGTAAATCAAGTAGGCATGTAAGGCGCACCTTGACTTTGAACTTGGACAGTTCAGACGAAAAGTGCTTCAAATTTATTTATTAACAAGCTAAATAGGTAACAGCGTTTGACTGGAGTCTCATCTGATGGTAGGTAATAATGCAATCTAATCAGTTGAACTTTGATAATATTATATAAAAATTAAATATTTGTACGATTCTAATTGTTGGATAAGTTTACTTGAATCCCATAAGTTAAATAGCATCCTATTAACGTCCCACCACTGGGTACAGACCTCCTTATTCATAGGAGGGCCCGTTTTAAGAATACAGACCCACCACGCTTTTTTTCCCAGTACGAGTTGGTAGGTCCATGTGGGCCAATACGGGGATACCGTACGATTTCTTGGACGGCGGCGACTCTCTTGGCGGGTGACCCCCCTTGGGAGCTGCGGGCGGAAGTCCTTGCAGTCGCCTATCAGTGCAGGGTGGCTACTAGACTACTAAAGGTGCTGACTCCTACGATGACCAGATACAGAGGATCAGGGCTCTCGCCGACAGAGCTCTGATCGAAAAATGGAGGGAAGGTCTCTATCTGCGGGTGTAGTCACAGTGGAGGCGATACGAACTCACCTGGAAAATTGGCTTACCAGGTGGCACGGATCTCTTTCCTAGCGTCTGGTGCAGGTGCTTGCCGGTCAGGGTTGCTTCCAGCACCAGGTCGGTGGCGGTGAGGAAACGCCCGCCTGTCATGAGTGTGGTGCTCCTGTAGATACGGCGCACCATACCCAGGCGGAATGTCCAGCGTGGGCACCCCAGCGGCATATCTTGTTGTCGCTGGTTAGTGGAGATCTTTCACTGGAGAGCATAATTGGGGTAAAGCTCTCCAGTGAAGTTGGGTGGAGGGTGGTTGCCTTCTTTTGTGAAACCGTCATCTCGCTGAAGGAGGCAAATGAGAGAATAAGGGAGCAAGAGGCTGGAGCTCTCCCTCGCCGTCGGAAGAGGCTTAGTGGCAAAAGTCGCACTTATGCACTTCATGCCTCACTCTATTGAGTGGTAGATCCTCATAGTCGGTACCATCCGGGTCACTAGAGTGGAATGCAGTTAGGGAACCTCTAGTGATCTCTCTCATGGATGGGGAGGGATCCGCTAGGTTTTAGTGGGTATTCTGTTATCAGTGAGTCCCACACTCCCGAAGGAATTAATCTTTCATCAGGGTGGGTAAAGGCATTTCCCAGCGGAAAAAAAAGAGTTGGTAGGTAACACATGCTCCAGAATGACTCTCGGGATATATAAGTTTCCTCATTTCTTTAACTGAAAAGCACATATTAAGATAGATAAATACAGACATCTAGATAGATATATTACACCCAAGAAGAGACCGTCGTATTGTATTTAACACGTTAAGGGGTACTTCAAGGTGAAGTGCAGTAGGATAGGATTGGAACCGTGGTGATTCTTGTCAAGAGTAACGGGCTCAATTCCTGAGCAGGCACTATGTTCTCTATGTAAAACCTATTTGCCTAATTGTTCAAATTTACTTTTCGGAGAAGGAAAACATCGAGGAGAAATCAAGAAAGATATACTGGGAATTAACCCGCAGTGGAGCGGCGTCATGGATCCATGCATCTACAAACCCTTTCTCCTATAAATTTGTATGGCTATGCCCAACTGTGGGAAGCAATAGGCTGTTAATCATCTCTTACTCTCACAAACAGTAGCAAAAAATGTCATGTGTGTACTTCACTCGTGGTGGAAGTGAAACCTTCAAAAAGGTTGGCTTCAATGAAAAAAGGCAAGAGGATAATTGTAGGTTTTAGTAATGATTTAATGTGAATTCCCGCCATGCCTTGGTGGACACGAGTGGAGGAGGCACGAAACAGTGCCCCGAACATAACTAACACCTTATAATGTTTCCTATCTCATTCTCGCCCACGTTAAATCTTATGGGGAAGAAGTGGAAGTCGTGGAAGAATTTGTTTACTCTGGATCTCAATTTACAAAAGATGGAACATGTGAAAGTCATAATGAAAAGAGAGTGAATGCAGGGAATATAGTAAACGGTGCTCTGCACGCCTTTATGAGTAGCCAGATGGTGTCTCAAAGGGCTAGACTAAAGGGCTGTGAAAGTTGGGTATGGCAGAAGAATCACAAAAGTAAAATAAATGCGGTAGAGATGAGAGCGTTGAGACAGAGTTGACAGAGTAAGAAATAGTGTGATAAGAGAAACTTGTGGTATAAAAGAAGATGTAGTGACAAAAATTGAGAAAGATTTATTAGATGGTGTGGATAGGTAGAGAGTATGAATGAAAGGAGACTGACAAAAAAGGATTTATGAATCAAGTTGGAAGGGCAAGATCAAGGCGAACATTCCTGGACCAAATCCAGGACGTTTTAAAAAAGGGCCAGGTCAAGAGTACTCTAAACCAACGAAATTGTGAGGACATTTGCAAGGATCGGAACTGGAAGTACGTGAACTCTGCTTACCCTTATAAGAATAAGGCGTGATGCTATGTACTTATATATCTGTTTCTTGTTAGTAAGGCTTTCTCATTTTATCAACTTTCAAATCACAATGATGTTAAAGACGTTTTCACTTCAAAATCAGAAACGTGGTGTTTCAGTTTTGGTTAAATATAAAAGCAAAACATAAAGAATGCTGAACTGACAACTGTAGATTTAGTCATCAGTTATATACAATTAAAATTATTGTATGACACATTTGTGATTACACAGGTGTCGTATTTTACTTTATTGTAATTGTCATAACACATTAGTAGGTTATGATTGATTTCATGTAAGGTGTAAGTCATACCTGGGACACATAGTCCAGCTAGGTAGGTCCAATTTCGACAAAAACGTTAGCCGCCGAATCCAACTCGATTGGGCAGCGTTCGGGAAATTACGGCATCTCTTTTCGTCCAATATCCCTCAATGCCTGAAGACAAAGCTCTTCGAACAGTGCGTGTTGCCAGTGATGACCTACGGCTCCGACACGTGGTCGCTGACTATGGGCCTTATACGAAAGTTCAGTGTCAGTCAGCGTGCGATGGAGAGGGCTATGCTCGGAGTTTCTCTACGTGATCGAATTAGAAATGAGGAGATCCGTAGCAGAACTAAAGTCACCGACATAGCCTTACGAATCGCGAACCTGAAGTGGAAATGGGCGGGGAACATAGTCCGACGAACCGATGGACGTTGGGGTCGGAAAGTGCTGGAATGGCGACCCCGCACCGGGCGGCGCAGTGTAGGTAGACCCCCCACATGGTGGACCGATGACATAAAGTGGGTCGCCGGTAGACGCTGGAGCTAGGCGGCGCAAGATCGGTCCTTGTGGGTATCATTTAGTGAGACCTATGTCCAGGAGTGGACGTCCATCGGTTGAAGCGACGACGACGACGACGAAAGTGTAAGTGAATTTAAAGAGAAACATTGAAACTTTGTGTATACCTGTACAACAATACTTTTATAAAATGGCGTTCGCTCTTCCAGAAAGCTATCCTGAACTCGTTTTAAATCGTCTATTTTTTACGATTAGTGGGCATTTTCAAATCGTTAGCCTTGACTGGTAGTGAACCGGAAGTTGTTATTTACAACATGTTATTTACAGGAAAAATTAAGGAGGCAACAAAAAAAATTTAAAGTTTTAACATTTTTTTCGATTTTGGTATCTTTTTCACGAACTTGAAATATTTTTTGCATAAATGTAATATAAATAGTAACAAATAAATATATGAATGATTCTATACAAACACAAAATGAATTATGAAAAAAATCACGGGTCACTCAATAAAAGTGATACTTTAACTAAAACTGATCTAAGTTGAACTATTAATTGAAGTTTATTGCGCTTTCATAGATTTAGAAAAGGCCTATGATCGAGTGGTGAGGAATGAACTGTGGTCAACGTTATCTACGTATGGTGTGAGCGGTAGTCTGATTCAAGCATTGAGGTCTCTCTATGAGGGTTCTAGTGCTTGTGTCAGAATAAACGGAGCGTACACGGAGTGGTTTCCTGTCGAAAGAGGTGTTGGACAGGGATGTGTTGCGTCACCATGGCTGTTCAACCTATTCACGGATAATTGTTTGACAGATTTAAAACAAATTATGTATGGGTTAAGAATGAATGAATTACTCATCAAATGTTTACTCTACGCTGATGATCAAGTAATACTTGCGTCATCCGCTAATGAGCTACAGGAGATGCTAAATATTATGAATGAAGCTTTGAAAGGGAAAGGAATGAAAGTGAATGTAAACAAAACGAAAGTTATGCTTTTTGAACGAGATGAATCTATGATGAATGGCAATATTTTGATAGATGGGGAACAAGTGGAAGAGGTGAAAGAATTTGTATACTTGGGATCTAAATTTACAAAAGATGGAACATGTGAAAGTGATATCGAAAGGAGAGTGAATGCAGGGAATATGGTAAATGGTGCTCTGCATGCTTTTATGAATAGCCAGATGGTGTCTCAAAGGGCTAGACTGGCAGTGCATGCTGGAGTGTTGGTGCCAACACTTATGTATGGTAGTGAAAGTTGGGTATGGCAGAAGAATCACAAAAGTAAAATAAATGCGGTAGAGATGAGAGCGTTGAGAAGCATGAGTGGATTAAAACTGAGTGACAGAGTAAGAAATAGTGTGATAAGAGAACGTTGTGGTATAAAAGAAGACGTAGTGACTAAAATTGAGAAAGGTATGCTTAGATGGTTTGGGCATGTAGAGAGAATGAATGAAAGGAGACTGACAAAAAGGATTTATGAGTCAAGAGTGAATGCGAAAGTTGGAAGGGGAAGACCAAGGCGAACGTTCCTGGACCAAATCCAGGACATTTTAAATAACGGCCAGGTCAAGAGTACTCTAAACCGACGAACTTGTATGAAAGGTTTAATGAGAATGAAAGAAGCGAAGGAGATATGCAAGGATCGTGGCAAGTGGAAGGATGTTGTCTCTGCCTACCACGAAGGAAATGAGGCGTGATGCTCTGTATGTATAACTAAAACTGAGCTAAGTTGAACTATTAATTGAAGTGAAACTTCTTTAGGCGCATGAGGGTAAAATTTTTACGAACAAAACGCGTGATTAACATCACGAAGATGTGCAGTGTTTTTTTATGCTAATTCATTTGAAGGTTAGGTAGTTTTAATATTTACAATTAACATGTGGCATCTTAATTTGCCACTCGTTATTTAATCATTTAATATACTATTTTTCGTTAAATATAAAATAATATTGACAAAAAAAACACGTGGTATTTTTTTATCATTTGAGATTTCAATAATTTTCGATACTTACGTGATTTTAATGACAGTTAATTTCCTAATATATCTTCCTATTTCCCTTCTTCTAAGTCTTGGAAGTCTAAAGTTTTAGATTTGTATTAGAGATTTATAAATTACTTTGCCAAAGAAGTTTCACTTTTGACATGTGTAATTTGTACGCACGCATATTTAATTTTTTTAATATTGAAATTGTTTAATTTGAGAAGAGCTTAGGTTACGATATAAATTTCTTCTACATTAATATAATAATATAAGAAAATTTTATTTGTTGATAGTTTTAGTATTTGTTGTATTCTCCCTGTCAATGATATATGTATACGGCTAGCGCTGTTAGCGCTGGATTAGAGTGAGAGAGGAAGAGCCTGCCTATTGCGTGAGAGAAAGATAAGACATACTTGTGTAAAGAAGCGGTTTACCATAACAAATTATAACTTCAATCTGAAATCTAACTCTCTCTCTTTCCACCTCCGCCCGATTATACTTTTTGTAACGCTCTCGTTACGAATTTTATTTTCAAATTAAGGAGTCTATTAGTCTCAGGGCCTCAGTGTTAATAAAAGAAAAGACTATACTGGCTAGAACCTTAGTTTATTAAATGTTTTTATTGTTTATAGTTCTCACAACTTGACAGTTTACTAGAATCACTTTATTCCACGACTCGCGAGGACCTTCAAAAACGTCTTTCGACAACTATATTGGTCAGGAGATTAGCCGCATCACTAGTCTAGACCAGCAGGCAGAAACCAGGTCCATAGTCTTGGACAGTAATTCGACAAATACCAGAACGACTGATAGAAACAGAGCTACGGTATTTATAGCAATATATTGCTGACTGATTGTGTACATCTTGACTGATATAGCAGTCTACAGTTGGAGCTCAGCGTTATTAATTAAGAATTTAGGGATGTAACAGATGGTAAAGAGGTTTTACTTAAAAAATATGTAAAAAATGTAACGCAAGAGGGTTTTATAATAAGCTATTCAACTGTTTTCTTCACCGATTGTACACAGTCGGAGGTTTTCGAAGAAACAAAAGTAAGTACAAACCAATTTGCGTTTGGATGTTTGCGATCCGCGCCCGAAATATGAACACACGACCTTACGGTTACGCCTCGAGTACGTTCTTATTGCAAGAGCGTTTCACACTAAATATTAAACCGAGCGTTTTTTACTCAACAGTCAGGCAAGTGTTAGACAATATATAATATAGGTCCAAAAGAGTCGCCAAGAGATAAATTTCATAAAATAAAAATAGTTTATTTCGTTTACTTCAGCACTTCAACGTACACAAGGTTTGGACCCTTCGATTAAGGTTGGAACTAACCTCTGTGGCAGAAGACTAAGCTCTTCCTTAACAATAACAAAAGCAATTGAATAAATAAAGACAATAAAGAAAAAAGTCTGTATGTGTGTGTGTGTACAAAGTACACATGTTAGAAGCGAAACTTCTTTGGGAAACCAATGTTTAAGTCTAAAACTGTAGATTTCCGAGACATGGAGGGAGAGAAAAAGGAGTTTAATGAATTTAATTGTCATTAAAATATTAAAAGTGTCTAATATTAATACAAATAATATATTGAAATCCCAAATGACGAATTTTAGTTTGCAGGGAATATGATAAATGGTGCTCTGCACGCCTTTATGAATGGCCAGATGGTGTCTCAAAGTGCCCGTGCAGGAGTTTTATGTAAGGTAGTGAAAGTTAGGTATGGCAGAAGAAGCACATAAGAAAAATAAATGCGGTGGAGATGAGAACGTTGAGAAGTATGAGTGGATTGAAATTGAGTGATGAAGTAGGAATTAGTGTGATAAGAGAACGTTGTGGTATAAAAGAAGGTGTAGTGCCTAAAATTAAGAAAGGTTAATCAGTTTGGGCACGTAGAGAAAATAAATGAAAGGATACTGGTAAAAAGGATTTATGAGTCAAGAGTGAATTGGAAAGTTGGAAAGGGAAGACCAAGGCAAACGTTCCTGAACCAGGCCAGATGAAGAGTACTCTAAACCGACGAAATGGCAATTGGAAGGACGTGGTTTCTGCCTACCTCTATGGGAATGAGGCGTGAAGCTATGTATGTATGTAGGTTTTTAATGTTGAAAACTTCCGCTTCTTGCGCTACTTAAAGGGTTGAAGTATCGTAAAAATCATGTATTAAAGAATTGTTCTCCTTTAAAGGTTCTATTAAAAAGTCCATGACAGCATATGTCTAACTTTTAATGTTGGCTCACTATAACCTATTTTATTCTTGGCAAATTTGCCTCTGTGACGTGTGTGCTTATGGCGGATAAGCTAATAATATATAAAGCGCTATCGTGTGTTAACGCCTTTGCAGCTAAATCTTCAGTCTTTGCTTTTTGACTCGAAATTTATTGTCTCCTCAAACTTTTCAAAGAAATACATCAGAATTTAATGTATTTTCCATTGATGCATGAGACATGTTCAGTTATTTCTTCGCCGTCCGAGAATCTGTACGGTATCAGCTATAAATATTGTAAGGTACGCTTTCTTTTATCTCGATTATTTCGAAGATATTTCTATAATAAACTCCGAAAAAGTCTGGACATATCACGCAATAAATAAAAGCCTTTATTAAAAGAAATCATATTACAATTTGAAGCAATATTTAAACAATAAATAGCTTCAAAGTGGTAGGGAAGGGGGTAAAAAAAGATTTTATTCATGATTAATTTCATTCTTTAATTATACAATTATCTATTGATCACACTTAATATTACAATTACTATCGATTACTTAATTAACTACGCAATTATACAAATCTATTACATTTTCAAATCATAAAAAATACACGAAAAGGATCAAGAGACGAAATATTTACATCAATTATCAATTAATAATTTCAATCAACTCAATTCGTTCGGATATAAAATGTATCAAATATAAAACTTATTTAATTATTCTAATATACAATTAAAAAGAATTAAATTATATATAAAACATGGCAACACCGCTCGTTCAAAGCCGATAAATACACTCGCAATTAAAAAAAAAAGGCAACTGGAGATATTATATTTTGTTTGATAGAACTTCGATCTTATGTATCAATTGTGATACTAAACGAGGCATGTAATATAATTCACAAAAGAATATGTATTTTTAACACACAATTTTATACCACTCACTTAAAACACCCCCCTTCCCCCGATTTCTAGATTTTTTAACATAAAAAAACCATTAAATCAGGTACTAAAGCAATCCTTGTTAAATATAAATTCAACTACAGCGTTAAAAGAAAAGATTTAAAATCATATATTTAATAAATAACTCGTGAAGATAAAAACAGAAATGTCACATTTATAGAAACAAACAGACTAATTTTATATATAACAATTAATTCGTAATCAAATTTATCACAATTAACGATGTCACAAAAGGTGTGTGCGATTTTGTAACATGTTCCACTGTTAACACTTTTGTAACATCGTAACATTGTAATAATTGTGTAAATAGATAAGATAAAAGTGTCTGCAGCTAAATTTGTAATAAATCTCATACTGTTTTTTTTAAATTACGAAGTTATGTAATAAATTTCATGACAAGTGATATATAATGTTACATTAAATTTAATGAAATGTTATTATAAGGTACATAAAAGATAATTACGTAAAATAATAATAAAATAGGGTTTTTTGTACAATACGAAATTTAATGACAAATTTTATATGGTGTTATGTTAAAGTTAACGAAATGTTATAAAAGATTAGAAAAAACATAGACAAGATGAAAGTATCTGTAATTAAATTTATATTTAACCCCCAAGTGCTTCCGATCAAAGTAAAATTGTGTTATAAATTAATGACAAGTGAAATGAACAAAGTGTTATATGTTACATTACAATTAATGAAACGTTATATTCCCTTGAATTTCATTAAATCCATTGCTGGTATTAAAGGGCTATCGCACTGGACCGGTTCATTCCTGAAAGTTTTCAAAATCGTAATTAATTAAGAACATTTCTTTACTCAAAGTTTAACAGACTCTTTCGAATTGCCTTTTACTCAAAGTCCTACAAGCTTTTTCGAATTACCTATTACTCAGTATTTAACAAGCTTTTTTAAATTACCTTTTCCTCAAAGCTTAATAAGCTTTTCTAAATTGCCTATTACTCTAAGTTTAACAAGCCTTTTCGAATTCCCTTTTACTCAAAGTTGAACAAGCTATTTCGAATTGCCTGTTGCTCAAAGTTGAACAAGCTTTTTCGAATTGCCTTTTACTCAAAGTTGAACAACGTTTTTCGAATTACTTTTTATTCAAAGCTTAACAAGCTTATTCGAATTGCGTTTTACACAAAGTTTAACAACCTTTTTCGAATTACATTTTACTCAAAGTTTAACAAGCTGTTTGAAATTGCCTATTACTCTAAGTTTAACAAGCCTTTTCGAATTCCCTTTTACTCAAAGTTGAACAAGCTATTTCGAATTGCCTATTATTCAAAGTTGAACAAGCTTTTTCGAATTGCCTTTTACTCAAAGTTTAACAAGGTTTTTCGAATTACTTTTCATTCAAAGCTTAACAAGCTTATTCGAATTGCCTTTTACACAAAGCTTAACAACCTTTTTCGAATTACATTTTACTCAAAGTTTAACAAGCTATTTCGAATTGCCTATTACTCAAAGTTGAACAAGGTTTTTCGAATTGCCTTTTACTCAAAGTTGAACAAGGTTTTTCGAATTACTTTTTATTCAAAGTTTAACAAGCTGTTTCAAATTGCCTATTACTCAAAGTTGAACAACCTGCTTTCGAATTACATTTTACTCAAAGTTTAACAAGCTA
The DNA here is from genome assembly GCA_015832385.1 of Elymnias hypermnestra. Lineage (NCBI taxonomy): Eukaryota > Metazoa > Arthropoda > Insecta > Lepidoptera > Nymphalidae > Elymnias > Elymnias hypermnestra. The sequence goes on along the minus strand of JACTOM010000913.1, from coordinate 510,947 downwards.
TTTCGAATTGCCTATTACTGAAAGTTGAACAACTTTAAGAGAAAATAAAAACCTTAAATATACGAGTGAAAAGGTTCATCTCACATTGTTGGAACTTATGTAAAGGTAAGTGCAAGTATGATTTCGGTATCTTATTATATATATTTCGCCTGCTAAATAATTTTTGGGCCTAATTATGCTATAAGCAGCGTACAACTTCGTTTTTAGATCATTATAATAGTAACTTTCGCTTGTCTCTATATAAGAATCCGAATTGCTCTAGCATAAATGAAATAACATTATAATAATGAAACTAACACAGAAGTGGATGACTAAGTTTCTAAGTACTTTAATATCTGACGATTCGACAAAAGCAATCTAAAATGTCTTACCCCGATAGACTTCTTATGAATACATTTGGCGATATCGTTGATAACTCAATACCATCGCTGTTATCGCACACAATTCTGGCCAAAGTCACTTTTTTTATTTCAGATAATTGACCTGTAAGAAAAATATAAAGTAAGACGATAGACGAAGTAAAGCCTGACGAAGTGACATCACAAGCTAAGCCATTCTAGACTTTAAATTTACAATATAGAGTTATTAAATAAAAGCTACCTACAATCGTGTGACTACACATTAAAATATTGTTTTTTAACAAGCATTTGCTCGTGAATTGAACTAAATTAGACGTTGCCATGAGTGCATGGATGAGTGTTGGTGCCAACGAAATTTGGGTATGGCAGTAGAAGCATAAAAGTAAAATAAATGCAGTAGAGATGAGAGCATTGAGAAGTATGAGTGGATTAAAACTGAGTGCTAGAGTAAGAAATAGTGTGATAAGAGAACGTTGTGGTATAAAAGAAGATGCAGTGATTGAAGTTAAGAAAGGTATGCTTAGATGGTTTGAGCACGTAGAGAAAATTAATGAAAGGAGACTGACAAAAGTAGTTATGAGTCAAGATCAAATGGCAAAGTTGGAAAGGTGAACGTTCCTGGACCAAATCCAGGACCTTTGAAATAAGGGTCAGGTCAAGAGTACTCTAAACCGACGAACTTGTATGAAAGGTTTAATGAGAATGAAAGAAGCGAAGGAGATATGCAAGGATCGTGGCAAGTGGAAGGATGTTGTCTCTGCCTACCCCTATGGGAATAAGGCGTGATGCTATGTATGTATGTATGTATTTTGGTAAGACTTATCAATATGCATTATGAATCATAGAAACCCATTAATGTTAGACTTATTAAGACGCATTATGAATTATAGAAACCCATTAATGTCAGACTTAGTAAGACGCATTACGAATTATTTAAAACCATTAATGTTAGTGTTGGTGCCAACACTTATGTATGGTAGTGAAAGTTGGGTATGGCAGAAGAATCACAAAAGTAAAATAAATGCGGTAGAGATGAGAGCGTTGAGAAGCATGAGTGGATTAAAACTGAGTGACAGAGTAAGAAATAGTGTGATAAGAGAACGTTGTGGTATAAAAGAAGACGTAGTGACTAAAATTGAGAAAGGTATGCTTAGATGGTTTGGGCATGTAGAGAGAATGAATGAAAGGAGACTGACAAAAAGGATTTATGAGTCAAGAGTGAATGCGAAAGTTGGAAGGGGAAGACCAAGGCGAAAGTTCCTGGACCAAATCCAGGACATTTTAAATAAGGGCCAGGTCAAGAGTACTCTAAACCGACGAACTTGTATGAAAGGTTTAATGAGAATGAAAGAAGCGAAGGAGATATGCTAGGATCGTGGCAAGTGGAAGGATGTTGTCTCTGCCTACCCCGAAGGGAATGAGGCGTGATGTTATGTATGTATGTATATTTACAATGAACTTTCAAAAGGGAAAAAAAGCGTGCATACGTGAAAAAGGAATATATCATAATAATTAGGATTTTTTTTTTAGGAACTATGAATAATTTATTAAATTCTCGTGTTTTTTGTCAACATTACAAATTAGTAATTAAACTTTGTTTTTGAATAAGAATTTAGAAAATAGAATTTATGAAATACGACGAATCAGCATAAAAAACGCTGCACATCTTCGTGACGCTAATCTTACGTACTAAGTTAACTGCAGATACTTTATTTTTTATTTAATTTATACCCACACTACAAACATACTCGTACATATGATTATTAATATGACTACTTGTGCATATTGCTTACAACAACTATCGGACATAACGACTGAAATATAATAAATAATAAATAAATAAAATTAAATAAAAAGCCTTTTTATTTCTTGCAAAATATATAAGAGGAATCTAAGAAAGTGGTTTAGGAAACTTAAAACTAATTGTTTTTCTTATTTGGCAAGAACCCCATTATGGGTGAAGGCCTCCTCCAAAGACGCCCACTGATCTCTATCTTGGGTAGTTTCTATCCATCCCTGGCTAGTTGTTTTTACTATGTCATCAGCCCATCTCGTAGAGGGTCTTCCTGAACGACTGAATTATACCTAACTAAACTGACTGACTAAACAACTTACTTAATGTGAAGGCCCCAGGATTGACATTGTGTCCGTACTCGTAGAAATAACGATCCCCCCTCTTAAGCCTCGCGAATTGATCTGCTATGATATTTGCGAATGTGGTGCCCACCACGCCCCCCTCTATGGGTTCCTCCATGAGCCCACCCACCCATAAATCTATATCTTCTGGACTCGAATAAATACTAGAAAGTCTTCGAGCGGCCTGATAACATAACAAATATTTTAACAACAATATAAACAGACACTGGATTGAAATTTTGATATATCCAAATGAGAAAATACAATTTCTAGACCAGCTACAGAGACATTAAAAACTACAATTTCGGGGCTAGATGCAAATAAATTAGAAAATACAATTTCCATTCCAGATATATCAAAATTAGAAAATACAATTTCCAGTCCAGATATATCCAAATGAGAAAATACAATTTCCAGGCCAGCTACAGACACATTAAAAACTATAATTTCGGGGCTAGATGCAGATGAATAAGAAAATAAAATTTCCAGCTCAGAAATATCAAAATTAGAAAATAAAATTTACAATTTCTATTCCAGTCATAGCCAAATTAGAAAATACAATTTCCTTTCCAGATATATCCAAATTAGAAAATACAATTTCCAGCTCAAAAATATCCAAATTAGAAAATACAATTTACAATTTCTATTCCAGTCATAGCCAAATTAGGAAATAAAATTTCCATTCCAGACATATCTAAATTACACATTAAAAATATAATTTCCAGTCCAGACGTAGACAGATTAAAAAAATACAATTTCCAGTCCCAGAAATGGACATATTTATCGTTCAAGCACTTTCAAATGGCGCAATGTCGCCAATTAGGCAATACGTTCTTTCTTAAGCGTACACCTATAAAAAAGACGCTTTAATATAATTTATGTAGATATATTAGATAGGTGGTATACTGACACTAGGTGCGAAGTAACTGAAGTCGGTAACAGGTTCAAATCCGACTAGTTTCCTGTAGTCATTATATGGACGCACTCCGTAGTCTCTCCCTCGTTGGATGTTTATAGCTGCTAGATCCAGACCAAATGGATTGCCTCCGTGGAACATGTAGCGAGATAACTGTTAGAAATGAGTCGTATATTTATCTACAGAACAGAAGAAAGCGCAAAGGATCCAGGGACGTCAGATATTCTTCAGGCATAAGTAGAAGAATCAATATTTAACAATTGCAAAAAAGTGCTGTAATTTGCAAATGCGACACGTGATGTTGGGAAATAGGAAGGTAGGTAGGTAGGAAGACAAATTTTTATATCACTCACTCACTCACTTCAACCGATGGACGTCTACTGTTAGACAAAGGTCTCACCTAATATATACCAGCGGCTACCGGCGACCCTCTTTATATTGTCGGTTCATTTTATGATGTGCCCAGCCAATTAGCATTTCAGCTTCGTGATTCTCAGGGCTATGTCGGTGTTTTTGGTTCTTCTACGGATCTCCTCATTTTTGATTTGACCGCGTAGAGAAACTCCAAGCCGAATGAGGCCCATATTCAGCGACCACGTTTCAGATCCGTATATGCTCACTGGCTACACGTACTGCTCAAAGACTTTGGTCTTCTAGCACTGAGGGATATTGGACAAAACCATCTTTTGCCCACAGGGTGTTTAGTCAGAAAACCTGCCCGCTTACTAAATTGAGCATGCTAGTAAGAGACCCCGGGTACCTTGAGCTCTTACTACCGCTCTATACTCCCCTCTCCGGGGTAGTAATGTCCCATTCCTAACCCTAATACTCCCGGAAACTTCCCTTATCCCAAATTCCTAAGTTTTCCTATCTAACTCCCATACCGATGGCGCTATATCCATTCCTCGTTGACCTAAATCAGAAACCATAACTGACAGCAGTGTTATCGGTGCAAGAGGGTCAGCACCTGCGATCACCAACCCGTCTGCCAAGCGTGGTGATTATCGGCACAACCACCTAACAAGATAAATAAAAACTCACAGCCTCAGTGACGAAAGGATCGACGGATTGCATCGGTTGCCACATCAGACCCAGCAACATCCTGTCCAGGAAAGGCTTTATCCTTAAGCGAGATGGCTGGAACATCACCTCTGGTAGAGATATCGACTCGTACATTCCGTTGTGCTTTGGACTCAGGACCCTGAAAATAGGAAGCAAGTATCCATAATAATTGTATTTGTTTCTCAGTAAAGTATGTCTGAATACACTAAAGACCCAACAGACGTAGACGATAACTTTTCCATAATATAAGAAGTATGTAAGTAAGTAGCAGCCCATTAAGGTCCTACAGTTGGGCCCAGTCTTCCACTCCGAGGAGCGAGGGTTTTTAGAGCATACAGACCCCATCACCTTGCTCCACTGCGGTTTGGCAGGCATAGTACACAAGTGTACTCTATATTCGTTCACTCTTAATAGTCCGAGACGGGACGGGACTCCGACACGACCGGAGAGAGATCAGACGCAGGACCAACGGCTTAACCTGCTCTCCGTGGCACGGGAGTGGATCACACCGCCAATAGGCATATAAGAAGCCCAAAATAAATTACCTAACTAATAACTACATTTATATTTACTTGTCCCGTCGATGTTATCGTAGTTTATGATCCCATAGAAACACAGGGACCCCATTCTTACTTAGCTCATAGTGGTGACGCCACTTTTGGCGGTAGTTTGGTTTTTATATTTTGATGGTATCGCATAACATCGTCTTTTCGCCTACCGCAAAGAAATCCGCTCGTATCTTCGTCTTGAAGATATAGCTGCTGACCGTGTAGTGCTGTGATAGTGCTTTTCGCCGCCGCAACCACGCCCGTGCACAGCCCTACTTCGTGAAAGAGTAGCAGAGCCTGATACTCCAGGTACGTACACGCGATTCCTTTTTCCCTTCATCAATATCACCCCTTACGCGGACACCTAGCTAAATTCATTCCTTCTTCTTTCTAAACCGCATACAGTCCACTCATTTCAATCCGCCCCCGTGTCACATGGACGGTGGCACCTTCTGCGCTGCCGCTCCACATAGCATTATTTATTCTAGTATATAAACGCCTGTGAATATTTTGTAGCAATAACTAGCGACGACATCTTGCTCATTAAATGTACAAGGCGTTTATTTATATAACAGGTATAAAACATCAATTATTAATATCAGGGACGCCCAAAACTGGGTTGTGCGTTACTCGAGCGTGTCAGAAAAGCATATGGGCCGAAACTGTCACCCAGTAATGTACTCCTACCAAACATGGACCCTTAATATGAGGGGGTTCGTTGAGTATCCTCAACAATAGACTGGTAAAAAAATTATGTCAGAGATTTTAATAGGACACTTTTTGGAGAGTACTTAACACTGACTTTGAAAATGTAACCCCCCCCCCCCTCTTCCCACTAAAATGGAAAACTTTACATAAACTGTTTTCGTTTTAGAATTCAATCTTCACAATTCTATAAGTCCTCATGATGCTCGAGTAACTGCAAATTTAATAAATAAAGAAGCGATAAAACTAATTTGTCTACTATGTTTTGTGTTAACTTACATTAATTGGCCATCAACAACTGAGTGTCCAAATCTCATGGCAGCGGTGGAAAACTCGGTGGTGAGTGATGGGTTCACCCGTGGGTCATAGGTCACAGCATAACCGGGTGATGACGTCAGACTGAACACTTGCATTAATTTAGGGCCTACACGGGAAAAAGTATAAAATACATTTTTAGTTAATATCTAAAAATTAACTATTTATAAATGCATTTCTTGAGACTATTTTCATTATCATTATATAACCGATAAGACAATCAGTGATATTTATTAAAATTTTCTATAACCAGAAGTGTCATTCGCGTTATTCCAGATCTGGTAGGAATATGAGAAAATCTGTTTTCTTAACGATTACATTGATAAAGATTTTACCTAGTAATAATGGAAGCCATTCATTATAAATTATATGTTGGTACTCTGCCATTACAATTCTCCTTGCTTCCATAAACACAGTGTCTTCATCCCAAGTGGGGTTCAATCCGGACAGAGCCCGAGCTATCCTGTTGTGTTCCCTTGTCCATATGGTATGCAGAACTGTTAGAGATATAACCTGATTGCCATGATTATCCCCTAGAAATAAAGGTAATTTACGTATTCTAATAGAAAATAAACAAAACATACTTTTCCGGATGTTAAATAATTTCTGTCACCTAATTATTTGACAGAACCAGTGAAACTGTAAATACAAATTTAGTTGTAAGAATCGCATCGCATCGCAGTGCTGAGCGCAGGCCTCCTCACACATAGGAGAGAGGGAGAGAAAGGTATTTAGAGTACAGACCCACAACGCTGTTCCACTAGCTGTTGGCAGGCACAGTATAAAAGTGCACACTCTATTCCTTCACTCTCATAGCCAGATGTGACGGGAATCTGATTCGACCGGAGAGAGATCAGACGCAGAACATCCCCTTGAGATAATATTAATAGGGAAATCAATATCGACTTTTATATTTACCCATAAAGGGACTTGAACCCAGGGCCTCACGTCTGTAGCCGAACAAGCTAAGCTCTAGACCAATGAGGCAGCTTCATGCGGATTAACAAGTAGTAATTTGTTGGTAGAGCTAGCCTAATTACGAGCAACATTAAGTGATGAACTAGAGCTAAATTTAAACAAAATTGCCTTACAGAAACATCTTTAGTCTCGACGATAATAGTCCATAGTACATCCCCATCATCGTCGCTTCAACCGATGGACGTCCACTGCTGGACATAGGTCTCACGAAATGATGCCCACAAGGCCCGATCTTGTGCCGCCTGGCTCGAGCGGCTACCGGCGATCCTCTTTATATCGTCGGTCCACCTTGTGGGGGGTCTTCCTACACTGCGTCGTCCAGTGCGGGGTCGCCATTCCAGCACTTTCCGACCCCAACGTCCATCGGTTCGTCGGACTATGTGCCCCGCCCATTGCCACTTCAGGTTCGCGATTCGTAGGGCTATGTCGGTGACTTTGGTTCTGCTACGGATCTCCTCATTTCTGATTTGATCGCGTAGAGAAACTCCGAGCATAGCCCTATCCATCGCACGTTGAGTGACTCTGAGCTTCCGAATAAGGCCCATAGTCAGGGACCACGTTTCCGATCCGTAGGTAAGCGCTGGCAACACGCACTGTTCGAAGTTTTTATCCCCATCATCATCAACATGAATTATTTTTAACAGTATTAGTTACTTAAAATACATTCTTGGCTTATGATTCCAATGTGTGGTCTGTAAAGAAAAGTAACTCCTTCTTCCTGCGGGTAAGACTTTTTGAGATACCATACCTGATTCAAAGCAAGCAGCACCATCATGTACATTCAAGCATTCCTTTCTTTTAGTCAACGGTGGTAGCTCTCTGCCGAAATCATGGAATACATCCAACAAACCACCAGCTGCTCTTAACGTGGTTAACTTTTCTGCTGAACTACCGTATAGGTGTGATAGATCTGGATAATGAGTTGCACCGTTCATCTATAACATCCCATTAATAAGAAATATTATATATTAATGTATTTTACTACAACTTAATAATAGATATTTAGTATGTTATAGTGTAACTACAATCTTATTAGGCCAGGTTTAAGGATCTTTATTCCCAAAAAATAAAGTTATCTTCGTGTAAAAGGTAAAATACTATAAAAAAGTAAGTAGCAGCCCATTAACGTCACACTGCTGGGCACAGGCCCCCTCACTCAAACGAGAGAGGGTTTTTAGATAAAGACCCACCACGTTGTTCCACTGAGGATTGGCAGGCATAGTAAACAAGTGTACTCTCCAAATCCTCTTCACTCCTGTGAAAAGCACTGCTACACTTTTCTCAGGGTTCACCTCGATTCTCCATTTGCGAAGCCATTCGGCGATACGATTGGCCGCTTTCTGGAGTCTCGAGAGGATCAGATTGGTCTCTCGTGAGGTGGTGAATAGAGCGGTATCATCCGCGGATTGGTAGGCATAGTACACAAGTGCACTCTCTATTCCTTCACTCTCATAGTCTGGTGTGACGAAAATCCGACACGAAAAGAGAAAGATCAGGCGCAGAACCGACGGCCTAACGTGCTCTCGGAAAATCTTAATAGAAAACTCAATATCGATTTTAGTTCGCCCGACCTGGGACTCGAACCCAGTACGTCATGTCTGTAGACCAATGACACAGTTAAAGTACTATACATAACTATATTAATAAAACAGGGAGGAATAACTTAGTAAGCCAATTTTTAAAAGCTTGAAGATTGTTAAGGTTTAAATCAGTTTCATTTGTCGTCAAAACTAAAAAATTGGGATATAGAAGGTACAAATTATATTTTTGGTAAAAAAAATCTCCAAAATCCTCATTTGGAATCAGACAATTGTCATTTTAAATGTTATTTACAATAACGCCTAATAAAAATAAATAGCAAAAACACTGGCATGAAGTTTTGCTTTTTTTTAACTCACTTGTGTAACAAAATGATATTTATGCAATCTAAATGAATAGTTTTATTTATTAAGACAATTTGACATGAACCCTAAACAAAAAAAAATATTTGTATTTAATGTTGTTAAATACGTACCTGTTTAGCGTAACCAACGGAACAGTCAGAGCCAGGAGCTATTTGAGTCCGAACAAAGTTAATACAACGCTGTCTAAATTGTCCGAAGAATGGATCATTGGCATCCAGGAGTATTGGAGCACAAGCCCAGTGCCTCAACTCCGGAGGGAGCACTTCCTCACCGTCCTCAGAACAGCATGATATAGGACTGCCATTGCCTTAATAAAATCGAAGACAATTTCTGTCATTGCAAAATTAGGCATTTGATTTTACTCTTTTATCTAAACTTGACTTGTGAAGAGTGTCGACCGAGGTTTTTCACAAGTCCAAAAAACTGCTAATAGGTATATCTGACCAGGTCAGTTCGCTACCGTCTTAGTCTATACGATCAAATGAGATTACAGTCAAGCGAAAAACGGAATTATCTTTCCTAAAAGTTGGATTTTGAGAGGCTTCGATTGTCAGTGTCACCCTATCGATACAATACAGGTTAGAAGTCATTATGAAATAAATAACGATACCAATCACTTTCGATTTTATATATCACAGCTAAGCGTTAACTTATTACATTACATTACACAGCATCACGCCTCATTCCCATAGGGGTAGGCAGAGATAACGTCCTTCCACTTGCCACGATCCTTGCATAACTCCTTCGCTTCTTTCTTTCTCATTAAACTTTTCATACAAGTTCGTCGGATTAAAGTACTCTTGACCTGGCCCTTATTTAAAATGTCCTAGATTTGGTCCAGGAACGTTCCCCTTGGTCTTCCCCTTCACTTATTCTCTCTAAATGTCCAAACCATCTAAGCATACCTTTCTCAATTTTAGTCACTACGTCTTCTTTTATACCACAACGTTCTCTTATCACACTATTTCTTACTCTGTCACTCAGTTTTAATCCACTCATGCTTCTCAACGCTCTCATCTCTACCGCATTTATTTTACTTTTGTGATTCTTCTGCCATACCCAACTTTCACTACCATACATAAGTGT
>JACTOM010000913.1:466949-492776 GCA_015832385.1 Elymnias hypermnestra | reverse complement strand
AATACGATTTTTCTATCAACTTTCTTTTAACAAAGACTTTGAATTTATTAATTGACATCTCTAGAACGTCTTGTGGGAGTTTATTATAGAAACGTATACAGTTACCCTTAAATGAGTTGTTAATCTTATGCAGCCTACTAGAATTTATAACAAGTTTGTTTTGGTTTCGTAAGTTATATGATGTACATTCACTCTTTTTATTAAAAGAGTCAATGTTTTTATGTACATACAACAAGTTTTCTAATATATATACGCAGTGAACTGTCATTATGTTAACTGCCTTGAATTTGTTTCTTAGCGACTCTCTTGGACCCATATTGTAAATCGCACGAACGGCCCTTTTCTGCAGCACAAATATTGCATCTATATCAGCAGCATTAGCCCAAAGTAGAATACCGTATGACATAATGCTGTGAAAATAGCTGAAATATACCAGTCTGGCAGTATCGACATCTGTCAGACGACGAATTCTTTTAACATTTTTATTATATTTAATTAGTATATATTATTATTAATGTTGCAATTTTTATCAGGTCCTGTAGCTTTAGATAGGACATAAGGATAGATTAAGTTGTATCGGGCTGTATCTGAAAATCAGCTGTAGCTGAACATCAGCGCTACATGGTCTTCAGACTGTGTAGCATAAATGCTGAGCTGGGTCCATTTTCTAGGTTATGTCACATCGCAGGGTATTATAAAATGCACTAAAATTTATTGTGATGTGTGGCATAATGTATAAATAAAGATATTCTCTTTCTTTTTTTTTTATAGCTTAAATATCTATTTTGGTCGGGTTGTTACTATTCCACTGATTTTGAACTTTCTGCAGCCGTAATAAACTGCAAATTGACTCTTTGACGTTAGGAACACACCTACATTGCTTAGACAACAGTAAGTACTTGTAATTTATTATGAACTTTATTGAATAGCAATAAAGTTCAAACTAATTCTACATTTTAGTCAGAAGGGCTGTTTTTAGGGTTTTCGCCTGCAATTATTTGAACTTTTCTCGTCGTAAAAACCATCCTTGGTCTTCAACGAACATTTTAAAAAAATAATTGTCAAAAGGCATTGTTGAGTAATGCGCTTACCAACAGATTTTGCGATTCATTTTTATATTATAGATTTGTATATCACTTCGATAAATAAAACCATTATTAACTCCTTTATATTGTAGACAAAACTGTCCAAATAAAGTATATTTTTAAACCGAAAAGAGGCTTCACATTCCATCTCTTAATTTCTCTTTGCATGTTATATAATTTGTATATTATCATCACTTTGTGAAAGGGAAACATCTTAAAGAAACCTGCATATCTTGAAAGGGTTACAACACCAAACCCTCTCTAAATTTATTAACTACTTAATCAACATTTATTATTAATAAATCATATAGCTATTGTATTTCAAAGTACATTAGCCTTTCTCCGGAGTTTACGTTATAATGGATGACTATTTTCTATAATAAGAAATGGTTTAATTATTCCTTATAATACCAGCTATCTACTAATGAAAATCCCATCAAAACCTGTCCATTCGTTTCAGAGATAAAAGGGAACAAACATACAGACAGACAAAATGTTTATAAATTGATTTTTTCATATCATTACCGTATATACTTTCATATGTACTTAAAGAGAAGCTGTTTTAAAGAAATAATAAACAGACGCAGCAATTTTATTTAGTTATATATTTAAAATATACACATACCTTTGTCTTCAGCTACTCCATAATGGCTTCCTAACGTCGTGCCATGCGCTTCGATTATTACACTTTTTATGGGACATAAAACCAGAAAAGACACTAGTATATCAAATGTAAACTTTACAAAACCCATTATACAAGAAGGCGTTGCTTTAATTTAAAAGAAATAACAAAAACCGTGGGTTTAACTTGATTATAACATGTTAACGCACTTGAACCCGAAGTTAAAATGACAGAGTCTAATTTTGAGCAGCGAAAGTTAATGTATTTGAGGGTAGATATAAAATAAATGCTAACTCTTCGATATTTAGGGCGTTATTTATTTCTACCCTTTTTTTTATGAAGTCATCGATTATTGTGATTTAAACTAAAAGGAAACATTTGTGTTTTTGTATGTATGTTTCTAACGTTATCACACAAAAGCTACTGGACCGATTTTAAAAATGTTTTCAACATAAGAAAGCTACATTATCAATGACCAACATAAGCTATATTAATTTCTCAAAAAAAATAGGGATCCCTATCAAAAATGTATAAATACAACCCAAGGTGTGAATAAATTGGTCACAAAAATCTGTCATCGCGTGCATTGCGAAAACTATTGAAGATACAACAAAAATATGTTCTACAATATTATAGAACGTATTAATATCTACAAAAAAGTCTAGAATACTAAATTTCGAACTACTGTAGTTATGCCACTATAACTACTTTCTTGCATTTTAGAAGTTAATAAAAGTCCTGACAATAATCAAACCATATTATTCATACCTTTGTGTTAATACTTATCTTATTAACTATTTTATTTAAGAACGTTTCAATACCTATAAAATACTTTTTAAATGATAAAAATCGGACCATTGATTCAAAAGATATAACGCATTTAAAAATGTGAATCTAAAGAAAATTGTAGCAACTAGGCCTGCGACTGGTGAGTTAGCTCATACTCTAAGGATACCAATGATTCCTACCGATAAACTTAGTTAGTAGCAGCCCATTAGTGTCCCACGGCTGGGCACAGGCCTCCTCACTCATATGAGAGAGGGATTTAGAGCATAGACCCACCACGCTGCTCCACTGCGGATCGGCAGGCATAGTACACAAGTGCACTCTCATAGTCCGGAGTGACGGAAATCCGACACGACCGGAGAGAGATCACGCGCAGGACCGACGGCTTAACGTGCTCTCCGAGGCACGGGGTTGGATCACACCGCCAACTTCCCAACTTCGGGTAAATATTGAGAAAATTCTAATAGAAAACTCAATATTGATTTTTGAATTGGCCCGACTCAGGACTCGAACCCAGGACCTCATGTCTGTAGTCGAACATGCTAACCACTACACCAATAAGGCAGTTGCTATATAACAATATATCAATTGCTATATAACAATTGGGATCTCGCGTTTCATTAAGAGTAAAATTCAAAGAAATATCAACTCTCACAGTATCGTCGCAATATATATTGAATAGCATTTTATATATCCCTAAAAATATTCATTTATACAGCAAAAGGAGCGAAAAACACAATTTTAACACAAGAAATAATAAATATAAATTTTAACAATATAAGAACCGCCTTCAAAACAAACTTACAAATATATTGATTAGCTCTAAAAAGTAATAAATAATTGCGTAGTTTGTTAAAATTTCTATTTTTTTTTTAATTTTAGTGAATCTGACTAACAAATTTGTCTCAATATGTGTACACCTAAAACGCGTTTCTCATGAGATAACACCGTTTAAATGAAACTACTTTACAAAGTTAAATTTACCCGGGATCGAACCAGATCGGTTATTTTGCCACCCCGCTATCACCAATCTTTTATATGGTGATCGGGCACAACACTAACACGCTCCCCCTAAAAAGTCCCCCCTCCACCAGACTCTGCAATTCTGTATTGCAATCCAGCAACAAACGTAAGGTCATTGCCATTTAATTACATACAGTTATATATTCTGCCAAAAATCGCACCCTTACTGTAAGCCGTTGAGGAGTTCCATTGATCTTCATATTTAACTACGACTAGCACTTGACCATACCGAAGTTATAGTAGGCAACTTAAATATCTGGATAGCTTATAGAAGATTCTGCCGAGTATCGTTCATTTGCTCCTAAGAATTAAAGAGTTCCGTCACTTTGTCATGGACTCCATCATCAGAACCTGACCAAACTATCACAAAACAACCCTTGAAGTATATCCTTTGTAATAAAAAAAGAATCATCGAAATCGGTCGGCGTTATCATGAGTTATCCGTCCATTTGTCGCGCACATGCTTATGAAAAATGCAAATTTAAGAAAAATATCCGGTTTTCTCATGGATTCCAATATCAGAACTGGTTTTTAAAAAAATGGGACCATATGACCACCACCTTTCATATAAAAAAAAATTCATCAAGATCGGTCCACCCAGTCGGAAGATATGAGGTGACAAACATAAAAAAAAATACAGTCGAATTGATAACCTCCTCCTTTTTTTTGAAGTCGGTAAAAAACAAACCTTGTAATGCCATATTTTAGAGTGAAGAAGGTTAAGAAATCATTTTTCGGGTTGAGCATACGTATTTTTAATGAGATACCGTTTTAAGAAATATGTCAAAAACATCCTTTTCACAAAAGGCATATTATAATGTTGAAGATTATTCAAAGATTTTTGGACTTGCATGCACACAAAAACTATGTTTAAAGGAGTCACCGTTGAGTTTCTTGCCAGTTTCTTCTCAGAGGAATCAACTTTCCGAACCGGTGCTTTTGATTTAATTTTATTTGAATACCTGTAGAGTATTTATAAATAGACTTATGTCGGACGTTCTACGTAAATGACGTTACAAATTAAAAATATATTGATTAGATTACGAATCTAAGTCTATATCAAATAATCTGAAAGGAAGTAATTAAAAGCTAAGTCAAAAACCACTTTTATGTTGTAAAACCCAGGGGCATTACTAGTTTAATATATTTAAATAGACCTTTGACGTCATTGAGGACAAACACAACACATGAATAGAGAAATAGTAAAATCCATTAACAAATAACTTAACATTTATTGCTTATAAAGTAATCATAAAGTAATCTATTATTTACACAATCAGAAAGTCAAACATACGCGCGCTTACAGTAGGATCACAGCTGTTTCCAATAAACAATGGATTCCATGTTTGTATTGTTAATCACGGAAAACTTTGAATTTCCATTATCATTGTGAAATCGTGTGCACTTTTTTAAGTGAGTTCTCTCCAGGTAGGAAAACGGCCAAAATACCACCGACTGAAATTGGAAAAATGTTAATCATTTTTGAAGTTATACTTCTTTTAGCGCGTTAGGGAAAAATGATGAGAGTAAACTTTTACGATGAGCACACACACCGTCACGAAAAACCGATACCCTGAAGTTAGCTATAGTCGAGATTTTAGACCGATAGGCGTCTGCTGGACATAGGTCTCACGTGATGACGTCCACAAGGCCCGATCTTGCGTCGCCTGGCTCCAGCGGCTATCAGCGACCCTCTTTATATCATCGGTCCACCTTGTGGGGGGTCTGCCTACACTGTGCCATCCGGTGGGGTGTCGCCACTCCAGCACCTTTAGCCCTCAACGTCCATCGGTCACTTCAGTTCGCGATTCGTAGGATTATTCGATCACGTAGAGAAACTCCCAGCATAGCACTTTAAATAGCATGCTGAGTGGCTCTAAGCTTCCGTAAGCCCATTATCAGCGACCAGGTCTCAGAACCGTAGGTCATCGATGGCAACAGGCACTGTTCGATGACTTTCGTCTTCAGTCTTTCGTTCTGCCCAACCGAGTTGGATTCGGCGGTTGATCTCCTTCTCGAAATTGGACCTACCTAGCTGGACTATATGTCCCAGGTGTATATACTCGTCAACAATTTCGAGAGCTGAGTTCTCAACGATGACTGGGGGTGGCGGTACATGGATATTTATTTATTATCAAAAATCTACAGCATCTATAAATCTGTGTGTGTATCTGTATGTGTGTATGTGTGTGTGGCTGTGTATGTGTATGTGTGCGTGTGTGTGTGTGTGTGTGTGTTGTTAAATTTTAGATAAGTTATATATTCAGAAGTTTATTTATGACCAATGTTTTAAAGCTATTTTTCGATGTAGGAAAGATATCTATGGTGTTAAAGTGCTTGTTATAATTATTTAACGAGCCGATAAGTGATAGAATTTTGATAGTACTTAGTGAAACTAATATTAGAGATAATTTTCGTATTATCCATGTTCATTTTCAGGCCCATCTGATGAGAAACTCTGCTGAGATCATCGAGCATTGTATTACATTTATTGAATACCTTAATTATCTTATTATATTACTCGTTAAATATATTGTGACATTGAAAATGTCAACGGGATATTCTTATCAAAATTATAACTTTCAGACTCAACTATAGAAAACAGATTATATGTAATGAAAGTGAATTATTTTGAAATCTTTGGCCTTTGCCTTGCATTGACTGAATGGATGTATTAGATTTGACAATCGACAAAAACTACGGCGTGGACTTATAGGTAACATTTCGAAGATACGAACTGTTGTTTATATATTATTTTGCATTTTTTTATGTTATCAAGCGTCTATTTCAATAAGATATTATATAATCGCGCTAAATGTTGTTCTATCTAATGATAATGACTGATAATTTAAATATTCCGAGACAAAGTTTATGCATATCATTGTTTGAAAAGATTTTCATCTTGTTACGCCAAAGAAGTACAACTTCTAACGCGTGTACATAAGTACATATGCACTTTTTTAAATCCTATTAGACACGCTTTTAACGGCCTTAAGAGGTCCCGGGTTCGATCCTCACTATGGCAAATTTTTCAATTTGTCTGAGAAGCTTCGGCTGCGGCTACGACCAATACGATGCTATGTAGAAACCATAACCCTTAGATTGCCCGACCGCGTACTCGTATTATTAGCCCCCGTAATTTCCCCAGCCATTTCAACAGAAATAACCGTCGACTGCCCTACCCCGCACGGACGTATTTGCGTCGATTGTCGGTGGCTCTTCGGACTTAAATGTTCATGAAAGACTACCAGATATTATGATTTTTATATTTGCTAATAGTTAAACTGTACAATGTTATCTTTTGTTTATTAAATTAAGACTTTGGTGTAGCGCCATGTTGTGCTAAACTTTGAGATAGTGAAAAAAGACGGTCTTGTATTTATACCCTTATATCTTATAAATTAAAACCTACCTCAAGGGTTTTCATTGTTATTAACATCTATTATATAATGAAAAACACAAATAATTATGAATAAAAACTCACAGTTTATAAAAAATCACAAAAAAACGCAACGAACTTCGACGCGACACACGCACCGTTAGTAACGGTCACTTTATACCTGATTTTATTTGTTGTTTTCTATTGTGTGGTGTTATATCTACGCATATTTTGTTACAACAGCTACCGAGAAGCGAAATAGATAATACTAAGAATGAGATGCTTATATTTCTGATTGCCCGAGTTGAGAGAAATCTATCGTATCGCGATTCCATCTAAAACTGTTTCATCGCTTACCATCAGGTGTGATAACAGTCAAGCACCAACTTTTTAGCAATAACGAAAATGTCTTACCAAGAGTGAGTCCTCCAAAGCTGTAAAAGGCTAGTTCACAGTCGTCCACTAATAAATTTTTAAGTATATTAATACCCAAGAAGGAACTGCCTCTGCCGATCATTAGAGTAACACATACCGCCATTGCCCTACAAATAAT
Source organism: Elymnias hypermnestra (assembly GCA_015832385.1). Classification (NCBI taxonomy): domain Eukaryota; kingdom Metazoa; phylum Arthropoda; class Insecta; order Lepidoptera; family Nymphalidae; genus Elymnias; species Elymnias hypermnestra. The sequence goes on along the minus strand of JACTOM010000913.1, from coordinate 485,328 downwards.
TGAATAATAAATTAATCCAAACTAATATTGTAAGTGCGAACATACATAGCATCACGCCTCATTCCCATAGGGGTAGGCAGAGACAACGTCCTTCTACTTGCCACGATCCTTGCATATCTCCTTCGCTTCTTTCATTGTCATTAAACCTTTAATACAAGTTCGTCGGTTTAGTGTACTCTTGACCTGAAAATGTCCTGGATTTGGTCCAGGAACGTCCGCCTTGGTCTTCTCCTTCCAACTTTCGCATTTACTCTTGACTAATAAATCTTTTTTGTCAGTCTCCTTTCATTCATACTCTCTACTTTCTCAATTTTAGTCACTACGACTTCTTCTATACCGCAACGTCTTACTCTGTCACTCAGTTTTACTCCACTCATACTTCTCAGCGCTCTCATCTCTACCGCATTTATTTTACTTTTGTGATTCTTCTGCCATACCTAACTTTTACTACCATACATAAGTGTTGACACCAACACTCCAGCATGCACAGCCAGTCTGGCCCTTCGAGACACCATCTGGGTATTCATAAAGGCGTGCAGAGCACCATTTACCATATTCCCTGCATTCACTCTCCTTTTAATATCACTTTCACATGTTCCACTTTTTGTAAATTTAGATCCCAAGTATACAAATTCTTTCACCTCTTCCACTTGTTCCCCATCTATCAAAATATTGCCATTCATCAGATTCATCTTTTTCAAAAAGCATAATTTGTGATTGTTTACATTTACTTTCATTCCTTTCCCTTTCAAAGCTTTATTTATAATATTATATAATTGCGAAAGTTACGATAAATCTACGAATTCGATTTAAACAAAATTTAGTACACAAATAGTCCAGTATTTGAGACAGGACACAGGCTAATTTATAATGCGAAAACAGGCTTGTAAGTATCGTAATTTTTAGATGTAGTAGCTTGAAACAGTTTGTAAACTGTCGATAAAAGTAAAAGATTAACACTCAAATGTGTAAACTAACAGACTTTACAAATATTATAAATGTGAAAGCAACTCTGTCTTTCTGTGGCGCTTTCACAACAAAACCGCTGAACCGATTTGAATGAAATTTCGAATAGATATAGTCTAATGTCTCAGAAAGGACAATAAGCATTTTGCAGTGTTCCACTACAATACACATACGTATATATCTTGTAGAATAATTAGCGTAAATTGTTAAAAATGCTATCCATGGCTATGGATAACTCATCAAAGAGCTTCAATTTAAAAAAGTTACGTAAGTAATTTAAAACAATGACGAATAAAATTTTATTATCCTTAATGTATTTCACTTTAAGGTATTATCAGCCTACAAGGACTCGCTTGGCTATCAGAGGTCCTTGATTCAATTCCAGACAGGGCTATTTTGGTAAAATGTATTTAAAAAATAGATTACGATACCGAGCTATGTAGAAACCATTAAAAGTTACATTCGATTTTACTAGATTAACTACTTTACCATATAAGACAGTACTATCAGCTGCATCCACTCACTGTCAGTTGTATCACTTACTATCAGATTTATCACTTACTATCAGATGTATCACTTACTATCAGATGTATCAATAACTACAAATTATGTCACCTACTATCAAGCATATCTTTTACTATCAGATGTATCACTTACTGTCAGTTGTATTACTTACAATCAAGCATATCTTTTACTAGCATATGTATCACTTACTATCAGAGTTATCACTAACTACAATGTATGTCACCTATTATCAAGCGTATCATTTTCTATCAGATGTATCACTAACTACATAGTATGTCACCTACTATCAAGCATATCTTTTACTATAGATGTATCACTTACTGTCAGTTGTATCACTTACTATCAGATGTATCACTTACTGTCAGTTGTATTACTTTCAATCAAGCATATCTTTTACTAGCATATGTATCACTTACTGTCAAGTGTATCACTTACTGTCAGTTGTATTACTTTCAATCAAGCATATCTTTTACTAGCATATATATCACTTACTGTCAAGTGTATCACTTACTATCAGATGTATCAATAACTACAAATTATGTCACCTACTATCAAGCATATCTTTTACTATCAGATGTATCACTTACTGTCACTTGTATTACTTACAATCAAGCATATCTTTTACTAGCATATGTATCGCTTACTGTCAAGTGTATCACTTACTATCAGATGTACTACTTACTATCAAGCGTATCTTTTGCTATCATATGTATCACTTACTATCAGATGCATCGTTTACTGTCAGATGTTTTAATTACTATCAAGCATATCTTTTACTATCAGATGTATCACATGTATCACTTACCGTCATTCATTTACTATCAAAATTATCTTTTACTATCAGGTCTATCACTAGCTATCCCAATCAAACACTACCTTGTTAGCTTAATACAAATAACAATAAAAATAAAAACTCATATTCTTAGCGAAAACATACTTAAATCATTAATTATAATATATCTGCCTATCTATCTTTCTTAGTATTTTTATATCAGCAACTAAGATTATTTTAGTTAGGTTATAATTATTATAAAATAAATTGGGAGGGTAGTATGAAATGCTACAAAAGTTCTGTAAAAATCTACTAGAATATACATTTAAATTTTCGTTATACGTACTTGACATAAGTGGGGAAGATATCTACGGTGAAGGTCGACAGCATACCAAAGTTGAGGATTCCACCCACGAAGATGATCATGCAGACAGTGCCCACGAGCCATGAGCTCGTCAGCCCAACGCACACGCCCGCTACACCGGATATTAACTAAAACACATTATAATAACAGATTGTGCCCGCCACGTCATCTACATATCATTATACAATTCATAAGTCAATAGTTTTTTAATTATTAATACAGCGTCTTAATGAATTGTAACATAGAAAAATAAACTGAGATTAGTTCCAATAACAGATTTTTTCCATTTAAAAATTATATCTAAAACAGTCCATGTGGGCGTATGTATGTGTCTATGTGCATGCGCGTATTCGTGCAAGTGCGCGTGTGATTGCGTGCGTGTGTTCGCGCGTGCATGCGCATGTGCGTGCGCGTTGAACGTGCCGCATTCGTGTGTAAAAAAGTAAGCAGCAGCCCATTAACATCCCACTGCTGGGCACAGACCTCCACACTCCGAGGAGCGAGGGTTTTTAGAGAATAGACCCACCACGCTGCTCCACTGCGGATTGGCAGGCATACTCGTAGTACACAAATGCACTCTCTATTCTTTCACTCTCATAGTCCGATGTGACGGGAATCCGACGCGACCAGAGAAAGGTCAGGCACAGGACCGACGGCTTAACGTGCTCTCCGAGGCACGGGGGTGGAACACACCGCCAACTTCCCAACTTCGGGCAAATATTGAGAAAATCTTAATAGAAAATCTTTATATCGATTTTGGATTGGCCCGAGCCGGGACTCGAAACCCAGGAACTCTTGTCTGTAGTCGAACATGCTAACCACTAGACCAATGAGGCAGTTCATTCGTGTGTGCCTGTATATAAATACGTTCGTGCGTGCGTGTGCCTTTGTGTGTATTGTTATGTGTGAGTCTAATATGTGTGCCTTTATTTTCACCTGCATGTATTATGTGTATGTGCAAATGCGTGCACGTGTCCCGAGTGCCAAACAAACTGACCGCTAGATTCATTGGTCTATCTTCATTTTCCTTATTAGGTAGGGTAGATCCAGCAGAGATTGGGTCAGCAGATATAAAAAACGTACCATTATATCAACTTCGTTTGGGCAAAAACACAATGACAAATATAGAGATGTATTCTTTAATTAATTGGTTTTAAAATGATATTAATATTTTTAAGATTTTTAACGGACATTAAATTTAATTGTTATATTTGTTCATTGTAATTATATCAATAAAACCTTTACATGTGCTGCATCCGGTTTATCGCTATTCCGGAAATTCTCCAATTTAATCAAAACTTCTGTTTAGTCGTCGTTTTCACGACGACTGTGATTGTTGACAGTTTTAACCCAGCAGAATATGTGCCTACGTCTCATAGTAGGAGCTTCGAGGTACGTCAGCAGTGACATCATTCATTGTGACACCAAGACGCCCACCGTGATGGTGTTCGTCCGGCAGTTGGCGATGAGCATGTTCCGCCACGCGGACCACTCCCCGCAAACACATCTCCATGGCATTGCCAGCATTCTAGATCTGAAAGCACTGGGCGCCCACTACCTCGTAAGCTTCTGTTGTCACCACCACCAGGTGTGGGTGAAGACGACGGCGTTGACGACTCAACAGCAGTGACAGAACTCGGTTTGACCTGGATGGTTCCGCCGGTATAAACTGGTGGGAACCAGCCCGTTAGAATGACGGGCAGATACAAATACTTGACATCGACGATGCCTGAGAAAATAAGCCCGGGTAATGAGGCATTGCCTCGAGGCCCTTACCCCACAACTTGGTTGTGAAGAACCCCGGTCGATTGTTGACAGTTTTTAGTTTGCATCAACGTTAGTATTGTGGTAAAAGTCAGTGAAAGTGTGTAATATAGTGAAAATAGTATTACTTGACCTACAAATTAGAAATTCCTAACCTGTACACCAATGAGCATTTGTCGTCTACCGACGAAGTTTATAATACTGCTGAGTACAACGTTTAGTGTTGCAATCATAATGCTGATCACGAACACCGTAATCATCGCCAATTTGTTAAGACTGCAATCATGATCCTGAAACAAAATGAAAATTAATTTAAACGTCCCTTAAAATGCAGATGTACCATGTTATATCGTATATTAGAAAGTTTATCACCAAAAATCAACATCTATATTGTTATCTAATTAAATTTCTTACTACCCACACATTTTTCAATTTCTTCAGGACATATCTGTAGACGTCTATACCAATAACGTACATATATATAAAGTCACTGCCGCATTGGTCTAGTGGTTAGCATGTTCGACTACAGACATGAGGTCCTGGGTTCGAGTCCCGGATCGGGCCAATTCAAAAATCAATATTGAATTTTCTATTAAGATTTTCTCAATATTTGCCCGAAGTTGGGAAGTTGGCGGTGTGATCCACCCCCGTGCCTCGGAGAGCACGTTAAGCCGTCGTTCCTGCGCCTGATCTCTCTCCGGTTGTGTCGGATTCCCGTCACATCGGACTATGAGAGTGAAGGAATAGAGAGTGCACTTGTGTTGTGTACTATGCTTGCTAATCCGCAGTGGAGCAGTGTGGTGGATCTATGCTCTAAAAACCCTCGCTCCTTGCAGCGAGGAGGCCTGTGCCCAGCAGTGGGGCGTTAATGGGCTGCTACTTATATAAAGTCTGTTTGTTATGTTTGTACGCCTAAACTTATCAACAAATTTTCATTCGCTTTGCTTTATAAATAAACTGGAACTACGTGACCTTGAATTCAATATTCATACGCTTGGAATATCCGTTCCTATAGATAGTCCAGCCAAATTTCAAAACCATTCCAGCTTAGGTTTCAAATTTAACATTATTTATTAAAATAAACATACAAATTCAGTAATCATCGAAACCTGGTCGAATATAGTTTTACAAGGAAATAGCAAATTACAAGCGTGTTATTATCAGATTGACAAACAAAAAAGTGTTAATGTTTTAACTATGTCACTTAAATATAGTAAACGTGACGCAATTTCGTATTTGCTGTAACTGATAACCTCAAAGTAATACGGGTTTTAATATAATTTAAACATGATAGTGAGTTATGCATATCATTCCACTATAGCAACTCATGAAAGTCAGCGTCACTATATGTGAATCAGAGTCACTCAGCGTGCGATGAAGAGGCTCGGAATATCTCTACACGATCAAATCAGAAATGACGAGATCCGTAGCAGAATCAAAGCCATATAAGAATCGCGAAGCTGAAATGGTAATGGGTGGGGCACATAGTCCTACGAACCGATGGACGTTGGGGCCCGAAGGTGCTGAAATGGAATTGATAACATCAAGAGGGTCATTGTGGACATCATTACGTAAGACCTATGTCCAACACTGGACCTCCATTGATTGAAGCGACGATGAGTGACGACATGAAAATAATTATATATTTTTACAACGCGAGGAATATCTAGTACAATATATGTTACTGAAACTGCTGGTTACTGAAATGTGAATTCTTAGATGGTCTGCAGGTGTCTCCATGAAAGAGAGGGTGCCAAACATGTAAACAAAAATAAAGACCTAACGGAACAAATCCTATAACCACAGACGACCCAGACACACACGATTAGGAGAGCCGACCCCAATTAAAGTGGGATAAAGCTGAAGAAAGAAGAAAGAAGTTCTTTCCAATGTAACCCACTTATGTACCGACCTCGTGGAAATATAGGAAAACAGAGTCGAATTTAGAGGTCTGGAAGCCCCTTGGTCATAAATTATATTCGAAATTACCATTTCTTTAGTCAGTTGAGCATACACATATATAATAAGATATTGGAATCACTTTTAGATTGGCCTCTATTTACAAATGGATGATATGCCTTTCAGCCAAGATAAGGTGTGTCCCGCTCGTCCACTTGGCAGCACCCGCGCCGTTCACACACACATAGTTACAACCTATAGCTATATTCTAGATGCAAACCTATCTTGGCTGACACCTACTCCAAATATTATAATCATTGTAACTACATTGTATTATCGTTATAATTTGGTAGACTTTTCAGAATTGGACTTGACATTTTTGAGGGCGTCGTTGGGTTCATCGCAGCATTCTGCGGGGTACGGGCCTTGAGGCAGGGCCTCATTGCCTGGTACTCTTTCTTGTCCGTATTTGATACGGGCTGGATCCCGCCGCCGACGCCAGCGGGTCCATCCTGGTCAATTCCGAGGGGGGTGTGTTCCGAGTGATGCTGCTACCGTGTCATCTTCGCCGCTATCACCTACGGCTGGTGGTGGTGACAGCAGGAGCTCACGATGCAGACGACGCCCAGTGTTTGCCGTTCTTTGGTATTGGCTGGCAATGTCGTGGAGATATGTATGCAGAGAGTTATCCAACTGAACACCTCAACGGTGGGCGTCCTGGTATCACGTTGAATAACGTCGTTCCTGACATACCTCGGAGCTCCTACTATCAGACGTAGGCACTTGTTCTGCTGCACCTGCAGCCTTTTTCTCTGATATCCTGAGCCTAATTTTTGAGGTTGACAGCTGACATGACACCGAGCGCTGGGATAGAGCGGCCATTATTGGTTCAGATTGCATAGAGTGCGCACGCACTCACGTGTTCTGGTGGAATGTTTGAAATCTAGTTATACTTTGTTAATTATCTAAAATTATAAGTGTTGATTTATTATAGTGAAATTAATAAAGGCGCAACTAATTATATCGTAGAATATTTTAATGAAATACCCGACGTTGATCTCCTCGCCCGACTACCCACATTATGACACAGACAAAACCCAAGATTGTAAAGCCACATGCGAGGATGCGCCTTTATCCTTTTTTTTTATTTATTTTTAGTAAATCTGAAGTAAACAAACAAATTAGTCTGAATAAGTGTACACCTAAAAATCGTGTTGATAATATGAGATAGCACCGTTTAAATGAAGTGAAATCTACATTGGTACCGCCACACCCGGGATCGAACCAGCAACCTCACACGTGTCAAGTCGGTTATATTGCCACCCTGCTATTAACCGTCTTTTATATGGTAATCGAGCTCATCACTAATACGCAAAAGTTCACTTCATTCGGCTATCACCGAGTTGGGGAGGGATTCAGGTTCAGGCAAATGTCCGAGTTCAGTGGACTGAATGGGGTTCTTAGTGCTTAATTCTTGAGGATTTGGTCTTCGGTTGTTCATTGCTTCGGTCTTCAAAGTCTGATGGTTCGGTTGTCCAGGTTCCGTGCTTTGGTCGTCGGGTTTCAATGCTTCGGGTTCGGTTCGGCAGAATTATGGGTTCTTGATGTTCATGTTGACAAATCAGAATCAGTCACGATAGACTCAGACGCAATAGGCTAAGTGATCCCGTCCGCAACACACCGCTTCACACATAATACACCTTAAGTAACTATAGCAATGCAGCAATAAACGTAAACAATTGTAATTTGATTACAGACAGTTATATATTCTGCCACAAACCGCACCCTTACTGTAAGCCGTTGAGGAGTTCTGTTGATCATCATATTCAACTACGACAATCACTTAACCATACTGACTTGTGTCTCTAATATCCGGTTATACTTTAGAAGATTCTGTCGAGTATCGTTAATTTTCTCCTAAGAACTGAAGAGTTCCGTTCCCATGGATCCCATGATCAAAACCTAACCAAACTAATATCAAAGAACCCTCGAAGTATATTCTTTCCAATAAAACCGGAGCATCGAAAACAGTTGGCGTGATCTTGATTTAATGCAAATTTAAGACTTGTGTGGTTTTGTCATGGAAGGCATCATCAGAACTGGTTAAAAATAACTACCTATTTCTTTGATTAGTTATAACTAATTTAAAAATAAGAATAGTTTACCTCAGATGCAGTCGAATTCTGAGAGGAACTGATCATTTGACAGAAGGATAAGTGGTCCTGATTATTTTCCAATGACTTCATTAGCCCATCTGCTATATATGGCAACCACACGACAAAAGGATTTAATCTGAAATATAAGAAATATATATGTCGGAGTGCAATAGTCGGTAGAACGCTGGCGCCATCTCTCTATCGGCGTGGGGTAGAGTCAATAAGTGGCTGTGCGGCGCGTCTCTCGGTAGTTCTCGGGTGACGGCCCACCGGTGCGGTCGACTTTTAAAACTGTCGCGTTCCTAGCCATTATTATTAATGAATTTGTGTAAATTGATATCGGAAACATTAAGTGATTGAACATTTTAATCTGAGTTAATTGATAAAGTGTTTGATTGCACCAACATTACCCACGAACGCCCACATTATGGAAGCAATAGTTAGTGATTCAACACGAAGATTTATATGATGAATATTTACGTAATCAAATAAATAAATAAATTATTGTTAATTAAATTAACTTGATCGTAAAAAATTGTAGATTTTAAGAAGATTAAATTTTAAATAAATAAAGAGCTGCTTCAAAAAAGTTGCTTCTATAATTAAATAAAAACAAAATTTCTTCAAAACTAATAATAATTATTCGCGCCAAATGGCGCTAGGCATCGGTGCTCTGTGAGCATAGCTTATCTGTGGTTGTAAGAAGCCTCTAGCGAGTTGTCAACCGCGAAGCGTTGGTGACGGGCGCAAGAAATAAGCCCGCTTCGTGTTTTTATATAAATTTAAAGGGAAGTGCGGGCACCCACGCGTTATTTGGTTTGTGGGGCCAGTGAGACACTATCGTCGCGTTTTGTAGGCTCTCGTAGCCTCCTAGTGAAAGATGGCGAGCCATAACGCGGCTAGGTTAGCTAGCCCACCCATTGGCCGCAATAGTCCTTCCTTCCTGTGGATTTTGGAGTGGATCAGAGAACCGGCGTTGCCTTCAGCAGCTTTGAATGCCTTGGCAGGTTACACACTCTTCACATTTCATTAATACACATACAAAGACACACCCACGTGATCATTCATGTGCCAGGGCTCGTCGTCGTCGAGGAGATCGGCGCCTGGAGACCAGGTAGGTATAAATTCACTAATTTTGTTCGATCCCTCTAGAATCTCTCGTATAATTTCTCCTCCGCTGTCTACAGTGATCGAGGCTATCTTCACCACTGGTGACCCTTGGTAGCCTCCTTGATAGGGTCACGGCCAGCGTGAACAATAATATATACAATGCTTCAAGGGCCAGGCAAAATTCTACCGCGGGCCGTTATTTGCGCAGACCTGGTCTAAACCTTACGAGATTGATCAAAGTAATGTACTACGGAATTGTACATCTTAAAAAGACCTTGAAAAAGGTCCAGAATAGTATATATTTATCTGTAAAGGATAACCCACAAAAACCATTTTCAAATATTACAAGAAAATGTTTCATTTACCAAGCTATTTTATATAATACAGTATTATTCCATATACAATTAAATACATTACATATGTTGTTTATATCATGTAGATTAAAACTGCTCTTAACAGCATTTCATTAAAATGGATACCTTAAAAAATATCAGAGATTTAAAAAGCGTCAACATTGAAACGAATGCTAACGCAGTTGCACGTTAGTTAGTATATAAAACATTAAAAGTAATTAATATACTCACCCAAAGTACACTATTATGAATAATATTGACAAAAGGACAGTATTCTTCAGATGGGGTGGTTTCAAAAGAGGTACAGTTTGAGATATCATTGAAGCCCACAAACCATTTGTCGCCTTTCCAGTGTCTTCTCCTAAAATCAATGACGTGACCTGTAATAAGGTGTCAGCATGAGATTTCGTGATTCTTGTTTGGATAAGTCCCTGGTTTTTGAAGCTTGGACTAGCTCCACTAAAGCCGAACGACGCTAAAGTGGCTCTTGGGACTTAAATGTTCGTGAAAGACTACCACATATTATGATTTTTATGTTTGCTAATAGTTAAAATATACAATGTTAACATTTATTTATTAAATTCATGTTGCGCTAAACTTTGAGATAGTGAAAAAAGTCTTGTATTTATAGGCTCGCATCTTAAGAATTAAAACTTACCTCAAGAGTTTACATTGCTATTCACATATATTATCTAAAAAACGCAAATAATCACTTATAAACACTGAGCTTATAAAATACCACAAAAACTTAAGCACCATTAGTAACGGTCACATTGTAACTGATTTTTTTTCTATTGTCTGGTGTTATTTCTACGCATATTTTGTTATGACAGTTACCGAAAAGCGAAATAGATCATACACATTATGACTTAAAAAAAAAGAAATGATTATATTTCTGATTGCTCGAGTTGAGACAGAACTATCGTATCATGTCAACTTGTAATTGACATGATTGTGTGAAGGTAAATCCAAGATTGATTTTGATATCTTGTTATAAACATTTACTTAGTTCGGAAAATGATTTCTGAAAGCTTTGTAGCTTTGTAGTAAAAATGTAGTACACAACAGGTATTCGATGAAACTTTTCTCGCAGCATCCATAAGAAGTAAATTTCCTCTCATCAGTGCAATTACCATCTTAAACTGTAGCATTACAATCAAACGATAGCCTGTCAGATATAACAAAATCAAGGATTTTTCAGCAAGGTCCTGAATATAAAAACTTACGTTATATTCATCTGCACTCTTCCCTGTATTTATTACGAAGAATTCTCTTAAAACTTGCAGAGCATCATCTTCTTTACCCACACTGAGAAGGTATCTGGGACTTTCATATGCAAAATACACAGCAAGAGCTCCCAGAGCACAAGGGGCAGCAAATATTACATTCAAGAGACGCCACGGCGTGAAATATATATTCGAAAACATGTAGTATGAAAATTTCAGATCTAATACTGGAATGCATAAAACTGAAACAACAATTAACTATTAACCAGGTACAGGTTCTTACTGAAGCGATAACTTCTTATGGGATGGTAAAACGCTTAGTTACATAATGCATTACGACTCTAGTCTATCTGGCTTCTCTTTCTGTCGCGCGGTGGGTATGCTATTTCTCTCTCACTCTAACCCGGTGCTAACATCGCTAACCGTATTGCGGACAAATACTTCCTCTCTCTACTCAGTGTTCCGTGTGCGATGGTTTACAGTGAGCATACAACCCAAAACTTAAGGTTTTATTAACAAATAACCTTCTCAACTTAAACAATAAAGTAAGTAAGTAAGTAGCAGCCCTTTTAACGTCCCACTGCTGGGCACAGGCCTCCTCACTCCGAAGAGCGAGGGTTTTTAGAGCATAGACCCACCACGCTGCTCCACTGCGGATTGGCAGGCATAGTACACAAGTGCACTCTCTATTCCTTCACTCTCATAGTCCGATGTGACGGGAATCCGACACGACCGGAGAGAGGTCAGGCGCAGGACCGACGGCTTAACCTGTTCTCCGAGGCACGGGTATGGATCACACCGCCGACTTCCCAACTTCGGGCAAATATTGAGGAAATCTTAATAGTAAACTCAATATCGATTTTTGAATTGGCCCGACTTGGGACTCGAACCCAGGACCTCATGTCTGTAGCGGAACATGCTAACCACTAGACCAATGAGGCAGCTTAACTTAAACAATATCTTTATTGATTAGTCCGACTTAGATTAGTTTATCACTTCTTTCTCGCGAGATACACTTTTAGTTATTTTTGAAGTGGAACCTCTTTAGGCGTATGAGAGGTTAAGTAGTTTCAAATATAATATATTATTTTTCATAAAGTCTTATGTTTGTATTAATTTTCGATAGTATTATTATTTTAATGACAATTAAACTCCTATCATATCTTTTTTGCCTCGATCTAAGTCTCGGAAATCTAAAGTTTTAGATTTTTATAAAAATAAACAAGACTTCTGACATCTGTACTTTGTACTGGCGCACTTTTAATTTTTATTTAGACCTAGTTTTATAAATCACTAGCGTTTACTTGCGTAATGCTAATTTAAAAAAGTGTGTTTCACTTTAAAACAAAAAACCTTGTTTAATCATTGACACGTTACTTTATTTCCAAGTTTTTTAAACCATGAGTTCATTAAGTATCAGCTTTGTTGTCAACTAAGTTTCATAAATAGATGTCGTAGTGCTTTAATTCCCACATTTCAGTTTACGCATACGAAGTTGCACAGGTCAGCCGATTTTGTTATATATACGTAGATTTAAATTATTTTTAAGGCTATAGGGTTGTTCTCCTCTTGTCTTGTGGGTACTTACCAGCCATTACTCCTGTAGAGGTCAAATATACTGTACTTGTTAATGCCACCAAGATGGACCTCCGGTTTTGGGGGGTACATTCACTCAACAGTGTCACTGATAGAGCATAAGTCCCCGCAACCCTATGAGACAACAAAATCTAAATGAATAAAAGCTTCCAGGTTAGATAAACAACAATAGTATATTATGCACTTAGGGAGAAATATTCGACTACAGACATGAGGTCCTGGGTTCGAGTCCCGGGTCGGGCCAATTCAAATATCAATATTGAGCTTTCTATTAAGATTTTCTCAATATTTGCCCGAAGTTGGGAAGTTGGCGGTGTGATCCACCCCCGTGCCTCGGAGAGCACGTTAAGCCGTCGGTCCAGCGCCTGATGTCTCTCCGGTCGTGTCGGATGGCTGTCACGTCGGACCATGCGAGTGAAGGAATAGAGAGTACACCTGTGTACATGCCTGCCGTAGTGGAGCAGCGTGGTGAGTCTATGCTCTAAAAACCCTCTCTCATATGTGTGAGGAGGCCTGTGCCCAATAGTTGGACGTCAATGGGCTGTTACTTACTCACTAGGGAGGAAAGTATGGCTTTGCAGCCCTAGTGACATTGTTAAAAACGCGGCTGACAATGCTATACTTTCGTCTCGTGGTGCATTTATAACTTTTTATCAGATCGTAATCGAAAGTTCGATAAAAAACTAAGCAACCAGTTGTTTACTTATTTATTTATTACAGCTTTCAAACACATAAAACTTATAGCCCCAAAATAATTTTAGATTTGCAATCAAAAACGCAATGAATTTGAGAACTTTAATATAATATTTCAAATAAATGAAACAAAACGAGTACTGACGAATCGGAAGAGGAATTAAATGTAGAAATATTTTCTAAATTGTGATGACGCAGCAAAATAAATTCTCAAATACTGTGATATTTAATTGGGAGGAACCTTTCCATCTAGGTATGACAAAAATAGAAATTATAATAAATTTTAGTATGATACATAATATATCGGTGTATGGACGCTGAAGCACTGAAAAAGTTGAATAAGAACAAGAAGCTTGTTAAAAAACTGGCCAAGAAGTATGATGCTTTCCTGGCAACAGAGTCTCTCATCAAATAAATCCCTCGTATGTTGGGGCCCGGTCTAAACAAGGCGGGCAAGTTCCCTGGTCTCCTCTCCCACCAGGAATCCATTACATAGAAGATTTTGAAGTTAAGGCTACGATCAAGTTTCAAATGAAGAAGGTGCTGTGTTTGTCTGTGGCTGTTGGCCATGTGGACATGACTCCGGATGAACTGGTACAGAATGTGCACCCCTCCATCAATTTCCTGGTGTCCCTGTTGAAGAAGCACTGGCAGAACGTGAGGTCGCTGCACATGAAGTCAACGATGGGGCCACCTCAAAGATTGTGCTAATTGTATATAAACCAATCTACCTATACTAGATTATTCAAACGTATAGTAAGTCTTCTTTAAGAAACAATTTTTGAATTTGAATTTGATAAAATATTGAATACGATAAATAAAAGAATACTTACGCGCTCGAAGACAAGAATTTTAAAACACTGAATACGATCCAATTAGGTGATAATGCGGTGGCCGCACCAGCTACAAAGGCGAGGCACATACAACATGCTAGAATTCTTCTCCTCCCCCTGGTATCAGCTAGATAGCCCCAGAAATGCGAAGTGGCGATTATTCCTGGCGACAAAAGTATCTTTAATAAATATAAATTTTAACAAAAAAAGAACCGCCTCCAAAACAAACTTACNTTTGTGTAAATTGATATCAGGAACATTAAGTGATTGAACATTATAAACCGACTTAATTAATAGAGTGTTTGATTGCACCAAGAATACCCATGAACGCCCACAGAATAAGAAATTAAATAATGGATCCAATTAATAACGATGTCGGCGGAGAACCCTACGCCCCTGTACTTTATGCTTCTCTGTTCTTCCTCTCTGATTCTCCGACATATATATTATCACCACTATTAGGATCGCTTTATAGTATCATTGGATTAAAATTCAGTTATATTTTTCACTTATCCAATACGGATCCCGACTGCGAAATGCCAATAATATATCAATAGATAAAATACATACAAACTACGGAATGAAGGATATATCTTTTTTAATGTATAATAAATTACCCAAACAAATAAAAAGACAAATAATCTTAGATCATATAAAAAAGCATTCAAATTATTTGTAATTGAAAATTTGTAAATGCGGCCCCGTTGATAGACCGGCAATTTTATAACGTTACCCTCATCCTTTTCTTCTTCTTCCAAATAATTTAAGTTTACCTACATCGTTTGAATTGTTTGAAAAAATATTCTCATTAAGTGAAGTGATTGTAATTTCTTTTGAGAAATAAATGTATTTAACCTCAATACGACATTAAATAAAAGAATACTTACGCGCTCGAAGACAAGAATTTTAAAACGCTGAATACGATCCAATTAGGTGATAATGCGGTGGCCGCACCAGCTACAAAGGCGAGGCACATACAACAAGCTAGAATTCTTCTCCTCCCTCTGGTATCAGCTAGGTAGCCCCAGAAATGGGAAGTGGCGATTATTCCTGGCGACAAAAATATCTTTATTTTTATTTATTTTTTGATTTTTAGTGAATCTGAATTAAAACCTGTTGCAATGCAGCAACAAACGTAAGCTCATTGCTATTTGATTACAGACACTTATATTTTCTGCCTTAAACCGCACCCTTACTGTAAGCCGTTGAGGAGATCCTTTGATCTTCATATTTAAATACGACTAGCACTTGACCATACCGAATTTACGGTAGGCAACTCAAATAGGTTATGAAAGATTCTGCCGAGTATCGTTGATTTGCTCCTAAAAATTGAAGAGTTCCGTCAATTTGTCACGGATTCCATCATCAGCTAACCGAACTATCACAAAACAACCCTTGAAATATATCCTTTCTAATAAAAAAAAAGAATCATCGAAATCGGTAAAGACTTATCCGGTTTTCTCATGGATTCCATCATCAGACCTTATGACGAGCTCCACCTTTCATTTAAAAAAAATTATCAAGCTCGGTCCACCCAGTCGGGAGATATGAGGTAACATAATAAAGTTCCTTCCCTCTATTATTTATATTTAAAAAATTGAGCCGTGAGTATATAATGGGCACGGCTGTTTGTTGTACGTGAATACGTCTTGTAACGAGGTTTCCCACGCCACCGCACACGATGTGTTACAGCCCTTATTTAGGGTAATAAATTCTTTAATCCTTTAACTATCCAGTGGTGTAATTGAATTTCGGATATATGTGAGGGATATATAGCTAAAACACCAAACTGTATCCCCCGATTTTTTTTTCGCTATGCACGCGGTTTTAATGACGTATTTTTTTTTATAGTTATGGCAGACAAACGAGCTGGCGGGTCACCTGATGTTAAGTGATCACCACCGCCAATGGACACCTGCAGCACCAAAGGTTCTACTGATCTGTTGCCGGCCTAATAAGTGGGAGTTGATTCGCCTCTTAAATCATCATCTGCATCATAGCCTTGCGGGAACACAATTGGGGGAAGTTCGTTCCACATTTTACACGTCCGTGGGAAAAAAGATCGACTGTATCTAAGTGTGGTTGAAGGCCATGCATCCAGGTTATATGGATGAAATTTATCGGTCCGTCGAGTTGTCCAATCGTAAAACCGTACTAATTTAAAGAGTTCTTAAGTATTTACGTCAAACAGTTCAAAAAAACCCTTTTATAGTTGACGTCTATCAGTTGCAAAGTTATTTCAATATGCTAAATTGAATAAAATTATGTAAACGCTGAGTTACTTGCCGGTTTCTTCTCAGAGGAATCAACTTTCCGAACCAGTTGCAGATGTACCAAGGGACAGACTACTGATGATCCAAAAGTGCTTTTTGAGCCTACTTATTACTAGAATATTTCGATTTTCAGTAATTATACAAAGTAAAAAGGAAATAACATTTCATATCCCCATTAATTTACTGAAATATTCATTTATTTCACGAAGAAATACTTTATTGCACAGAGTAATGAGACGCGAGATAAATTTGCAAACTTTTAGGCGCCATTTTTTTTAGTACATGAAAAAGACAGATTATGTATGTGAAACGTTTCCGAAGGCATATCTTAAAATTTAAATCTAAAAGATAAATTTCCTAAATTGTATCTAAAATAAAATAAATATTACAACAGTTGAAACAAACTGATAACAGGCAAATATTGCACTAGGTTTTAATGTAGATAATAAAATAATTAAAGTTGAATTATCTGTTTTGTAACGTCAGTGGTTTGAACAATTATAAAAGAGGTGATCTGTCACTAACTGCACTTTTAATAAAAATGTATTTTTTTCTGTATTAAGGAATAAATCTTCTTCTTCTTCTTTTATTTAATGGCTTTCAGTTGTACCAATGGGGTACAATTTACTTCGCCAATATCACGTAGTGTGACCAAAGCACGCATCAGTTTCATAACTAATTTTGAGGATGATCTTTAGGCAGATTTTATCACAATAGTGAGTACATTTGTTAATAGCTGAAGTACCATCTACAAAAAAGCGACTTAAGTGTAACAATCGTACAATGGTTAATCTACAACATCACAAAACAAATTATAATAAAAATAATAAATAATAATTAAATTATAAAATATATTGTTAGAGTTTGATTTTATTAATTTTAATAAACTTACATATCAGTTCACAGTACCGGGAGAACACAAACATTAAACAACACTCAACATTTAAGGGACGGGGAATTTTTACGGGTAGGAAGTCGTATAATTTAACGGAGGTTTTAGGGCAAGAAAAAAAATATGGCTAACTGTTCCCTCGTCCAAGCCACACTCGCAAAGCGAGTGATTCTGGATTCGCAATTTAGTGAGGTGGACTGGAGTGCAAGCGTGGCCAATGCGACAACGATTGACGGTTGTAATAATCCATCGAGCAGCATGTCGACGGGGTTTATCTGGTTGAAGGGCAGCATAATACTTACCTTTAAGGACTTTGGTCTTTGACCATTCTGCATTCCAACTCCTGTACAAGTCTATTTTATATAATTAATAATTTTGAAAATGCGATAAAGTACCTATGTCAGTTGCAGTTTTTGCACGTGCGTCGGCAGTTTCATTACCGCATATACCAGCATGACTAGGAATCCAAGCTAAAACGACTGACAAACCCCTTTGCTGGCACGAAAATAATATTTGTCTAATTTTAATCAGCACTGGTAGTTTCTCCCTACTGCGGAACGGACTTTCCCTAAGGGCTTGCAGACAACTTAAGGAGTCTGTTAGTATAATGGCTTTTTGGACGTTATGAGATTGTACAAAAATAACTGCTTCTAGTATTCCAATTGACTCTCCAGTAAATACTGTTGTCTGTGGGGGACATTTATAATGAAGTGTGGTATTAATTTTAGGTATCCAACACGCTACGCCTACACATCCGTCTTGGGATAGCTTTGATGCATCTGTGTATAATGTAAGATAACTAGGCCAATTATTATTTAAAATGTCATTTAATTTATTGTTAGCAGCTACTGTATTTTTGTCTAGACCCAAATCAACTACAGAAGGGCGATGAATGAGTTCTTTATATTGTGTCAAAAAGATTGGAAGTCTGGGAAAAGAATGAAGTGGATGAGGAAG
>JACTOM010000913.1:418080-461099 GCA_015832385.1 Elymnias hypermnestra | reverse complement strand
TTTTGACGGCCTCGCTGGCGCAGTGGTGCGAGTATTCGCTTTGCTAGCGGAGGTCCCGGGTTCGATCCCCGGTAGGACGAATTTAGGAAATTGTATTTTCTAATTTGTCTGATCGGCCGTGGCTAGTTACCACCCTACCAGCAAAAACGTACCGCCAAACAAAGAGATTTGTGTTCCGGTACGATGCTGTGTAGAAACCGTAAGGGGTATATCGCCTCTTAACAGATTAGCGCGCTTCCATCTTAGACTGTATCATCACTTACCATCAGGTGAAATCACAGTCAAGCGCTAATCTGTCAGCAATAAAAAAAAACTGTCGCGTTCCTAGCTATTATTGTTAATGAGTTTGTGTAAATTGTTATCGGGAACATTAAGTGATTGAACATTTTAATCAGAGTTAATTAACAAAGTGTTTGATTGCACCAACATTAGCCACGAACGCCCACAGAATAAGAAATTAAATAATGGATCCAATTAATAACGGATGTCGGCGGATAACCTGTGCTTTATGCGCTTCGTTCTCTCTTATTCTCCGACATATATAATTTGTCAAATGTAACGATAATTGTTGGAACTGTGAAAAAATCAAACTGCCTGAGAGCTTTAATCGAAACCTGGCTCACTCTTTAAACATAAAACAGGCCAATATATGGTTAAATGTTCCTTTTAAAGGTGTACAAAAACCTCCAGGGTGGTATAAAACTATCTTTTAAGGATAGCTCACTAATTTCATTCGGTCTAAAAAAAATGGTAATTGAAAAGTTGTTCAGGCGGATGCAGTATTAATCTTAATCAACTTCTTCATGTTTCTTGTTTCAAATCTTTTTTGAAACATGAAACATGAAGTATGTCATGACAGACAGAACATGTAGTTCTAATATGTTCTGCTATCCGAGGAAGTGTATGAAGGGCCACTAGTATAATTAATAAAAATATTACCCAAAAGTGGCGTCCCTGCCATTAATCCTTGTTGAAACACCGTGGTGTGCAACTCACAAGCGTTGGCGGGTACCAAGTATGCAACAGACATGATCTCAAACGCCATCCCCATGATGAGGCCCACGTTCACCAACATCGCCAGGATGTTGTATTTGCCAAAGCCTATGGACAACATAAATATATTTTAACTTTGCTTTTATAGAACCCTAAGACTGCCCCTGGCATCTACCCCTACTAGATTTCCCCTTGTCAACTTTTAGTAGTAACAATAGTTCTGTCTCAACTCGTGCAGTCAGAAATATAAGCATATCTTTCTTTTAAGACATAATGTGTCACACAAAAGGAAAAACCAAAAAATAAATCATTTACAAAGTGACCGTTACAAACGGTGCGTGTCTGGCGTCGAAGGTCTTTAAGTCTTTTTTGTGATACTTTATGAACTGCGCGTGTTTATTGGTATTTTTCAGTGTATAAGTGAAATGGAAAACAATGAAAACTCTTAAGGAAGGTTTTAACTTTTAAGATATGAGTCTATAAAAACAAGACGGTCTCTTTTTACTATCTCCAAATTTAGCGCAACAGGACGCTACGCTAGAGTCTGAATTTATTGAACAAAAGTTAATATTATATATTTTAACTGTTAGCAAAAATAAAAATCATAACATTTGGTACTCTTTTATGAACATTTAAGTCCCATGAACTATTTTGTCGTCATTCGACCTGCGGAGCAACCGACGCAAAAACGTCCATGCGGGGCGGGGCATGCGACTGTTATTTCCGTTAAACAGCGCGGGCAAATTAAGGGGGTCAGTAAAATGCGGAAGGGCATTCGAAGGGATAACCATTTAATAAACATATCCGTGTATTTATTTTATTTCACTAAATCCACAACACTTGAAAAATGTAATATAAAGTCTAATTAAATACTAAGAACCAATAACTGATCTTACATTCATTTATTATAAAAAAAAATAACACCAGAGAGTGAGAGATAGAGAGAGAGAGCGTGCGTGCGTGTGTGTATGTGCAATACAAGCTTCCTATACCAGTTCATGTAATTTTTATTAATTTAAATAATGCAGAATGAAAATGTAATAATTCAGAAATATTGAGCCTTTTTCTTTAGTCACACGTAAAAACGTATCGTTTAATTATTATATTTTTTAGAGTAAGTTCATATTTAATGTGAAAATGGGTTACAAGTGCACTTTACGAGATCTCCAAAATTATTGGACCGTTTGTCTTGAAATTTGGTATAAAAATTGTTTACGAGACGTAGACGCTTAATAGGAAATGGATTTTCTATATTTCCCCTAGATCCGAAGCTACATACTACCCTGGTTCGAAGCCTGGCTGGGCAGAGAATGGGGAACAGAACCTTCAGATTAAAACAGATACTCACTGGACATGGCTGTTTCAGTGCGTATCTGTGTAGAACAGGACGGGAGCGGACAGCCCAGCAATGATAGCACATTGCTATCATTGCTGGGCGGAACACGATGCCGCGCAACATACGCTTGCCGAACGCTTGGGAACCTGAACAGCGCGCCTTAATCCGTCAAATTGGAGGAGATCTTCCCCCTGCATCTGTAGTTGGAGGGCGGTGATCTCCTTCTGCGAAACCGTCATGGTCAAAAAGGAGACCGCTAAACGAGACAGGCAAAGAATTGGCAATTCTACCCCTCAATTTTAATTAATGGGATTAATAGGACATCTGGGTTGCAAGCAGTGGTACTAGGTTATTTTCACTGCCAAGAGACACCCTGGGAAGTCCATCTCTGTCACTGCGACAGTGAATTAATGATGAGACGATTCATGGTAGGGAATTAAGTCTGGATGAGTCCTATGGACTTTTGCACGAGGGTAGCTTCGGCAAATTTCGTCAGAGAACCCGGAGTTATCTTACATGTACAGAGG
This sequence comes from Elymnias hypermnestra, assembly GCA_015832385.1. NCBI lineage: Eukaryota > Metazoa > Arthropoda > Insecta > Lepidoptera > Nymphalidae > Elymnias > Elymnias hypermnestra. Next base: position 458,243 of record JACTOM010000913.1, on the reverse strand, counting down.
CAGATAGCCGAGGGGGTTTTAGTGGGTACAACCCCACATAACCCGATAGCCCGACCCAAGTTATCGGATATCTTATTTAGGATTTCCCCCGCGATAAAAAAAAGATCCGAAGCTACACAGGGATCAGTGCTTTTATTGCATATGCTATGCTTGCAATAATATATAAAAATTACACCGTTTGGAACTGCTAGTCCGAAAACTAACCTTGTATAACTAAATTCGTAGAAACATTAACTGAAATGATGACATTGTCTAACACGTTTTAACGATAAACTTGTTACCTTGAAACATCTTATTAAGCATCTGTAATTTATTTTTTAAATTCAAATAACAAGCAAACTGCTTCATGATGGTGATTTCAAGTAAGGTAAGGTAAGTATCAGCCTGACAGATCCATTGTTCTCGTTCATAGGAAAGAGGTATTTTGGAGCATAGACCACCATGCTGCTCCACTGCTAGAAGCTCCTAGAAGCGTGCTAATCTCAATGAGGTGTAAGTTATTAATGATGTACTTACGGAAATATTTTAGTTCGTGTTTATGTTTACAATATCTGTATAAAAATGATTAAAGTTAGCACTTTTGAATTATCAGGTATAAGTTTTTTCATACATTAATTCCAATATGCGACTGATGATGACGTTAGAGAACGTCTTACCATCTAAAGTAACGAGGTTTTCTTCGCGCCCTCGGTGGGGTATCCTTTTCTATATCATACATACTCGTACATACATACAATAGCATCACGCCTCATTCCCTTCGGGGTAGGCAGAGACAACATCCTTCCACTTGCCACGATCCTTGCATATCTCCTTCGCTTCTTTCATTCTCATTAAACCTTTCATACAAGTTCGTCGGTTTAGAGTACTCTTGACCTGGCCGTTATTTAAAATGTCCTGGATTTGGTCCAGGAACGTTCGCCTTGGTCTTCCCCTTCCAACTTTCGCATTCACTCTTGACTCATAAATCCTTTTTGTCAGTCTCCTTTCATTCATTCTCTCTACATGCCCAAACCATCTAAGCATACCTTTCTCAATTTTAGTCACTACGTCTTCTTTTATACCACAACGTTCTCTTATCACACTATTTCTTACTCTGTCACTCAGTTTTAATGCACTCATGCTTCTCAACGCTCTCATCTCTACCGCATTTATTTTACTTTTGTGATTCTTCTGCCATACCCAACTTTCACTACCATCCATAAGTGTTGGCACCAACACTTCAGCATGCACAGCCAGTCTTTACAATATAATATTAATTTATTTTATGTAGATCACGAGCAATAGAATCGAACCCAGGTCTGTTTTTATAGAGACTGCCTCATTAGTCTAGTGGTCAGCATGTTCGAGTACAGACATCAGGTCCTGGGTTCGAGTTCCGGGTCGGGCCAATTCAAAATTGGATATTGAGTTCTCTATTAAAATTTTCTTAATATTTGCCCGAAGTTGGGAAGTTGGCGGTGTGATCCATCCCCGTGCCTCGGAGAGCACGTTAAGCCGTCGGTCCTGCGCCTGATCTCTCTCCGTTCGTGTCGGATTGCCGTCACGTCGTCAGAGTGAAGGAAGAGAGAGTACACTTGTGCCTGCCAATCTGCAGTGGATCAGCGTGGTGGGTCTATGCTCTAAAAATCCTCTCTAAATATGTGTGAGGAAGCCTTTTCCCAGCAGTGGGATGTTAATGGGGTACTACTTACCTTACAGCAATAGAAAGTCTGTGAGTTTGTTATAGAAACGTATACAGTTGCCCTTAAATGGATTGCTAATTTTATCTAGCCTTTTACAATTAATAACAATTCACCTATTGTTTCTTTTATCCCTGGCTCATTTTAAGTAGATTGCCCGTGGGAACTACTAGTTGACATGTTACGATAGTTCTGCCTCAACTCTGGCAATCAGAGATATAAGCATTACTTTCATTTTAAGTCATAATGTGTAATACCTATTTCACTTCTTACAGTAGAGACAACAGCAGACAATAGATAAAACAGAAAATAAAACAGTTGCAAAGTGACCGTTACTAACAGTGCATGTGTCGTGTCGAAGCTCGTTAAATTTTTTTGTGTTATTTTATAAACCGTGAGTGTATATTTGTGATTATTTATATTTTTGATTTAAGTGATGTGAATAACATTGGAAACCCTTGAGGTAACTTTTATTTTTTTAAATATGAGCCTATAAATACAAGACGACTTTTTTCACAATCTAAAAGTTTAGTCCAACGTGACGCTACACCAGAGTCCTAATTTAATAAACAAAAGACAACATTTTATAGTATATCTATTAGCAAACTTAAAAATCATAACATTTTGTAGTCTTTCTTGTACATTTCAGCCCCAATGGCCACTTCAGCGTCATTCAACCCGCTGTATTCACATTTCTTGAAAGTGTCAATAATTGTATGAAAGTTTCAGCTTTTCTTAATCAAACCTACAAAAACAATCCATCCAGCACATGCACACTCTACACGAGTGAAACTGGGGCAGTTTAGTAGTAAGTTAAAAGTAAGTAGCAGCCCATTAACGTCCCACTACTGGGCACAGACCTCCTCACTCATACGAGAGAGGGTTATTAGAGCATAGACCCACCACGCTGCTCCATTGCGGGTTGGCAGGCATAGTACACAAGTGTACTCTCTATTCCTTCACTCTCATAGACCGATGTGACGGAAAATCCGACACAATCGAAGAGAGATCAGGCGCAGGACCGACGGCTTAACGTGCTCACACCGCCAACTTCCCAACTTCAGGCAAATATTGAGAAAATTGTAACAGAAAACTCAATATTGGTTTTTTTTTTTTTTTAAATTGGTCCGACCCGGGACTCGAACCCAGGACCTCATGTTTGTGGCCGAACATGCTAACCACTAGACCAATGAGGCAGTTTAGTAGTTAACGTATAAAACAAACCTGTCATATCCAGAGCCTCCTCGAAAAGTACACAATTTTTCGCAACCATGTTGTATAACACTATGTAAATCCAATTTAACTGACATCTATAACCTCACTTGTGATGGGAACGTGGTATTTCTTTTATCTTTTATATAACTATCACATAAAACCGCTCGTGAGAGACGGTGGCACACTACTGTATCGTGTAATTCCTCCTGACTTTATATAACGCGTTTGTTTAATGTTGATATCAGAGTTTTAATTCATGCAAATATTCAATTAAGCATAAACTGTGTTATTTTTATACGCAAAATAACGAAGAGGTGCCAGAAAATGGCACAGTCATGGTGTCAGGCGATGTCTTTGAGGGATTTAATATAATTTAGTATACTAGTTGACCATTGCTACATCGTCTGTATACACTTAAATGTAAAGTTATAGATTTTTAAATTAAAATGACCCATATCCTATGCCTGAACGAAGTTTGTAAGCCCCTTCCTGGCCCAGAACTTTAGAACCTTTTACTAGCAGCTTCCTCCTCCTCCTCTGGTCATCGCTCACTGTTGAGCATTGTGATTTTCCCGACGAAGCAAGGGTCTTTTGCCTTCCACTAGCAGCTAACTTAATGCTTATTATCGCTTCGGAATCCGGAAAGTACAGAATACGTCGCCTATAAGTACTTATGACTACTGTAGCTGGCAAACGTTCGACAAGCAACGAGTAACTCTGTGAGCTTTTTATTATATGAATATTTTACTTTAATACTCAGCAAATTAAAGATGCTATCGAACGCAACACAGGTTCAAAAGTGTTCGCAAGTGATTTGTCTATTGGTCATCGCCAGCTAAGAAACCAATGCGCACCATAAATTATTGCGTCTAGGCCTGAGATTCAAGGGGAGGTTGAGAGTTTCTATGGACAGTTATACACATCAACCTTTAAGCCTACTGATAATTTAGCTCAAGACCCCATGCCAATCCCGGACGTCAGCCTGTACGACGTTACTATGGATCTCACTCAGGTGAAGAACAACAAGGCACCTAGTGATGACGGAATCACAGCGGAGGATCACTCCTGTAGGCGGGTGGAAAACCCATTGTTAAAGTCTTGCAGTTAATGTTTAATTCCGTCATCCTGGAAGGCACCGTGCTAAAGCCATGGCATAGGCGCGTCGTAGTTCTGTATATCAAGAAAGGTGACGACACCTTATTGAAGATCTATAGACATATTGCGCTGCTGCGCTGTCTATAAACTGTTCTCGAATGGTCTCACTCGCAAGTTTAACGACTTCCAGCCTCGCGAACAAACCGGCTTCTGAAAAAGCTTTAGCACCATCGACCACATCTTTAGGCTGCGGCAGATTATACAGAAGATCCAGGAGTATAATTGGCCACTTTGCCTAGCGCTTGTGAATTATAAAAAGCCTTCGATTCGGTGGAAACATGGGCCGTGTTGAAATCTCTGCAGAGATGTCAAATCGACTAGCGTTATATAGACGTGTTGAAGTGTTTGACAACGCCAATATGTCAGTTCGTATACAGGTCCAAAGCTCGGGATCTATCCAACTGCAGCGTGGAGAGCGACAGGGCTACGTTATCTCCCTGAAGCTCTTCAACACGGCGTTGGATGACCTTTTTAAGCTAATGGAGTGAACGGACTGGCCATCAACATAAACGGTTTGGACATCACTCATCTACGGTATTCCGACGACGTAGTAATTATGGCAGAAACTCTGGAAGATCTTAATACTATTCTCGATGACCTCAACAATGGTTTTCAACGATTGGGCCTAAAAATCACCATGGATAACACAAAGGTTATGTCCAATATCCGGTTTCCGTTGCACCCAACTCTGCTCTTGAAATTGTTGACGAGAATACATAGTAAAGAAGTGGCAGCCCATTAACGTCCCACTGCTGGGCACGGGCCTCCTCATTGCTCCATTGCGGATTGGCAGGCATAGTACACAAGTGCACTCTTTATTCCTTCACTCTCATAGTCCGATGTGACGAGAATCCGACACGACCGGAGAGAGATCAGGCGCAGGACCGACGGCTTAACGTGCTCTCCGAGGCACGGGGGTGAATCACACCACCAACTTCCCAACTTGGGGCAAATATTGAGAAAATCTTAATAGAAAACTCAATATTGATCGGGACTCGAACCCAGGACCTCATCTCTGTAGTCAAACATGCTAACCACTAGACCAATGAGGCAGAGAATACATACTTGGAACATATTGGTATGTCCAATTTAGAGAAAGAGGTCAACCGCCGGATCCAACTCAGTTGGGCAGCGGTTCGGAAAGCCACGTATTATATTTTCGTTCAATATCCCTCAGTGCCAGAAGGTCAAAGTCTTCAAACACTGCGTGTTGCCAAAAGCTCAAAATCACACAGCGTGCGATGGAGATGATTATGCTTGGAGTTTCTCTACGCGAAATGAGAAGATTCGTAGAAGAACCAAAGTCATCCACATAGCCTAGCATCGAAGGTGTTGGAATGGCGACCCCGCACCAGAAGGCGCAGTATATGTAGACCCCCCACAAGGTGGACCGACGACATAAGCAGGGTCGCCAGTAGCTGCTGGAGCCAGGCGACACAAAATCGGGCACATTGCATATCATTAGCTGAGACCTTTGTTCTACGGTGGACGTCCATCGGTTGAAGTGAGTAAGAGATCTCTTTCTACAGATATAATCTAATGAGAATTTATAAATCGTTTAAAGAAGCTGCGGTTATTTCCAGAGGGTGAAATCTATGGCAAGCTCAGCAGAATTTACATATACCATGAACCAAATAAAACCAAATAAAAGGAAAATTCCACGCATTTAATTTAATTATTTCCTGTAGATGTAACTTTACTTGTAAATTACAAAGATAATGAAGAAACATATAGATACGTAGGCCTCGTATATTTGTAACACGGTCATATGCATTTACGATATTCTGTACAATTGTTACGTTACTGTAAAGCCAACTAAACACAATTTCAATGCCTGTAAAATACTTTTTAAATTATTAAAATTCGACATTCCATTCAAAAGATATAACGAATTTAAAAATGTCAATCTAGAGAATATAATGACCCCCGAGTCGAACTCCAGAATGTCAAATGTTGTTTATAGAGAAGTTCCGAAACAATTAAGTATTAGAAATAAAACCTCTTCTCTAATATTATAGCACAAACTTTGCATTTTGAAAATTTCTTTTTATTTTTAACAATTTATAATAATGAAGCTAAATATTTCTGGAGATTTAAAATAGTTCTTTCAATACGTTACGTCACTATGGCATCACAGACGCAGCATTAGACCTGATGAGTTCCTATTTAACCAATAGAAGAGGTGTAAGGGGGAAAAGCGTCCCAGTCCGTTTCTCCAAACGCCAACCTCACCTGCACGGGGTGCACCCTGCTCCTACCGACGAGGCTCTGGCGACCGACAAATGGCGGTATAACCATTCTATATAGCTGACCTAAATACCAAAGACCGATAACGGGCAGCAGCGTTATCGGTGCGAGAAGATCAGCACTGCGATCACCAACCCGCCTGCCAAGCGTGGTGATTATCGGCACAACCACAAATGACCAAACACAAAAGGTCTGTGTTAATGGAAAACTTTCAGAAGGGTCTGCAACGAAACTTGGTGTCCCACAAGGTTCTATATTAGGACCATTTCTGTTCCTCATTTATATTAATGACCTTCCTTATTTTTTCAAGGACAGTCATGAGATGGTTTTGTTTGCAGATGACACTTCTCTAATAAGGTTAATCGAAAACAAACAGATTTTGACGACTTAAACAACTCTCTCAACAAAGTAGTACATTGGTTTGAAGCAAACAACTTATTACTGAACAGGAAAAAATAAAACGTATTAAATTCACATTGCCAAACGTAAAGCAAGTGACAACCATTGTTAAACTTAATAATGAGGAACTTGATCTGGTAGATAGTACCGTTTTTTTAGGCATTACGTTAGATAGCAAACTACAGTGGGGGCCCCATATAAGAGGTCTATCGAACAGGCTCAGCTCTGCGGCTTACGCGGTTCAAAAAATTCGCCATCTTATGGACGTTGTAACTACCAGATTGGTCTATTTCAGTTACTTTCACAGCATTATGTCATATGGTATTTTGCTTTGGAGTAATACTGCTGATATAGATGCAATATTTGTGCTGCAGAAAAGGGCTGTTCGTGCGATCTACAATATGGGTTCAAGAGATAACAAATTCAGAGCAGTGAAAACAATGACAGTTCGCGGCGTATATATATTAGAAAACTTGTTGTACGTCCATAAAAATATTGACTCTTTTAGGAAAAAAGTGAATGCACCTCATATAACTTAAGAAGTAAAAATAGAATTGCTGTAAATTCTAGTAGGCTACATAAAATTGACAAGTCATTCAAGGGTTACTGTATACGTAGCTACAACAAGCTCGCGGAAGAAGATACGAAGATGTCTCTTAATAGATTTAAATCTTTTATTAAAAGAAAACTAATTGAGAAATCATTCTATAATTTGAAAGAATATTTAGAAGACAAAAAAGCGTGGGAGCGAATGAATTGCTCTATATATATATATAGATATAGATTAAATTTTGACATATATTGTAATGATGATGACATAAAAAAACGTACACCCGACTGAGTTTGTTGTGGGCTCTTCTCAGATCAGGGCGCCAAGAAACCCTCGTAACTTTAGATTGTAAGTCGTTCTTTAATGTTATCATCAGTCATTCATTTGAATAAGATATAGAAAAAACTATATTTGACGATTTAAAAGTGCTGTAATAGGCCTACTTGAATAAAGATATTTTGACTTTGACTTTGACTTTCAAATACCCGTAGAGAATATTTAAATTGACTAATGTCGGACATTCTACGTAAATGGTGAGTGTTATGAATTAAATAATGTATTAGTGACATATATGTTTGTTGTAAAGTAAAATCTGTATATTAATTAGATTATGTATGTAAGTGTGTATCTAATAATCTGAAAGGAAATAAAAGATCCTCGAGTCTCAGATAGCAGGCATTATCACGGTTCGCAATGCTTGCTTGGCAGTGAGGCGATATGAAGTAGAGTTGCCTCCTTCTGCGAGGCTATCATCTCGTTGGAGGAGGCAATGGAGAAAGAGAGCACCAGATGCCCCTCTTCTCCGAAGGCAAAGGCTGGAAGGAAGGAGGCGTTGTTACGAACGCCATTTAAGTCCACTTATAACCCGTGGACTACTTTGCCGACCGCAACCGGGTTTGTCAGAGAGAATGTGCAAGCTGACCTCTGACAAGGTCGACGCAGGTTGACGAAGGTGCCGCTGGGTTTTAGTGAGTATTCTAGCATAGCCAGTGAGCCCCACAGTCAGTGCCTAAAATCATTTCCCAGTGTAAAAAAGGCATTATCACAGTGGCAGCGATCAGCCCGCATATGCTTGATCAGGTTAACAGAAAGCACGAATTATTATTATTTGACTGGTGAAGGTATTTACTAGGTATAAGTGATTCAGCAAATACCTGTATCAAATTCCTGATAGCGAGGAATCGCCAGCTTGCTTTGAATGTGGAGCTCCCATCGATTCGACGCACCACACTGCGGAAGAGAGTCAAGCTTGGGGACCCCAGCAGCACCTCTTAATATAGCTGGTCGGAGACGATGGAGAGCTATTGCCTCGTTTTGTATGTTATCTTACAGACGCAAGCTCGAGGATGTGAGAAGTTGTGGTAGATGCCCCTTTTCGCCAGAGGAGCGGTAGGCGTACGGTTACCCACCTGCTCCAGCTATATATTAAATTATTTCAATAATGACAATATATGATTTAGTGTTATTATAAGCGACCACAGTACGACCCCTAGGCGTACAAATGCTAAATGTGGTTGAAAAATTGAAAAAGTTTCCTCTAAAAATTGTTTGGCTCAACACCAAAAAGTTTATTGCGCTTTCGTAGATTTAGAAAAGGCCTATGATCGAGTGGTGAAGAATGATCTGTGGTCAACGTTATCTACGTATGGGGTGAGCGGTTGTCTGATCCAAGCATTGAAATCTCTCTATGAGGGTTCTAGTGCTTGTGTCAGAATAGACGGAGCGTACCCGGAGTGGTTTCCTGTCGAAAGAGGTGTTGGACAGGGATGTGTTGCGTCACCATGGATAAATGTTTGACAGATTTCAAAGTTAAGAACGAATAAATTACTCATCAAATGTTTACTCTACGCTGGTGATCAAGTAATACTTGTGTCATCCGCTAATGAGCTACAGGAGATGGTAAATATTATGAATGAAGCTTTGAAAGGGAAAGGAATGAAAGTGAATGTAAACAAAACGAAAGTTATGCTTTTTGAACGAGATGAATCTATGATGAATGGCAATATTTTGATAGATGGGGAACAAGTGGAAGAGGTGAAAGAATTTGTATACTTGGGATCTAAATTTACAAAAGATGGAACATGTGAAAGTGATATTGAAATGAGAGTGAATGCAGGGAATTTGGTAAGTGGTGCCCTGCGCGCGTTTATGAATAGCCAGAGAGTGACTCAAAGGGCCAGACTGGGTGTGCATGCTGGAGTGTTGGTGCCAACACTTAATTATGGTAGTGAAAATTGGGTATGGCAGAAGAATCACAAAAGTAAAATAAATGCGGTAGAGATGAGAGCGTTGAGAATATGTGTGGATTAAAACTGAGTGACAGAGAAAGAAATGGTGTGATAAGAGAACGATGTGGTATCGAAGAAGATGTAGTGACTAAAATTGAGAAAGGAAAGGAGAACACCAAGGCGAACGTTCCTAGATCAAATCCAGGACATTTTAATTAAGGGCCAAGTCAAGAGTACTCTAAACCGACGAACTTATGAAAGGTTTAATGAGAATGAAAGAAGCGAAGAAGATATGCAAGGATCGTGGCAAGTGGAAGGATGTGGTCTCTGCCTACCCCTATGGGAATGAGGCGTGATGTTATGTATGTATGTAAAAATTGTTTCTTACATGAAACGTGGCCCGCACTAATATTCTCATGACCTGGTGTAAGTAATGTTACAAAATTGAGTAATGCTAACATTAAATGTCAATTTATTTGATTCAAAGGCTACTATGAACTACTACTATAGTTTCAATCGCTATAAATTTTAAAATATCCCGTGATAATATGTATGTACTATATTTAATCATTAATGATCCTGTGAGTTAGCCTTTTTTTCTATTTGTAAAGAAAATTCTAATTGTTACTTTTCTAATGTTATGGTCAGGGGGTACACAATGGTCAGGGGGTACACATCTTTGTCTATTTGTCCGATAGTCATAGTATGGTACACGGGTATGCGATCCCGGCTCCCCGAGCTATTACTGAATCTTCTCAGTCTTCCGAGTCAGTAATATCCTACTACCTTATATTTTCCTTTCTCTTCCTTACAAAGTTCCTATCTTTTTGACCCGTTCCCCCCTTTTATTCCATTTTCCTACCCACTTCCTGCCAGTCCAAGGTGTACCGTGCCGAGGGACTCATGGCTAGGGGCATTTGCCTAGTCGCAAGCGGTGGCCCTGGGACCGGGCGAACCCAGAAATAGGCTAGCCTTATTCTGGCATGCGGGGCTCTGCCAGAATGGACCTATGTTCCCTTGCTACTCGTGGGAACGCAATGGTGATATTATTACATTCCAAAAATGGCGGCGATGAGATTCGCAATCCATCACGTCACGTTCCTAATGGGGGCGAAAAGCGGGCTACCGAGAGCCGCTTTGCTACTTTGAATGTAAGAGGAGGAATGAATGAAAAGATTGATGAAGTATGCCAGATGATGCATGATAGGTGCATAGATGTACTCTGCGTGAATGAGACAAAGAGGAAAGGATGTGATACCACGAAACATAGCCCTTACACAGCTTACTGGTCTGGTGTAAGCAGTGATAAGAGAGGCTGTCAGGGAGTTGGTATCATACTTTCCGAAAGAATGGATGATTGTGTGAAAGAAGTGAAATACGTGAGTCCTAGACTCATCTGGATCAGGCTAAAAGTTGGACTTACTCGGATCTTTGTCTTGGGTGCTTATGCTCCGACGGATCTGGGCACCAGAAAGTCCAATAAAGCCCAAAAAGAAATAGATGAGTATTGGGAAAGTGTGAGTGATACGTTGAATGAATGTGAACCGAATGAGCGAATAATTATGTTAGGAGATTTTAATGGATGGGTAGGTGTGAAACGTGATGGATATGAAAGGACTCTTGGTATGTTTGGTGACAAACGGGTGAATGAAAATGGACGAAGTTTGCTTGGAATATGTGTGGAACATAGTCTTTTTGTGGCAAACACTATGTTTGAGCACAAGGGGATTCATGTGTATACAAGGGAAGAAGGGAATGCTAGAAGTATGATTGATTTTGTAATTGTGGACGAAAAACTGAAGAAGAAAGTTCTAGATGCTCGAGTATACCGCGGGGTCGACATCGATACTGACCACTACCTGGTCGTTGCCCGAATCGGTGGTCTTTTTAATCGGTGGCGCCATAGAAAGAAGGAAACCTCGAGCATTCTTGAACGAATAAAAGTGGAGAGATTGCAAGAAGAGGATGTTAGAGAAGAATATCTGAAAAATTTGAGTGGGCGATTCAAGAGTGAAGACGAAGGAAATGAGATTGAAAGTTTATGGAATAAATTTAAAGATGGAGTGGTTGGTGCTGCTATTGATGTATGTGGCGTGTCTAAAAGGAGGAAAGGTAAGAAAGAGAAGAATTTGTGGATGGACAAAAATGTTCAAGCAGCTGTGTGTGAAAAGAAGAAAGCTTGGTCCGATTGGTTGGCTACAAAAGCGAACCAACGAATGCAAAAGGCAACGAATGATGACGTAAAAAAGGCAAGAATGGAATACAAAAGGGTGAAAGTAATCGTGAAAGAAGCTGTAAGAAAGAAAAAAGAAGAATACAGTGATATGTATGATAGGAGACTTTCTGATGATTTTCAGTCAAACAAAAAGTTTTTCTGGAAATCAATACAATTTGCCCGAGGGAGATCTACTTCCTCGGAGCTTTGTAAAATCAGAAGTTTAGATGGAAGTTTAATAAAAGGAGAAGAATGGATATTGAAGAGATGGAAGGATCATTTTGAAAGTTTGTTTGAAAGAAATGAAGCAGAGGTAAATATGGCCTCTGCGGATAGCAATGAATGTAAGACAAGTGATAGCGAGATTAGTATGGATGACATCATGAAAGCGATAAAAGGTATGAAATCAGGTAAGGCTGCTGGGTATGACAGAGTGTCAGTCGAGATGCTGAAGGCTGGCCGCGGGATTGTGGTAGCTCAGCTGTACTGCCTTTTCAATATATGCTGGGAGAAAGGTCAAGTCCCAAGAGATTGGAGCAAGGCCGTAATTGTCCCTCTATATAAAGGAAAAGGGTCACAGCAGGAGTGCAAAAATTACCGCGGTATCAGCCTTCTTAGTGTCGTCGGCAAATTGTATGCAAAGATATTAATTGAAAGGGTGATTAATGAAACTGATGGGAAAATATGGGACGTGCAAGCGGGATTTAGAAGAGGAATGGGATGTACGGATCAGGTCTTTTCTTTACGGTGCATAACTGAAAAATGTTTGGCTAAACACCAAAAAGTTTATTGCGCGTTCGTAGATTTAGAAAAGGCCTATGATCGAGTGGTGAGGAATGAGCTGTGGTCAACGTTATCTACGTATGGGGTGAGCGGTTGTCTGATCCAAGCATTGAAGTCTCTCTATGAGGGTTCTAGTGCCTGTGTCAGAATAAACGGAGCGTACACGGAGTGGTTTCCTGTCGAAAGAGGTGTTCGACAGGGATGTGTTGCGTCACCATGGCTGTTCAACCTTTTCATGGATAAATGTTTGACAGATTTAAAAGAATGTATGTATGGGTTAAGAATGAATGAATTAGTCATCAAATGTTTACTCTACGCTGATGATCAAGTAATACTTGCGTCATCCGCTAACGAGCTTCAGGAGATGCTAAATATTATGAATGAAGCTTTGAAAGGGAAAGGAATGAAAGTGAATGTAAACAAAACGAAAGTTATGCTTTTTGAACGAGATGAATCTATGATGAATGGCAATATTTTGATAGATGGGGAACAAGTGGAAGAGGTGAAAGAATTTGTATACTTGGGATCTAAATTTACAAAAGATGGAACATGTGACAGTGATATCGAAAGGAGAGTGAATGCAGGGAATATGGTAAATGGTGCTCTGCATGCTTTTATGAATAGCCAGATGGTGTCTCAAAGGGCTAGACTGGCAGTGCATGCTGGAGTGTTGGTGCCAACACTTATGTATGGTAGTGAAAGTTGGGTATGGCAGAAGAATCACAAAAGTAAAATAAATGCGGTAGAGATGAGAGCGTTGAGAAGCATGAGTGGATTAAAACTGAGTGACAGAGTGAGAAATAGTGTGATAAGAGAACGTTGTGGTATAAAAGAAGACGTAGTGACTAAAATTGAAAAAGGTATGCTTAGATGGTTTGGGCATGTAGAGAGAATGAATGAAAGGAGACTGACAAAAAGGATTTATGAGTCAAGAGTGAATGCGAAAGTTGGAAGGGGAAGACCGAGGCGAACGTTCCTGGACCAAATCCAGGACATTTTAAATAACGGCCAGGTCAAGAGTACTCTAAACCGACGAACTTGTATGAAAGATTTAATGAGATTGAAAGAAGCGAAGGAGATATGCAAGGATCGTGGCAAGTGGAAGGATGTTGTCTCTGCCTACCCCTATGGGAATAAGGCGTGATGCTATGTATGTATGTATGTATGTACTTTTCTAAACTTGTTTTAGAGCGTCCTTCGTCTTAATCGTCTGGCTTCTTAAGTACTAATTTAAATGCTAATCATCGGGTAATTTATTTCTTTATCTATTTTTATATTGTGAAGAAGAAAGTAACTGTTTGTTACTAATTAACTGCTAAATTAATTTAACTGCATTTGACTCTTTACATAGAATTTTAGACACACATTTTGTTTACGGAACGACGAATTCCGAATATATAACTATGTATATTTTAATATACAGTGGTACGAAATAAAACATAAGTCTTTTATGAGTATATATTGATGGACATTGCAACTAGTGTTAGATAAGAAGATAGGTTATATAAATAAAATTAGGTATTAACGCCTGAATAAATTGAAGAGCAATGTTTTACGAATGCGTTTTTAAGTAGATAAAAGTGTCAGGCGCAAGAACTGTGTCCCAAAAAAAACCATTTCAATTCTATGCAAACAACGATAACCTTCTCATTATGAAAATTTATTTGCCTTAAATATTAAGTCAAATAAATTTTCATAAATTAATAACTCAGGATTTTGACGTAGGACAAAAAAAAAAATTTGACATTTACGCCTGAATGAATTGAAGAGCAATGTTTTACGATTGCGTTTTTAATAACATATAAATGCCAGGCGCAAAATATAATAAAATAATTTCACGCTCTGTAGTTTTGACATTTTTAAATTCGTGATATCTTTTGAGTGGAATGCCGTTTTTAATCATTTAAAAAGTATTATACCGATATTGAAACTGTCTTTAATAGGATAAGGATTAAAACAAGGTATGAATAATATGGTTGGATTGTTGTCGGAACTTTTATTAACTATTAAAATGTACAAAAGTAGTTATAGTGGCATAACTACAGTAGTTGGATATATGGTATATTGTAGGACATTTTTTTTGGGTTCCATTAATGCATTTTAATTAGGAATTTCTATTTTTTTTGAGAAAGTAATATAACCTATGTCGCTCAATGAAAATGCAGCTTTCTAGTGGTGAAAAAATTATTGAAATCGATCCAGTAGTTTTTGGGTGAAAACTTTGAAAACTTACATACAAAAACATAAATGTTTACTCTTTATAATATTAATTTAGAGAAGCACCACTAAGTCGCTCGTTTTAAAAACCTTATTTTGCTCAATTATTATTAAAAATTTATCAATCAATATTATTTTTTCAGAAGTAATTCAAGGGCATGCTTCAGAGGGTCAAAGTTCAAACCCTCTACCATATAAGTAGACAGGCTTATTTATTGTATTACTTTTGTTCGCGACTTTTTCCCATCGTTTGGGAAATAGTATATTTTGTTTAATTTATAATCAATATTGTTTACAATCTTTCCTTTTCGTGTATTATTATTTTGTTAACTTAGAATCTATATGTAAATATTAGTAGAGTCCTATATAAAAATGTTTGTTGACTATAGCGTGTATATATTTGTATGATTGACATTTCCGAGAATAAAGTTATTTGTGCAATTAATGTAAACCCTGTGATTGGCAAATAATAGAACGCCAATCATAGGACGCCCTTATCTACATATAAAGAAACAACCAATGTCGTTGACTTCTCACAATAGTGCACGTTTGCCAGTCGCAAACATTATACAATAAAAAGCCAATTCGGCGTAAACGTTCCTGCTGAACAACAGTTCGATCGCAATACGTCATATCCTCGTCTGGTGACAAGTGGACGGCGGAGAGTTGGGTGAAGAATCTGGGTGGCATTTTATTTCGATCCTGAACCGGCAATCTTCGCAAATGTGAGCTGACGAAGAGGCTCACAACTTTCTTATATAAAGTAAGTAGCAGCCCAATAACGTCCCACTGCTGGGCACAGGCTTCCTCCCTCATATGAGAGAGGGTTTTTAGAGCATGCCCATGCACTCACCACGCTGCTCCACTGCGGATTGGCAGGCATAGTATACAAGTGCACTCTCTATTCCTTCACTCTCGTAGACCGGTGTGACGGAAATCCGACACGACCGGAGAGAGATCAGGCGCAGGACCGACGGCTTAAAATGCTTTCCGAGGCACGAGGGTGGATCACACCGTCAACTTCCCAACTTCAGGCAAATATTGAGAAAATCTTAATAGAAAACTCAATATTGATTTCGAATTGGCCCGACCCGGGACTCAAACCCGGGACCTCATGTCTGTAGTCGAACATGCTAACCACTTCACCTTCACACAAATTCAATAGAGATGCCTTTCCATAGTAATAATTTACAATGTGTTATTGTAATTATAAATCTGCATACTAAAGTGTCAATTCACAAGTGTTTCCGATAACTGGCTGAACTAACGTTGATACAAACTACCCACTTAAAGATGTAAATAAATATTCTTATATCCAATAATAAAATATTCTTTACTTCCAGTAAACTCTTTTTCCGGTTCACAACCTACAGATTAGATAGAGAAGAATCCGGCAAGAAACTCCATAGTCTTTTACTCTTTTGTTTTTATCCTTGTTATATTTAATATAGATTACAGTAAAATACATCATCAACATCCATTATCATTAAATATGAAAATAAATATTATACAATTATCATTATTACATATTAAAAAGAAATCGGTTTTAATTTAAAGAAATACACTTAGCTTTGTATCGCAGAGCAGCCCTTTTTATGACACAACTAACTTAAAAAACAATAACTCGTAGCTAACGTTGATTATAAACTGACCTCTCAACTAACTTCGACGGCTATAAATAGTTTTCCAACTAATGAGGCCATTACGGCCACACCAATGAGAGTGTTTGGCGCCAAATGCATTTCTTATTTATCTTATTTATTGAGAAACGACTACCCCCTGTTAATTTTTAATAGTTACAATTAAAATAGTTTAAGTAATTCTAATCATTTATAAAACATTACCATAATAATATCCCTTATTGGCATCATTTACAATGTTTACAAATTCACCAATGGGTACGATATTGTGAAGGCCATTCTTTTCTTGAAGGTCATTCTTTCTAAGAATACGGTTTAGTCAAATGACGAACCGTACCCTTTAATAAAAATATTATTTTAATTAAATTATTTTATACATACTAACACGCTCCCTTTTTCAAATCTTTAATCGATAATAAATTATTTCATCGATCCATTCGCTGGTGGTATAATTTTTCTTAGTCTTAACTGATGGAAGGCTTCGGCCGTAGCTAGTTACCACTCTACCAATAAGGACCCACCGCCAAACAAAAGATTGTATTCATATACGATGCTGTGTCGAAACCATAACCCTTAGACTGTCCAGCCGCAGCCTTTAACGAAAATAACCGTGGCTTGCCCCGCCCCGCACGAATGTTCAACAAAAGACTACCAAATGTTATGATTTTTATGTATGCTAATAAAACTTTGGCGTAGGGTCACGTTGCGCTAAACTTTGAGATAGTGAAAAAAGTCACACTTGTATTTAAATCTTAAAAATTAAAACTTACCGCGGGGGTTTTCGTTGTTATTCACATCAGTAATACCACAAAACAACTTAACAACACGACACACGCACCGTTAGTAACGGTTACTTTGGATCTTTGTTTTATTTTCTGTTCTTTCTATGGTCTGGTGTTATCTATACGCTTTTTTGTTACGACAGTTACCGAGAAGCGATTTGATAATACACATTATGACTTAAAATGAAAGAGATGCTTATATTTCTGATTGCCAGAGTTTAGACGGAACTATCGTATCATCAAATCGGCCTTGTCAACCGGACAGGGGCAGTCTAATGGTTAAGAGGTATATTGCCAGATTAGCGCGCTTCCATCTTATCATTTACCATCAAGTGTGACCACACTCAAGCGATAAACTGTCAGCAAAATATATAATTTTTTAATTATAGTGGATGATTTTTATATAGTTGTTTACCAAAATAACTATCTATTGAAAGCTCACGTAAATGATTAAAAAGTTTAATGAGCTTAAGACGGAATTTTCTTTGTCCAAATGAAACTTCTTTAGGCTTTGAGGGTATTTTTTTACGGATGAAAGGCGTGATTAGCGTCACGATAATGTGCAGCGTTTTTATGACAATTTGTTTGAAGGTTAGGTAGTTTTAATATTCAGAAATAACATGTGTTATTTTAACAATTTATTTCGTAAAATGTAAATTTAAATTAATAATTTCTAATATTCTAAATTAATAACTTATTCGCATTAATTTTCGACACTTAATATTTTAATGACTTTAAAATTCATAACATATCTTCCTTTTTCCCTCCCTCAAACTCGAAAAGCGCAAATTTGAGACATACAAGACTAAAATGTTAGTTTGCCAACGAAGTTTCACTTCTAGTTATTTTTTATATTACTTGTTTTATTGAGAATAAATTCGTTGAAATTGTTCCAGAGATAATAAACATTATAGGTATCGTTTAAATTTATTATCACTTAATCTATGCTCATTAGAGTGTACTAAGATTTAATCTGTGCAATCGACTTCGCCATCAAATACTGTTATATTAAAAATAACTTAAATTGCAATCATATTAAAAATAAAATTATCAAGGAAATTAAATTTCCTTTATAAGATACACATCGAATCATTTAAGGCGATAATAACACGTCTAGAATTATAGGGATTACAGATTTGCAAAATTACTTAAAAAGTTTTCCTTATTCAAAAAAACTGCTGAGATGGCTTGGGCACGTAGAGAGAATGATAGAAAGGAGACTGCCAATAAGGATTTCTGAGTCGAGTGAATGGAAATGTTGGTAGGGGAAAACCAAAGCGTTCCTGGACCAAATCCAAGACATTTAAAATAACGGCCAGGTCAAGAGTACTCTAAACCGACGAACTTTTATGAAAGGTTTAATGAGAATGAAAGAAGCGGAGGAGATATGCAACGATCGTGGCTAGTGGAAGGACGTGGACTCTGCCTACCCCCATGGGAACGAGGCGTGATGGTATGTATGTATGTATGTAATCAGGACCCGAGGTCCTCCTTCCACATTTGGGTCAACGCTCTTTTAGCTAGAACCCTGACCCTCCTTACTTCGTCATCGTCTGGTAATTCCCCTCTGGTTCTCGCGGCTGGTCTGCACTGGTAAGCAGCAGCCGTGAGAACTCCCGCCCTGAGCTCCCATGGGGGATCACCTGCCAAGAGTGTTGCTGCCATCCATGACTCTGTACGGTATCCCCGTATAGCTCTCATCGCTATTACTCTCCGGGCCCACCGTATCAAGGTTTTATTTGATGCAAAGTCGTAACATTCTGCCATTATCATTCCGTGTTTTTATTTCTTGATTTTGAGGCGGAATGAACTATTTTTAAATGCATAATAGAAAATGTCAATATCGATTGCACTCCCAGAGGGTTATAGCAATCAGAGCTATACGGGGGTACCGTACAGTGTCATGGACGGCAGCGACACTCCTGGTAGTTGATCCCCCATGGGAGCTCAGGGCGGGAGTTCACACGGTTGCTGCTTACCAGTGCAGAGTAGCCGTGAGAACCAGAGGGGAATTACCAGACGCTGACGAGATAAGGAGGGTCAGGGTTCTAGCTAACAGAGCCTCGACTCAAAGATAGAAGGAGGATCTCGGGTCCCCAGCAGCGGGCGGGGCCATAATAGGGGCGATCTGCCCTCATCTTAACAAATGGCTGGCTAGAGAGCACGGATCGCTCTCCTACAGGTTGGTACAAGTGCTTTCCAGTCATGGTAGCTTCGCCAAATACCTGTACCAAACTGTTGGCTATGAACCGTCGGCAAGATGTCACGAGTGTGGTGGCTCGTCAGACACAGCCCACACACTGTGGCAGAATGTCCCGCCTGGGGACCTCAGCGACTCATTTTGACGTTGCTGAACGGCACAGACCTAACACTGGCAAGTATTATAGGAGCAACACTTACAGCAGTGAGCAGGCCTGTGGAGCGGTTGCCTCCTTTTGCAAGACTAAGGTGAATGCTACCGAATCACTCCAGCCCTGACGAAGGGGTCCAGGAAACAGGAGGCGGAAATTCGTACAACTCCTCCCCCTGTAGAATATCTGTGAGCTGCAACCGAGGGGCCAGAGAGGAATTGCGATTGGTTTGACATTTTGTAGAATGACTCCTTTGGTAATGTCGATATAGATTCTCCCAAATTTTCCCATAAGTGACAGCGCGGGGAACAGCTAGTGTTAGATAATTCTAGTAAAAATGAAGCCTTAGCCACAGCTTTGATAATGGATAAAGATCAGGACATTATCAATCTACATTGTATTCACGTTTCCCGCATCGAAACAATCAATCAAATGCAATTTGCACAATCTGTGCTATATATATAATAAATGACATCGCTTATAAATGATATTGATAAAAATATAACTAGCCTTTACACGTGACTTATCTCACTTACCGTGCTTTAAAATTTTTTATATAAAGTATAAAAACCCTGCTTCTTTTTTACTTTTTACAGTGAGAACTTTCAAAATCCTTTCCCAATTAAAGTCTACCAATAAGATGTGGATAGAAATATAATATTACTAGCAGACCCGACAGACTTCGTTCTGTCAGCAGTACTAATGATCTATAGCTCTTACATTTTGTGACAATTCAATTGATTTTGAACTTTGCGCAGCTGTAAGAAAGTGCAAATTGACTCTTGCATAGACAACAGTAAGTACTTGTAATTTATTATGAACTTTATGGAATAGCAATAAAGGTCAATTTGAATCTACATTTTAGTTAGAAAACATTTGTATGGCAAACAGAAAAGGGATGTTTTTAGGATTTTTCTCTCCAATTATTTAAATTTTTCTCGCCGTAAAACCCATCCTTGGACTGCAACGAACATTAAAAAAAACAATTGTCAAAACTGACCCAGATGTCGTTGAGATATGCGCTTATTATAATAAATAAATACTAAACAAAACACAATCGATTAAATTACACACAGAATCTTTATTGTTTTGAAACAAAAGATACATGACATCTTTACATAACCTATGAAAGATGAATAATTTTTAAACAAAAGATAGTATCATAACTGAATGCCACATTGACATAACCTAGAAATGAATTAACAAAACCGTTGCTATAGACAACGGTCTAATAATTCATGTCACAACCTTGTGGATGCCTGGGTAGATGCGTGGGAGTACGTTGGTGGATGCGTGGGAGTGCGTGGGTGGATGCGTGGATGGATGAGTGGGAGTGCGTGGGTGAATGCGTGGGAGGGTGTGTGGAAACATGTTTATAAGCATTGAAGTGACGTTAGACATTTTGCCGGTCTTTCTGCGCTTCGTAACAGAAACAAATAACTATCCACATAAATTTGAAAAAAAAATGGTGATGGGTTGATGGAATTCAAAAATGAATAGCCTAAAACCTTCTACAATTAATTCCGCGTCGAATGGTCATAGTCTCATGCCCATCGGTCCAGTAGTTTTCAAGTTTATCGATAACAAAGAAAAAAAAGTTGCTTTTATATATATAGATAGATAAGGTTTTACACGCGACATCGCTCTTGTCAATAGTTGAAAAGAGCATACAAAGTTCCCACTATTAGTCTACTATTAGAATGTGAATTTTCAAAAGTCGTGTAACACTTTCTCTATATTATACCCAACCCAATATTCATCTTCTTCGTTGAGAAGTTTGACATAACAATTGTTCATACTTTTGTTATTAATTATAAACAATAATTCTACATCTTCTTCTAATACAAGCAAATGCGACTTCCCAATTAAATCGAAGGTTCCAAGAAAATCCGACTACGCGGTAGTATAATTTATTGTTTTGCGAAAAAAATTCATTTATAACCATCTCCAGAGTCTATCTCTAAGTTTACCCTTCCCTTCACATCACTCTGTATTAAGTTTTTATCAAATTTGTCATCCATTCAATATTTTTACGTGAAAGTATAACAAACAAACTCACTTTCGCATTTGAAATATGAATTACTTTATGTATTTACAGATAATAATTATCGCACGAATAATGTCTGCAATTTAAAAAATGTCTTTCCGGCTAATAACACGTTACCTAATCATGTTTAAGTTTTAAAAACATGTAGATATCCGCGACTCGATATTGATTTGAATCCCCGAGAAACCGTCACAAAAGATTGTAGTTAGTTATAAATGTGTAACTAACATGTCTTGATTTATAAAACCCAAATACATATGGAAAGATGACTGCCTTCACCAATTTTAATGGTTTTCGTTCATTATTTTACTCCTTTATAACACAGTGAAAAACAGTATTTCTTGATGTAGCTCAAGCTTTCGACAAAGTTTGGCACGAAGGTCTGATACATAAACTCGGAAGTATGCTGCCAAACTCATTCGCAGTCATACTAAAATCTTAAATATCTAATAGAACATTCAGAGTCAGTCAAGAAGACGCCTAATTTGATCTAATAAACATAAACACTGGTGTACCACAAGGAAGTATCTTAGGTCCTATTATATTTACTCTATACCTCTATTAGAAAACAATACAATTCCAACTTTTGCTGATGATTCTTCTATCATGGCAACTAGAGAACGTCACAGAGAAGCTGTAAAAAAGCTGTTCTAGCTGCAGTAAATAAAGTCCAGCGGACAATTAAATAGCGGATCGGAATCAAAATCGATGCACATTGATTTTACAAATAAAGATACAGAATATTTTCCAATCTATCTCAATATGCAAAAACTGCCTTATGTCATCACAGCTAAGTACCTGGCTGTGACGCTGGATATAAAATTTCAAAGAAAAGCTCATGTTTAAAAAAAACGAGAAGAACTAGAAATACCATAAAGAAAAATGTATTGGCTACTTGGAAGGCATTCAGCACTGACAGTATCTAATAAGCTACTACTTTATGAAACGGTACTAATACCAGTTTGGAGATATGATATTCAACTTTGAGGATGTACCAAACCTAGCAATCTCAAAATAATAATGAAATTTCAAAACAAAGTACTTAGGGAAATTGTTAATGCACCTTGGTACATACGAAATAGAGATCTTCACAAGGACCTAAACACGGAGCTCTTAATAATTACATCGAAAGAATTGCCAAAGCTCATCACTAAAGACTTCGCCATCATGTGAATCCCGAAGCTGCTAAACTTCTGGACATCACAAGGATATAGAGAAGACTTAAAAGAACAAAACCTATTGAGTTAGTGAAAGTGCAGTGACACAATATAGTGCACTGTAATGTATTAAGCAAGGACTCAATAACTCTGTGAGTCAATAGACATTATAGTAAACTAAGCATAGTCGTTGGACTCTAGACTTAGATAATACAAGTACATATTAGGTAGATTAGGTCAAAGTATTATTACGATTTAGTCTGTAAGGCTAGATTGTAATCTTATATTATAAAATAACCATGGTTGGTTATTAAAAAAAAGTTGAAGATTTTAGATCGCACAGTGTCGTCTACGTTAATATTAAGTAAATTTTATAATCAGTTATCTATAAAATATATAACTTATCGTCTATTTACATCTCATAAATATGGTCTACAAAGAAGGGTTATACAATATTTCTGATAACAACTATTTTTAAATTAATTATATGTTGGTATCATGAAAAATGCTTTTGATGTTTGCAAACCATTTTACTATTAACAATGCCTACTCCAAAACAGGTTACAAATTAATAAAAATTATATCGTAATGATGTTAGTAAAAATAAAGGACACTCATCTGATTCTGTTGCGGGATTTTCTCAGAACAGGACGCGAAGGAATCCTCCTAAAAACGATGTTTAACGATTCTTAAATGCTTTAATCGTACTTAAAAAAAGAATGTTCAGCAGCTTTTACTTTCACCATCATACAATACAATACAATTGGCTAATAAGTTCTTTTTAAGTTATTTTTTTTTTTTTTTGTTAATTCGCTAGACAACACTTGTTTTAATTTCAGTAGCCCTGGTTCCTGAGACACAGTTAAATCGAGTTCAGGAGCCAGAGACTCATGTTTTATTAAAGCCATCTGTATGAAAATGGAAATAAATTTTTGTCAATCTGTTTATTCAACTAGAAACGATTGTATCGTTTTTGAGTAACTATCACTGGAAGATAGCTGATCAAATCATCACTAAAATTCTGAATAAATGGGCCTTGGATATGGGAGAAATCTATGCTATTGATAATTATACTGAAAACCTCTGTACAACAGGAATTTACAAACCTTTGTTATTGAGACTTCATTTCTGAGATTCTTTTCAATATTAACCTATATGATTGGGACTTTGTAACTTAAGAGCCCGTATAAGTTAAACGATATATAAATGGACGCTTTATCAAGTTTAAACTATTTATAATATGTGTCGTTATTCCTTCCATACTTGCTTTGTTTGCCAGTGATGTAAAGATTTGCGAGATAAGTAGCAGCCCAACCCTTAATTCGATAGTGTGACGAACAACACATTTTAAAAAATCGTTAGAATAAAATACGTGAGATTTGGATTTTAGTGTGTTGGTGGCAAATAATAGCTTCAGTAGAAAATATATTCTGAATAATGGCAACACTCAAAATGTCAGTTTTCGTCGAAAATAAAAAACTTTTGCTACAAAAAACTCCGTCTAATCAAGGGTTAAAGTCACTAATAGAAGTGAGAGTTTTTAGAGCATAGACCCAACACACTGGGCCACTGCATGTGGACAAGTAGGTATAATACACAAGTGTATGCGCTAACACACGTGCACTCTCTAATAGTTCACTCTCTTAGGGGAATACGACGGGAGAGAGATCAGGCGCAAAAAGAAAAAAAATTACATTAAACATATACAGAGTCGGACTGGGCCGGAAAGATCCGGGTAGCTGATAAGCCCTAGGCCAACCGGCCCAAGACTGGATAGGGGTACTATCGGAAAATACTGAGATAAACAATTTAAGTTGCCGCAGCAATGCCGTAGCGGGCCAGGTCCGTAGGGGCTAGTGCAGGCTGGGGTCCGGCTGGCAAATGCCACCTCGGCTCTATGGCCAGAGTGACGATGAACATATCGACCTCTTATTGTGGAACCCGCCGGAACTTACAAACTGTGATGTTAACCTGCAGGTTGAAAAAACTGTTTAAATGAGAAGCCTCTATAAGCCATGAAATATATAAGTCTTCAAATACCACTAATCCAGATATCAATGGTTACAAAAGTCTTCATCCGAGGTCCTTTTCTACCATATAAGACGGAGTACGGACCTCGAAGCATTACATCGTAACACGGGCATGAAGGGTGCCGATAATAAAAAGGGCTGGTTCCATCGGATACATAAACCGTTTAATCCAGTATGTGTAAAATTAGTCCAGGTGGTGTTACTGCCACCACGCTTTCCTCACCATCATTAGCAACGTCAAGATGTGATAATAGTAGGAATTCACGAGATAGTGGGCGCTTTTTGCTCTCATATCTTGTATGCTGCCTGACTTAGTCTTCGCAAGCATGCGGACGAACACCTCCACTTGGACGTTCTGATGTCTCGTTAGATGACATAACTCCTGAATTATCAGATGCAGGCACGTGTTCTCCTAAATCTGCAGTCTTCTCCTCTGGTGTACCAGGTCGCATACGTTAATCTGAAGCGGAAGTAGTCCAAAAGTCTGTAGCAATAGTTGTTGTTCGTTTAAGATAGAAGGCATTAAGAGCTTGAAGTTGTTTTACACATTTAGTTTGTATAACTAAACTGAAATTATCAATTGTCATGGATTTCCACAAATTATCTCATGTCAAACGGTCTGACATATAAAAAAATGACGTCAGAATATTATCATCCTACGTGACGTGCTCTAAAGTCTATTAATCTGGTTTATTGAGCGCAATATACTTGTCAATGATAGCGAATCGATCTCAGTTGACTATAGTAAGATTAATTTCTATTATGTAATACTGTACTTTACATACATCTATATATTGTACTAGCTGACCCAACAAGCTACGTACAGCACTTAATAAAAAATGTGGTCAAAACTTATCCGGAACAAAAAAGCCAAAGTTCGTCAAATATTATAGTACTATCAGAAATGGTCAAATGTCAAAAACAAAAGAAAAATAAAGTATCCTTTTAAATTTAATTTGATTTCGGAACGACTTTTAAACTTAATTGATTTCTAAACAACGGAACGAACATCAAACGTTTGTAATTCAAAACCAAAGAAATTAGAGAGAAAATACTTAAGTTTTAAATTTAATTGATATCTAAATGATGGAACGAACATCCAAAGTTTGATGTGCAAAACCACAAAAGTGAATAAAATAACTTCACTTTCAAATTAAGTTAAATTTCTGAACGACTTTTAAATTTAATTGATTTCTAAACGACGAAACGAAGATCAAACGTTTGTTATTTAAAACCAAAGAAATTAAAGACAAAATACTTAATTTTTAAATTTAATTGATATTTAAATGATGGAACGAACATCAAAAGTTTGATATGCAAAACCACAAAAGTGAATAAAGTAACTTCACTTTCAAATTAAGTTAAATTACTGAACGACTTTTAAATTTAATTGATTTCTAAACGACGAAACGAACATCAAACGTTTCTTATTTAAAACCTAAGAAATTAAAGACAAAATACTTAATTTTAAATTTAATTGATATCTAAATGATGGAACGAACATCAAAAGTTTGATATGCAAAACCACAAAAGTGAATAAAGTAACTTCACTTTCAAATTAAGTTAAATTACTGAACGACTTTTAAATTTAATTGATTTCTAAACGACGAAACGAACATCAAACGTTTCTTATTTAAAACCTAAGAAATTAAAGACAAAATACTTAATTTTAAATTTAATTGATATCTAAATGATGGAACGAACATCAAAAGTTTGATATGCAAAACCACAAAAGTGAATAAAGTAACTTCACTTTCAAATTAAGTTAAATTACTGAACGACTTTTAAATTTAATTGATTTCTAAACGACGAAACGAACATCAAACGTTTCTTATTTAAAACCTAAGAAATTAAAGACAAAATACTTAATTTTAAATTTAATTGATATCTAAATGATGGAACGAACATCAAAAGTTTGATATGCAAAACCACAAAAGTGAATAAAGTAACTTCACTTTCAAATTAAGTTAAATTTCTGAACGACTTTTAAATTTAATTGATTTCTAAACGACGGAACGAACATAGGAATAGTTTCTAAGGGAAATTGTTGTTTTTACTATATTCCAAAAATAAATTAGCCAAATCAGTCCAGCTGTTCTCGAGTTTTAGCGAGATTAACGAACAGCAATTGATTTTTATATAGATATAGAGTGACGTGAGTGACAATGACATTGACTTTGTTGTAATGAAATAGTGTAAGCGATAAGGTTAATAAATAATTCATAGATCGTGCTTTAAGGGCCGGATATAGTAAGGAACTAATCTAGGTGCACTGTCTTTCATATTGTAGGTCAAATAAGTATATTTAATTGCATTTCCTCGTGTATATATTGCAATTGCAATTGTGGCATGATTTATATTACAATAACTCGATTATTTCCTCCTTTTTTTCTGGTTATAGACAATCGAAAGACTACATTACCTAAATGAGGTTAATAGTCATTCTGGACTAGAAATGCGATCTGACATGTACAACAGATAAGCAGATACATAGTGTCTGTTTGAATTATATATTTTTTGCATACTTATCCAAAAAAAAGGATTTTAATTTTTCTTTTCCTAAGAATGTATATTCCCACTTATCTATAGAAGGCTTACTACCCTATTTTACACCTAATTTTCAACGGCTATTATATTATAGGGAATATAAATTAAATTTGTTATAGATATTGATTAATACAGAATGCCCCATTAAGGAAACGTATGTACAAGATCAAATAAATATAAAAATATATTCTATTTTATAAGACAGTTTTGTGGAAAGCATAAATTAACTCTTACCATCGTCGTTATAATCTGTTGGTTGTCGTTTAAATTTGAAAATTAGAGAAATATCATCAGCAAACAAAACTAACTCATGATCGTCCTTGACAAATTCAAGAATTAACACATTGATTGCCACGGTGGGTCAACATGACCGGTACTAGTAATATGGCTACAATGCTGCCGAACCTCTCTGATAACGTAACCAGTTACATTACACCTATAAATGCTTAAGTACGTTAATGTACACAGATAATTGTGATTAGTTATCTTATACGAGAGATCCAACAGACTCAAATATAGTACTAGTGTCGGTCATGTTGACCCACCACGGCAGTCAAAGTGTTAATGTAAATGAGGAACAGAATTGGTCCTAATATGGAACCCTGTGGGACACCTAGGTTCGTTACAGACCCGTCTGAAAGGTTTCCATTAATACAGACCTTATGTATTCTATTGGTTAAATAGGAACTTATCAGGTCTAAAGGTGTGTCTGTGATACTATAGTGGCGTAATTTTCCGATCATTACATTCTGGACACAATCAAAGGCTTTAGACGAATCACAGAAAACTTTTAGGACTCGTAAATATTAATCAATTTTTGAATTAACCCGGGACTCGTATCCAGGGCCTCATGTCTGCAACCGACCATGCTGACCACTAGACCAATGAAACAGTATTCGTAATATAAAAATAAAATTTGCATTAGATCCAACAGTCTTGTATTAATGTTACACTGCATATTGATTCTATGTAAACGTATGAAGCCGATAAAACGTAAAGAACGTTATCAGTCCGTGTTACTGGAGAAGTGTTTAGGATTTTCACACAATATCATATTTGTCTTTCTTAACATTACATGACATTACGTATCTCATGACAGCCGTAATCTGACACGCGCGCGAGACAAGTGCCCAGATATAATCTCACCTCTTGTCGCTAACGGATGTACATTTGAGTACCGTGTCGCCAGATGCTAAGTGATAATCTAGTCACAGAATTACTGCGAAAAAATTGTGCTAGAGATTAAACTTTACGCAACGAGACGCAATTTGATTTAGGGCGTGACACGTGAGATATGAGTTAGTGAAGATAAAAAGAGAGAGAGTTACGTTTCCCTTCAATAGTTTGATCTAAAGCACACTCGATCTTTTTCTATTAATCAAAATCAAAATCCCCTAGGAAATGCCAGTGAAAGCGAATGAAAAATATTCCTTTACGTCACCAATATATTAATCAGAAATATCTTTATAACTAATCTTTAATCTTTGCAAAATCTTATTTATTTTATCTACTTAGTTCTACAATTTTATTCCGAACTTCGACAGCAATTATTATTTTTTAATTTTTTTATACAACCTAACAATTCTATAACAAAACTTGGTTTTAGCAAATTACACGATATAAAGAATATTTTCGAAGTACCCTCAGTTGTGTATCAGAATGTTTGCACTGTTAATATTATTACTAGATATATCACCCTAAAGTTGAGTAGGATATGACTTGAAAATGGTTTTCTCTTAGCACATTGCCATTACAATGTCCCACTTACTTAAATTAATAAATAAATCGTTCCGATACAAACTTTCACACTACCTTTTAATTTTCGTAACAAAAATGCCCTATGTTCGCCTCCAAAACCCCAACTATTTTACCAAAAATAATCACAATTAGATCAACGGCTAACACGTGAATACAGGAAACTTACTTTCGTTTCAACATATTAGCATAAAATACATCATTGTATCAAAATATAGTAGATAACATATACATTAATATGCAATGGCGGCGTTATCACTACAAGTGTTTTCTTACAGGCAACTTATGTATAAGGACGTGGTATCCAAAGTATTAATAGATACACGAACATACTTATTAACATGTAGTTGACGATGCATGTTCCAGCAGATGATAAAAAGAAAAACATTCTTCGGATCTACGAGAAAATTTTGGGCTGCAAAGATGGTTCTAAAACATATAAAATGATTAAATACATATAAATAAATAAAATTAATAAAAACATGTTGATGTTACTATTAAAATGAAATTTAACAATTAAAGAACGCATCAATAACTAAAATCAAGATGGCGGTTGGCGGCAAAAACATAAATGTGGCCGCCATTTTGTAAACAAATTGAAATATTTATAATAGCGATTTCATTAGTTACTTTATAAATTGTTGATTTATTTAACGTATATTATGAAATAAAAAAAATTCCCATATAGATTAAATAACACAAAAACGGTCCATCTTCTTTACATAAATAAAATTGACTAAAGGAAATCGGCTACGTAATTCCTCAGTCTATAAAAACGAAACTCAAATCGGGTTTTCCCATTGAAAATAGATAATCCGAGTTGGGACGTTCTTATCATTACTAGGATTTTAAAGAAGCCCTTTCTCAAGTGTAGATTGAGGTTATCTCGTTGAGATGTCAGGAGACATGTCGCCAGTAACTTGTTGAAACTCGAAAGGGATTCTGATAACGGAAAAGCTATGATAACGCATCAATACAATATGAAAAACGTAAAGAATTATTATTATAATATACTAGAACAAGACAAGGACGACGACTACAGGATCATAATAATATACAAAATCTACTGGATAGTAACTAGTAGTTTCTGTGATCCACTGGATCCTTATACTATCTGTGGTTCACTGGATCGTAATATTGTCTGTGATCCAGTGAATACACAGGGGTAGGCAGAGACAACATCCTTCCACTTGCCACGATCCTTGCATATTTCCTTCGCTTCTTTCATTCTCATTAAACTTTTCGTACAAGTTCGTCGGTTTAGAGTACCCTGACCTGGCCGTTACATAAAATGTCCTGGATTTGGTCCAGGAACGTCCGTCTTGGTCTTCCCTTTCCAACTTTCGCATTCACTCTTGACTCATAAATCCTTTTTGTAAGTCTCCTTTCGTTCATTCTCTCTACATGCCCAAACTATCTAAATATACCTTTCTCAATTTTAGTCACTACATCCTCTTTTATACCACAAAGTTCTCTTATCACACCATTTCTTACTCTGTCACTCAGTTTTAATCCACACATACCTCTCAACGCTCTCATCTTCATCGCATTTATTTTACTTTTGTGATTCTTCTGCCATACCCAACTTTCACTACCCTACGTAAGTGTTAGCACCAACACTCTTGCATGCACAGCCAGTCTAGCCCTTCGAGATTCCATCTGGCTATTCATAAACGCGCGCAGCGTACCATTTACCATATTCCCTGCATTCACTCTCCTTTCAATATCACTTTCATATGTTTCATCTTTTGTAGATCCCAAGTATACAAATTCTTTCACCTCTTCTACTTGTTCCCCATCTATCAAAATATTGCCATTCATCTCGTTCAAAAAGCATGACTTTCGTTTTGTTAATATTCACTTTCATTACTTTCCATTTCAAAGCTATTTAGCATCTCCTGTAGCTCATTAGCGGATGACGCAAGTATTACTTGATCATCAGCGTAGAGTACACAATTTGGTGAGTAATTCATTCATTCTTAACCCATACATACTTTCTTTTAAATCTGTCAAACATTTATCCATGAATAGGTTAAACAGCCATGGCGACGCAACACATCCCTGTCGAACCCCGCTTTCGACAGGAAACTACTTCGTGTACGCCCCATTTATTCTGATACAAGCCTAGAACCCTCAGAGAGACTTCAATGCTTGAATCAGATTACCTCTCACCCCATACGTAGATAATGTTGACCAGAGCTCATTCTTCATTCCAGTGGATCACAGATAATATTACATATTTTCAATGCGAATTATTATTTTTTATATATTTCCAGATTGTTAAAAAAAGCGATTGTTATATTTCGTCGATAAATCTATTTTTAGAAAGTAATTAACGCTTGTAACTGAAAATAATTTATTGATAAGATTACTTATCGATATATTATGTCTGCATATTTTATTCATTATAACTTAACTGCAAGCACTTCTAGTTTCGTTTTGTTGAACCTTCTGTCATACCAATTTCTTCTCATTCTCACTTTAGCGACAAAAACTAGGTTTTCTTCATCTTCTAGTTCCCACGAATCTTTATTTTTTCATTAATGACAATTTAGCCCTTCACTGTAATCCTTTCACCTGGTAAGAGATTATATACCTGTTAACGTTTCTATACGTGAACTTCATTGGCCCTTATAATTTGCCCGCGTTTTTTAATGGCCGTCGCCTGCCCCGCCTTGTGCCTTATGTGGCTCTTGAGACTGAAATTCATGAACGACTACCATATGTTATGATTTTTATGTTTGCTAACAGTTAAACTATACAATGTTATCTTTTGTTTATTAAATGAAGACTGGTGTAGCGTCATGTTGCGCTAAACTTTGAGATATTGATAAAAGTCCGTCATGTGTTTATAGGCTCATATCTTAAAAAATAAAAATTACCTTAAAGATTTTCACTGTTATTCACATCACTTATATAATGAAAAACTCAAATCATCACTAATAAACACTTACAATCTATAAAATACAAAAAAAACCTAACGACCTTCGACGGGATACAGGCGCTGTTAGCAACGGTGACTTTGTAACCTATTTAATATTTGATTTTTCAATTGTCTGCTGTTATCTACGCTTATTTTGTTACGACATTTACAGAGACGCGTAATAGTTAATACACATTATGACTTAAAGTGATGATTATATACCTATTGCCCTAGTTGAGACAGAACTATCGTATCATGTCAATCGGTAGTTGACATGGTCAAACAATGGGTATTAAAAAAAAACTCAGTGGTGTGTTCCACTTTGTTGAAATTCCGATAAGCTAAACATAAGTTTTCCGATTTCCCACGGAGCTTTACCGCGGGAAACAGTTAGTTTGTAATACACATACATACATAGCATCACGCCTTATTCCCATAGGGGTAGGCAGAGACAACATCCTTCCACTTGCCACGATCCTTGCATATCTCCTTCGCTTCTCTCAATCTCATTAAATCTTTCATACAAGTTCGTCGGTTTAGAGTACTCTTGACCTGGCCGTTATTTAAAATGTCCTGGATTTGGTCCAGGAACGTTCGCCTCGGTCTTCCCCTTCCAACTTTCGCATTCACTCTTGACTCATAAATCCTTTTTGTCAGTCTCCTTTCATTCATTCTCTCTACATGCCCAAACCATCTAAGCATACCTTTCTCAATTTTAGTCACTACGTCTTCTTTTATACCACAACGTTCTCTTATCACACTATTTCTTACTCTGTCACTCAGTTTTAATCCACTCATGCTTCTCAACGCTCTCATCTCTACCGCATTTATTTTACTTTTGTGATTCTTCTGCCATACCCAACTTTCACTACCATACATAAGTGTTGGCACCAACACTCCAGCATGCACTGCCAGTCTAGCCCTTTGAGACACCATCTGGCTATTCATAAAAGCATGCAGAGCACCATTTACCATATTCCCTGCATTCACTCTCCTTTCGATATCACTTTCACATGTTCCATCTTTTGTAAATTTAGATCCCAAGTATACAAATTCTTTCACCTCTTCCACTTGTTCCCCATCTATCAAAATATTGCCATTCATCATAGATTCATCTCGTTCAAAAAGCATAACTTTCGTTTTGTTTACATTCACTTTCATTCCTTTCCCTTTCAAAGCTTCATTCATAATATTTAGCATCTCCTGAAGCTCGTTAGCGGATGACGCAAGTATTACTTGATCATCAGCGTAGAGTAAACATTTGATGAGTAATTCATTCATTCTTAACCCATACATACTTTCTTTTAAATCTGTCAAACATTTATCCATGAAAAGGTTGAACAGCCATGGTGACGCAACACATCCCTGTCGAACACCTCTTTCGACAGGAAACCACTCCGTGTACGCTCCGTTTATTCTGACACAGGCACTAGAACCCTCATAGAGAGACTTCAATGCTTGGATCAGACAACCGCTCACCCCATACGTAGATAACGTTGACCACAGCTCATTCCTCACCACTCGATCATAGGCCTTTTCTAAATCTACGAACGCGCAATAAACTTTTTGGTGTTTAGCCAAACATTTTTCAGTTATGCACCGTAAAGAAAAGACCTGATCCGTACATCCCATTCCTCTTCTAAATCCCGCTTGCACGTCCCATATTTTCCCATCAGTTTCATTAATCACCCTTTCAATTAATATCTTTGCATACAATTTGCCGACGACACTAAGAAGGCTGATACCGCGGTAATTTTTGCACTCCTGCTGTGACCCTTTTCCTTTTTCCTTCCTTTAGTTTGTAATATGAGTATATTTACTGTATATAAACATACCGTCTGTTGTAATAACATGATAACTGAAAAGCCATTCAAATATATTGAAGTTAATGACTTTTTCTGTTAATCGGGCTTGATTGTGATCGATGCTGTGATTATGCACTCGACCGGCGAAAAATTAGTACCGATATCGAACAAGACTTGATAACCATGCCAAAATAACTATATATTACTTGTTTTATATATAAAAATAAGTCCCTATCTCCAGATATCACGTGGAAACGTCTAGACCAATTTAGCTTCTTCTTTTTTATTCGTTTTAGTCATTAGGTTGTTACAAAAGAAATAATTAAAATTAAAAACTTGACGACTATGATATTTTTTCGATTGAATCAGCTAGTCCTATATATGTCAGAGAATAAGAGAGAAGCATAGAGCATAGGCATAGGGTTCTCCGCCGACATCCATAATTCAATTCCCATACTGTGGGTGGTGGGTAATGTTGGTGCAATCAAACACTTTATTAATTAACTCAGTTTATAATGTTCAATCACTTAATGTTTCCGATATCAATTTACACAAACTCATTAATAATAATAGCTAGGTAAAAACGCGACAGTTTAATTAGTCGACCACTCTGGCGGGATGTCCCTCGGGAACACGTCCACCGTCGGTTCACGACATATGACTCTGTGCTACGCCATAGACAGATG
Organism: Elymnias hypermnestra; assembly: GCA_015832385.1. Classification (NCBI taxonomy): domain Eukaryota; kingdom Metazoa; phylum Arthropoda; class Insecta; order Lepidoptera; family Nymphalidae; genus Elymnias; species Elymnias hypermnestra. The sequence continues at coordinate 423,832 of JACTOM010000913.1, read as the reverse complement.
GCGCCAGCATTCCACAGACTACTGCACTCCGTCACATCTATAATTCTCGTGTGTTTGTGTATATCACTGAATACCTCCTAAACTGCTGGACGATCTCTTAGATTCCAGAATGATTCGTATGGGCAATTGGATCTGATAAATAATGAAGTTACCCATCTCTCCACGTGAACAACTAGTTATATATAAAATCAGCAACTTCGTCTGCGTGAAATGTTTTTTTGGGTAGCATTTTCATTAATTTATTGACTATTTGAACGGGTACATATCACGATGGCGATTTTTAATTTTTAATTTTTATTTTTTAATTTTGCCGATATTTCGACCCAGTTGCATGGATCGTGGTCACGACGATACTGATTAATTTAGGCAAAAAGAATATTCCTACCGTATTTCAAGTCACTTCGCCTTATGGTTCCAGAGATGTCGTGATAATTCAATAGATACCTGGATATCCCTTTAATATATATAGATAAAGATATGTTCTGCTAATATAGGTACCAATTACACTGATTGAATTCATACTTTCACTATAATTAGGTATAGAATCTGAACCCAACACGCACTGTGTCACTGGCACGGCAATTTTAAGCTTTCCACTTTCTATGCACAGACACTGATGTCAATCCTGTAATACTATAATATTAAAAATAAAATAAATAACAAAGCCATAATTTTATTGATGATACAGTCTATCTCATTGTTTGACGATGCGTTTTTGATGGCAGGGTAGTAACCAGCCAAGGCTGAAGCTAGTCCAGATTCAGACAAATTATAAACCCAAACCCGGGATCTCCGTTGGCAAAGAGAATACTCACCCTGCTGTTCCAACGAGGCTGTCAAATGATGGCCTAAACACAACGTAAGGTAACCTTCATATACCAAATGAAAAAGCTGTGGTGTGTGTTATCTGCTGCGTCGTGGGTTTCATCTCCAAGAAATCCTCTCTCCTATAAATGAGAATGTCTCTGGTAGTTGCTCGTTGTGGTATAGAAGAAGACGTAGTGACTAAAATCGAAAAAGGTATGCTTAAATAATTTGGACACGTAGAGAGAATAAATGCACGGAGACTGACAAAAAGGATGTATGAGTCAAGAGTGAATGCGACAGTTGGAAAGGGAAGACCAAGGCGAACGTTCTTGAACAAGACCCAGGTCATGAGCTCTCTTGCGAAGGACGCAGAGAGTAATAGCGGCCAGGACGATCCGTGGATACCGTACGGTGTCCTGGATGGCAGCAACGGTCCTGGCGGGTGACCCTCCATGGGAGCTTCAGGCGGAAGTCCTCGCAGCTACGTATCAATGTAGACAAGAAGCGAGGACTAGAGCCGGACCTTTTAGCAATGACGAAGTCCGAAGAATCAAAGTCTTAGCCGAAAAGACTCTGATAACAAAATGGAGGGCGAATAGCAAGTGTGGCGACGGTGGAGGCGCTCCGCCCTCTGATTGAACAGTGGTTATGCAGGAGCCATGGAACGCTCTCGTATAGACTAGTGCAGGTGCTCACCGGACACGGCTGTTTCGGGAAGTACCTGCATCATATTGCTGGCCGAGAGGAATTTTTTTTTTCTGTCGCTGAGAAATGCTTTTGCGCACGCTGGATAGAGTGTACAGCTCCATCCAGGAGTGTGGGACTCAATGTAACCATAATACTCACTAAAACCCAGCGGAACCCTCTTCATCCGTATGATGGACGCCAGATGTTCGCTAACGCATTCATCTCTGGCGCCCCAGATGCGTCCGACTCAAGGGTTCAAAAGAGGGGAAGCAGACGATCAAAACTGCGCCGTCTTATACCTCCCCTTCTCCGGCGGGAGTAAGGAGCATTGACCGCTCTCTGTCTTTGCCTCTCTAATGCCTCTTTTTGTAAAATAACGGCCTCGCAGAAGAAGGTAACTGCCCTCCAACCGGTCATGCTACCAAGCATAGCACCCACTATGCTGGGCAGGGAGAGATCGCTTCCAACCAGCGACATTAAAACGTGGCGCTGGGGGCCCCAGACCGGGCATTCTGCCAATGTGTGATACGCCGTATCAACAGCCGCATCACATTCACGGCACGCAGGCGTCTCCTCACATCCCACAATCTGGTGCAAGTACTTACCAAAACAACCATGTCCAGTAAGCACCTGCACCAACCTGTATGTTAAAACACCATGCCCCCTTGAGATCCAATATTCCAAGTGGGGAAGAAAAGCCGCTACAGTGACTGCGCCCGCTATAGGAGACCCGAGGTTCTCCCTCCATTTGTGAATAAGGGCCTGGTCGGATAACGCCCTGATTCTCTGCACCTCAACGTCATCGGGCCTTTCTCCTCTATTCCTTGCAGCTACCCGACACTGATATGCAGCTGCAAGGACCTCCGCCCGAAGCTCCCAGGGGAGATCACCTGCAAGAAGTGTTGCAACCGTCCAGGATACTGTACGGTACCCCCGAATTGCTCTGATCGCTATCACTCTCTGCGCCCTGCGCAAGAGTGCTTTACCTGCCACGAGTGCAGTGACCTCGTCGACACGGCGCACCATACTGTGGCAGAATGCTCGGCATGGGTATTAAATTGTATGAAAGGCCTCCACTACGGGAATAAGGCCTGATGATGTGTATTGATGTAGTATTGTAGTAATTACAGATATAGTATCTAAATTAATTTGAAAAGAAAAGGCAATGAACGACTGCAATAATTATTTGCATTTTAATCAACACAATGTATATTTATATTACCAGTAAAATCTATTAAATCTTCTTCATTTCCTTTTTTTCATTGCTGACAGCGTTTGACACTAATCTCATCAGATGGTAAGTGATGTATGGATTAATTCTCTAAGCGCTCAGAATAAAACTTTCTTGCGGCGGGCCCAAAGAGTAATAGCGATTAGAGCAATACGGGGGTACCGTACAGTATCGTGGACGGCAGCAACCCTACTGGCGGGCGATCCCCCTTGGGAATTGAAAGCGGAAGTTCTCGCAGCTTCTTACCAGTGCAGAGTAGCTGCGAGGGCCAGAGGGGAAATACCTAATGCCGACGAGGTTAGGAGGGTCAAGATCATTGCCGACAGAGCCCTGATCGAAGCATGGAAACAGGACCTCGGGTCCCCAGCAGCCGGTGGGGCCATAATTGCGGCACTCCGCCCTCACTTGGAGCAATGGCTGGGTAGAAGACAAGGAGTGCTTTCCTACCGTTTGGTGCAGGTGCTAACCGGTCACGGCTGCATTGGAAAATACCTGCACCAAATCGTTGGCTGTGAGTCGTCGGCCATCTGCCACGAGTGTGGTGCTCCTGTCAACACAGCGCATCACACGGAATGTCCTGCTTGGGGACCTCAGGGACATCTTCTGATGTCGCAGATCGGTGCAGACCTCACGCTGGCAAGTATTATAGGTGCAATTGCCAACGAGCGGGGCTGGAATGCTGTTGCGAAACTGTCATTTCGCTAAAGGAGGCAGAAAAAAAAAGATGGTAAGTGATTGTACTGTCTTAAGACGTAAAAGATATTTTTAATATTGTTCGTTTGCTTGAACGCACTAATCTCAAGAACTATTGGTCCGATTTGAAAAATTCTTTCAGTGTTAGATAGCCCATTTATCGAAGAAGGTTTCATAATATATATCATCACGCTAAAACCTATAGGAGCGATACACCAATGAAGAATGTTTCAAAATCCGGATTTCATTTGCATTTTGAGAGCTTCCGCTGCGTCTACTGCGTAAACGGTTAAAGTTTCACAAAAATCATATATGTAAGAATTATATCCCTTTAAAAGATCTAACAAAAAGTCCAGGACAGCATGTCTCTATCTTTTAAGGTTGACTCACTATAACCTTTTATATGCTAATCGAATTTGTTTTCCCTTTTATGAGGAGCAGGAGTTACGCGGATAAGCTTAAGTCCACTAATAAATCACTACACTAAAATTAACTATAAAATTATTATACTAACTAAGAGTATGGTGTAGCGGGAGTTTTCAAGTGATTTATGTAATATAAACTCAAGTGTTTACACGTCCGTCTGTCACATTCTCTTCCGAAAGATTTGACGTTTTCAAACAAAAACATAGATTTTGTTATCGCATTCATTGATAAGATTTTCCCATAAAATACACTTTAAAGATATGTAATTTTTGTAACACTTGACCAATACTGTCTTTTGGAAAAATTCCACTACTGTTAGAGGCATCGACACTATCGGAATTTTAGTTAGATCTTACTGCCAAATCTAGATTTATGAATACGATTTCTCTATATTTATAACTTAATCTCAAAAACTACTTAACAGATTTTCTTTCAGTTTTCACTAGTAGATAGAGTGATTCATGAGGAAAGTTTAGATATATAACTTGTCTACGTATTTCGTACATTTATTGAGATATAACAATAATTGTTAGAGGTGTCGGAAAAAGTCAAGCAGCCTGGGAGCTTTCATCGAAAACAATGCCTAATCCCTTAAAGAGATAATAAAACAATGCATGATTTTTTATAGACTGCCTCATTGGTCTAGTGGTTAGTATGTTCGATTACAGACATGAGGTCCTGGGTTCGAGACCCAGGTCGAGCCAATTCAAAAATCAATATTGAGTTTTCTATTTAAGATTTTCTCAATATTTGCCCGAAGTTGGGAAGATGGCGGTGTGATCCACCCCCGTGCCTCGGAGAGCACGTTTAGCCGTCGGTCCTGCGCCTGATCTCTCTCCGGACTATGAGAGTGAAGGAATAGAGAGTGCACTTGTGTACTATGCTTGCCAATCCGCAGTGGAGCAGCGTGGTGGCTCTATGCTCTAAAAACCCTCGCTACTCGGAGTGAGGAGGCCTGAGCCCAGCAGTGGGACGTTAATGGGCTGCTACTTACTTACTTACTACTTACTCTTTTATAAATCTACAAAAAAGTCCAAGATGACATACATCTATCTTTTAAGAATAACACAATATACACATTGTCTTCTAAAGTAATTGGAAAGTTATTCAGACTGAAACAGTATTAATCTCTAGCAACTTAAATATGTCAGTTACCTATTTCGTGGACACTGTTATAACCTTTTATAAAGTATAATTTAAATGAATATCTTAGGAGTTATCGCAAAAATAAATCAAGGGACTCTCTTGATGTGTACATCCTCTCTCACGCTTTCATGAATATTTGAATCCGTTTATTCATTCGTAACCTCATGATAAAACATTACAATACTTTAAGTAGTGTAATATTTATATTGTAATCAAAATCAAAATCAAAAATATCTTTATTCAAGTAGGCATATTACAGCACTTTTGAATCGTCAAATTATATATAATTTTTTCCACACTCTGATTCTAATATACTTCTGATGATGGTACTCAAGAACGGCTTAAAATCTAAAGTTACGAGGGTTCCTTCGCGCCCTGATCCGAGAAGAACCCACAACAAACTCAGTCGGGTGTTTTGTTTTTTTTTGTTATCATCATCATTACAATATCATGTTAGTTTAATATATTTCAATTCAAATTAGAGCAGTTCGTTCACTCCCACGCGTTTTTATCGTCTAAGTACTCTTGCAACTTATAATACGATTTTTCTATCAACTTTCTTTTAACAAAGACTTTGAATTTATTAATTGACATTTCTAAAACGTCTTGTGGGAGTTTATTATAGAAACGTATACAGTTACCCTTAAATGAGTTGTTAATCTTATGCAGCCTACTAGAATTTACAACAAGTTTGTTTTTGTTTCGTAAGTTATATGATATACATTCACTCTTTTTATTAAAAGAGTCAATGTTTTTGTGTAC
>JACTOM010000913.1:373991-406665 GCA_015832385.1 Elymnias hypermnestra | reverse complement strand
CACTCTTGACTCATAAATCCTTTTTGTCAGTCTCCTTTCATTCATTCTCTCTACATGCCCAAACCATCTAAGCATACCTTTTTCAATTTTAGTCACTACGTCTTCTTTTATACCACAACGTTCTCTTATCACACTATTTCTCACTCTGTCACTCAGTTTTAATCCACTCATGCTTCTCAACGCTCTCATCTCTACCGCATTTATTTTACTTTTGTGATTCTTCTGCCATACCCAACTTTCACTACCATACATAAGTGTTGGCACCAACACTCCAGCATGCACTGCCAGTCTAGCCCTTTGAAACACAATCTGGCTATTCATAAAGGCGTGCAGAGCACCATTTACCATATTCCCTGCATTTAATTATAGGTTTATATTATTATTTGAATTTGAATGAATGGCTATTTGAATGTTTAACGTTTGATTTTCGTCCAGTTGTTCCGAAAATAAATTAAATTTAAAATAATATATATGTGTTTTTCTTCTTAGGTAAGTTGTTATCATTCAGATGTTTTATTTATTATTCTGAGGCGGTACGAAGTTTGTTGGGTCAGGCTTTAATTGACATATCCCCTGATGTCTCTGGTTGGCGGTGAGCTCTCGCTGATGAGCATTGTCGGCTAAATCATCAGCAATGAAAGTTGACAGGCGGTATCTTCCTTATGTGAGAATGTCATCTCACGGAAGGAGAAATCAGAGAGGGTAAGGGAAGCAGCAGTTGTGGCCACCTCTATCCGTAGGGACAGAACGGGAGCCTCATAGTTGTAACAGGCGATGTCCGGGGTCCCAGAGAGTAATGTCCCTATTGTGTCTTGTTATTGTTCAGGACGCTGAAAGTCCAACTGGCTTTTAGTGGGTATTCTGTTCCTCAGCGAGTCTCACACTTCTGGTTACAGATATAAATCTCAACCGGGATGCGTAGCGGAAAAAAAGGCTTACTTGATATAGGCCTCCCCTAATTCCTTCCATTTGCTTCTTTGTTCCCAATGTTCGCCAACCCTTAGACAGATCGCCCTCCCATCTCTTTATTCGTGTGCATCTGCGGTTTATCCCGGATCTTGAGTACCACCTGATACCTTGTTAGTCTATTTAGCGTTCCGCGAAGGCATAGCAAAGGTCCTGAGTTAAAGTTCTCAGCAGGGCAAATTTAGGAAATTTTATTTTCTAACTTGTGTATGTCTCGAATGACGGCAGGCTTTCCACATGGCTAGTTACCACACTAACAGCAAAGACTTGCCACCAAGATACCTTATAAATAAATTATTTCTTAACGCATTTCCTTTGACTGTATCATCAGATGAGGTCACAGTCAAGCGCTAACCTGTCAACAATAAAAAAGCTGCCCCTTTTTACATTTTTCATACCATCAGATCGTTTCAGAGTATAACAGTTTAATGTCGTCGTCGTCGCTTCAACCGATGGACGTCCACTGCTGAACATAGGTCTCACGTAATGACATCCACAAGGTCCGATCTTGCGCCGCCTGGCTCCAGCAGCCGCTGGAGCCAGGCGGCGCTAGATCGGACCTTGATGATATAAAGAGGGTCGCCGGTAGCCACCGGCGACCCTCTTTATATCATTGGTCCACCTTGTGGGGGGTCTGCCTACACTGCGCCGCCCAGTGCGGGGTCGCCACTCCAGCACCTTCGGCCCCCAACGTCCATCGGTACTTCGGACTATGTGCCCCACCCATTGCCACTTCAGGTTCGCGATTCGTAGAACTATGTGACTTTGGTTCTACTACGGATCTCTTCATTTCTAATTCCATCACGTAGAGAAACTCTGAGCATAGCCCTCTCCATCGCATGCTGAGTGACTCTGAGCTTCCGCATGAGAGCCATAGTCAGCGACCACGTCTCAGAAGTCATTACTGGCAACACGCACTGTTCGAAGACATTAGTCTTCAGGCACTGAGGATTATCGGACGAAAATATCTGACGTAGTTTCCCCAACGCTGCCCAACCGAGTTGGATTCGGCGGTTGACCTCCTTCTCGAAATTGGACTTACCTAGCTGGACTATATGTCCCAGGTATGTGTACTCGTCAACAATTTCGAGAGCTGAGTTCTCAACTATGACTGGGTGAGGCGGTACATGGATTAGACATAATTTACGTCTTATCCATGTTCATTGTCAGGCCCACCTGTTGAGAATCTCTGCGGAGGTAATCGAGCATTGTATTGAGATCTTCGAGTCTCTGGCAGAGCCTCTTGAAGTTTACTGCATCCCTTTTTAAATCTAAACAAACACACAGATCCTATCACATATTCATTATAAAACCTCGTTTCCTTTACGTTATGTATCCAAAAAGACCCCTTTTAAAAATGATCTGTTGATATGAGCACAATGTATCGATCAGATCTGAGTCTATTGTGTTCGGAAAATGGGTAACTCATTGAATAGTCTCCCGTATACAATATACTTATATTGCGACCATCCCATAACAACGAGATTGATGAATATTAAGAGGGAAATGCTACTATAGATCCACCGATACAACTTGCAACGATTACTTTATAAGTTTATAACGAAAGGTAATAAAAAAAGGACGACATAAACAATCAATAGTCATGCAGACTATGGGCCTCATACGAAAGCTCAGAGTCGATCAGCGTACGATGGAAAGGGCTATGCTCGGAGTTTCTCTACGTGATCAAATCAGAAATGAAGAGATCCGTATTAGAACCAGAGTCACTGACATAGCCCTATGAATCGCGAACCTGAAGTGGCAATGGGCGGGGCACATAGTCCTAAGGACCGATGGACGTTGGGGGCCCAAGGGAATGGAGTGGCGACCCTGCACCGGGGGGCGCAGTGTAGGCAGACCCCCCCACAAGGTGGATCGACTATATAAAGAGCGTCGTCGGTAGCCGCTGGAGCCAGGCGGCGCAAGGTCGGGCCTTGTGGACATCATTACGTTGAGACCTATGTCCAGCTGTGGACTTCAATCGGTTGAAGCGACGACGACGACGATTTGTTTGCATCCGTGCGTGCGTGTGTGCATGCGTGCTTGCGTATATTCGTGCGTTCGCATGCGCGTGCGTGCTTCCGTGTGTATGTGTTTTATTATGATGAAAATTATACAACAGACATAAATAATTCTTCAGTTTCCTCATAATTAAGCGAAAAGAGTTATTTAATACAATTTACTTTTTGTTAACGAATAAATGTTCAGAATTCTGTTCAATCTATTGTACAGCATGCATCTATAATAAGTAATTGAAAAATCTTACAATAAAATGTTGGATTACTTGGACAATATAATGATGATACCCGACTGTTTGTTGTGGCTTCTTCTCAGGACAAGGTGCCAATGGATCCTCCTAAATTTAGATTGTAAGCTGTCTTAAATATCATCATCAGTCGTTCATCAAGTCGATCGATGATTCAAAAAATGTCTCTTTTGTTAAATGACATAATTTAAATGAAAAGCTAATACTAACAGCTTTTATCATCAAGCTGATGGATTCATTAGCTGTTGTTTAATATAAATAGACAATTTATTTTCGGTTAATTCTTACTTCATACATACATACGAGTACATACATAGCATCACGCCTCATTCCCATAGGGGTAGGCAGAGACAATATCCTTCCACTTGCCACGATCCTTGCATATCTTCTTCGCTTCTTTCAATCTCATTAAACTTGTATGAAAGACAAGTTCATTGGTTTAGAGTACTCTTGACTTGGCCCTTATTTAAACTGTCCTGGATTTGGTCCAGGAACGTCCGCCTTGGTCTTCCCCTTCCAACTTTCGCATTCACTCTTGACTCATAAATCCTTTTTGTCAGTCTCCTTTCCTTACTGCACTGTTTTAATCCGATATTTAAATATCTTTCAGACGCAATTGCATAGTAGGTTAGGAGTGACTTAATTAAGAAAGTTAAACTAATTGACCTTTCGCATATTAAGAAAATTAGGATAGCTGGATAGTCGTGTTAAATACACTTTATAAAAAGAAAGCTTAAACCCTCACTCCAACGCTGTCTCCCCAACATCTGTTTAAAAAATTCGGATGGAAAAACGAAAAGCCAATAAAGATACCGCGTGTTAATTATATAGCAAATCAAAGCTTTATATAAGCGAAAAAGTAAATAAAATCTTTTAAATTACTTTTAATTATAATAAATTTTATGCTGAGAGCAATATCTAACAAAAAAAGCAATAATTGCCAAGTCATAATTATATTAATTGATAGACAACAGGCACACACGCACTTTCTCTTCTCTGCTGTCTATGTGTCTCCTTCTCTCTCGCTCTCTCTCTCTCTCTCTCTCTCTGTGGTGTCCTTCTTTGTAACAATAAATAAATGAAAATCCATAATTGGCCTCAGCACGGTTAAAAAGACCATAAGAATATATTCGTTTTCAAGAATGTTGACTTTGTAACAATAATAAAATAAAAATAGTAGTAGGTTGTAATCGTTTAAAAGGAGTCGTTAGGGAGGGAAAGGTGCTGACGATACACCTCCCAGCCGCCAGGGGAGAAGGGGTGCCAGAGTCAGAGGCCAGATGTTCGGTGCAAAAAGTAGCGCTGGGTTTTGGTGGGTATACTAGAGTAACCAGCGAGTCCCAAACTTTTGGGCAGAGCTTGGGTCCATCAAAAGGTTAATTGTTGCCTTTAAAAACCCTTTATATGTATGAAGCCTGCAATCAATCGTGTGACTTTTATAACTAAATTACTTTCACCTACGAGCAATCTTTTTTAAAAATAAAAAGCTGTATAATATTAAAAAAGTTGACCCTGAAACGATTTTCGTTAGACCTATCTATAAATAAGTTAACTCCAGGGTCCCGGTGGAATAATTTACGCAATCTTGTTATAAGGATTCACGTATTCATTTCCCAGAGGTGAATGGCATTGTAAATTGGACGTGCTGTCAACATTTCGTAGAATTTTATATGAAATACGAAATGACAAGTCCCAATAAATATACATACATAGCATCACGCATCATTCCCTTCGTGGTAGGCAGAGACAACATCCTTCCATTTGCCAAGATCCTTGCATATCTCCTTCGCTTCTTTCATTCTCATTAAACCTTTTATACAAGTTCGTCGGTTAAGAGTACTCTTGACCCGGCCTGTTATTCAAAATTTCCTGGATTTGGTCCAGGGACGCTCGCATTATCTTCCCCTTCTAACATTCCCATTCACTCTTGACTCATAAATCCTTTTTGTCAGTCTCCTTTCACTCATTCTCTCTACATGCCCAAACCATCTAAGGATACCTTTCTCAATTTTAGTCACTACGTCTTCTTTTATACCACAACGTTCTCTTATCACACTATTTCTTACGCTGTCACTCAGTTTTAATCCACACATACTTCTAACGCTCTCATCTCTACCGCATAAATATTACTTTTGTGATTCTTCTGCCATACCCAACTTTCACTACCATACATAATTAGCACCAACATTCCTGCATGTACAGCCAGTCTGGCCCTTTGAGACATCTGGCTATTCATAAGGCGTGCAGAGCACCATTTACTATATTCCCTGCATTTACTCTCCTTTCAATATCACTTTCACATGTTCCATCTTTCCATGTCAGTCTCCTTTAATTCATTATCTCTGCGTGCCCAAATCATCTCAGCATACCTTTCCCAACTTAATCACTACATCTTCTTTTATACCACAACATTTTCTTATCCTAGTATACCTTACAGTTATACCTTTCTACGTTGAAAAACATCTTTACGCAAACTGATAACTTTCGATTGGGATTATGAGACTATGCTATAATATCCTCTAAACCAATCCAAAGCCTATTCCACGCTGAATAAATAACTTGAGGAAAATAAACGAGCTTCTGCCACTAAACCTTCTCACTCAAAACTGTAACCCCCTAACTGGGAAATTCCATTTTGATGGCTCAGATGACGACCACAATGTGTGTTTAAAAAGCGGAAGTGAAAACTATCATGCAGCTTCCTCAATTGCAAAGAGAGAACTTCAGCATTTCCTCCTTCTGTTTATCATTTACCTCTTTAACAAGATAATAGTGTCGTAAAAGTAGACAAGCGGCAACTGCCTTACACTCCCTTGCATTAGCGCATATGTGACCTACTAGTGGCACTAGTAGGAGAAGAACATCTCTTCCCAACAGTGATACAAGAAGACCTCATTTGACCTGGACTTTCTGCAAGATTATCGAGTAGTGGTGTGTTGTGAACAGGATCACAACTCTGCCAGACAATGTCTTGCAGATGATGCAATTGATTAATATTGCTATAACAGAACTGTGTAGTTGGTCAAATTACCAACTTCTTCAGATTTAGACTGTCGTACTGGATGGCATTAAATTGACTGTTTTATTTTGTTACAGGTACTATCAACGGCGAGGAATGGTCATATGACTGTAAGTTTCCATATTCTAACCAACATTTATATAATATTTTTAATATTTTGTGGAATAAAAGAAGATGTAGTGACTAAAATTGAAAATGATACGCATTGATAATTTGGGCACGTAGTGAGTATTAATGAAAGGAGACTGACGAAAAGGTTTTATGAGTTAAGATGTAATGGGAAAGACCAGGCAAACATTCCTGAACCAAATCCAGGACATTTAAAATAAGGGTCAGGTCTAGAGTACTCCAAACCGATGGACTTGTATGAAAGGTTTAATGAGAATGGAAGAAGCGAAGGAGATATGCAAGGATCGTGATAAGTAGAAAGACGACGTGGTCTCTGCCTACTCCTATGGGAATGAGGCTATGTATGTATGTAAGTTCTGATATCTATGAAGTAGTATCTATCAAATATTGAAGTCCAAATGGGATGATGGGAGAGAGTACGGAAGATGAACGTTAATTTATCTTTTAAAGCCTGCTTAAAATAGACCTCAAACAGATTTATATGACAGAAGAGTTTGGATTCGGTAAAATTATATCGAAGCATTGTCCCCCAGTTGAAACAAAATGGCCTGGAGTATGTACAACTGGTTATCAGCAATCTCCCATCAACATAATGTCTCGTAGCGCAGTGGTTGACAAGCAAGAATCTCACATCATAGGGCCCCTTGTCCTCCGTGGTTATGGGAGCGTCAATGCATCAGCTGCCAACAATGGACATACTTGTGAGTGAAATTCCAAACTTGGCTTCATAATATATATATAACAAGCAAACACACTTATATTTTCCTATTTTGTCACATTTTAAACCCTCCCTGACCTTCTCCAATAATACAAGACCAAAATTAGCCAGACCAGTCTACCCGTTCTCGTGGTTTCATCCGCGTAGATATCGATCTTGTGGCAGTAGAAGACTAATAAGTCGGACTATAAATTTATTTTCGTTAACATAAAAGTTATATTTCACTTAGTTATTAATTACTTCCTTTGAGATTACTAGTTCCACACATTCATGATCTAATCAATATGCAGATTTTACTTTACATTTAATTGTTTTAAACTTAAATTTTCGTGGTTTATTAACATATTGACTATTTGAACGGGTACATACCACGATGGCGTACAAAGGACAATGGACATGGTAAGATCTCCGAAGGATCGTTTACCGTATCAATGTCCAAAATTGACTGCGGCTGTGGAAGCTCTTATATTGGGCAAACGAAGCGTTCCATAGCAGCTCGTGTGTCAGAACACATAAATGCCGTCACATTTTGCAGCAGGGACCTCAACGCTGGATAAAATTTCATAGCCCAAAAGTTCTTTCCACGGACCACCATTATATGCCGAGATTAGTTCGCGAGGCCATTGAAATTAAAAAGTATCCTGATTTCAATCGCGAAGATGGTTTTAAGCTGGATACGTGGAATCCAGTGGTGAAGTTATGCCAAATGAACAAACGACGCGATTTTTCAAAATTAAAACGTGACGTTGTGAGTGTAGTATGCCGAAAAATGGATGTGGGTGCCGTGAAAAACAAAAGGATCAGACGTAGGGTAGACAGATTCTGCCCTTGACACAACCGCTCACAGCAGTAACGTCGTGATCACGATCCATGCAACTGGGTTGAAATATCGGCAAAATTAAAAAATGCCATCGTGGTATGTACCCGTTCAAATAGTCAATAGGAATGTCCTATTATAGAAAGAAAGAAATCGTTTATTCATCGTAATGTAAGTATGAAATATGATTATTTAAAATTAAAACATACATTGCAAATATACACTTACAAATTAAGGGAGAGAACCTCCATCTTCTGGTTCCTACTCCCCTCCGTTGGGGCTGCATCGGCGGCATTCACTCTCCCCCTTTGCCGTGCCTCCTTTAGCGAGATGATGGTTTCGCAAAAGAAAGCAACCGCTCTCCAGTCCTGCTCACTGACGAGTATTGCATCCACAATACCTGCCAGTGAGAGGTCGGTGCCGATCAACGACGTCATATGTCGTTGCGGTCCCCAGGCTAGACATTCTGGTACCGTGTGTTGCGCGGTGTCCACAGGGGCACTACATTTGTGGCAGATGGCCGATCCTTCACATCTTACAATTTGGAACAGGTATTTGCCGAAGCAACCGTGACTGGTAAGCATCTGTACCAATCTGTAGGAAAGTGATCTGTGCTCTCTGCCCAGCCATTTCTCCAGATGAGGGCGAAACGCCCCCACAATGGCCCTGCCGGCTACTGGGGACTCAAGGTCTTCCTTCCATCTTTGGATCAAGGCTCTGTTAGCTAGAACCCTGATCTTCCTAACCTCGTCAGCGTCTGGTAACAGTAACAGATGTTTTGTGACAAAATTTTTCATACCTTGGGTTACTTTAATGCGTTTTTATTAGGGATCCCTATTTAAAATGCAGCTTTACTTACAAACAAGAACACAAAGTTTTCCTCTTTATAATATTAGTTTAGATATAGATAACTCTCTTAACCAATGCCAAGTTTTTTTCAATAATTATCTATTCACAGTGAAATGGACAATCGAAGATGACGCTCCTGCACCAGTTATATCTGGAGGGCCTTTACGAGGCAATTACACCTTCATGCAGTTCCATCTGCACTGGCTGTCAGAACATGCCATCGATGGTATGAAGTGAGTAAAGATTTAACTGATTTTAATGCTATAATTCATCTGTAGTTAGTCACCTCCTCTCAACCGGGTATATATCAAATGACGAAGAATACCGTAGCAACAAGTAAACAAAAATACATATACATATAAGGGAAATGCTGTAAAAACCTTGTCTCCTATAAGTGAAGATGCCTGTGCCCAATAGGAAGTTAATGGGCTGCTACTTTATAAGACAGAATATGTTTTAAAAAAAAGGGGAAGGCCCAGCTACAGCCAGTCACCAACTGCACCCCATAATCTGAACGTGCCACCTTCGTCAAGTATAAAGGCTTTATAGATTTATATTATTAGTATAGATTAAGGCATTTAATGCCTCATTGGTCTAGTGGTTAGTATTTTCGACTACAGTCATGAGGTCCTGGGTTCGAGTCCCAGGTCGGGCCAATTCAAAAATCAATATTGAGTTTTCTATTAAGATTTTCTCAATATTTGCCCGAAGTTGGGAAGATGGCGGTGTGATCCAACCCCGTGCCTCGGAGAGCACGTTAAGCTGTTGGTCCTGCGCCTAATCTCTCTCAGGTCGTGTCGGATTGCCGTCACATCGGACTATGAGAGTGAAGGAATAGAGAGTGCACTTGTGTACTATGCCTGCCAATCCGCAATGAAGCAGCGTGGTGGGTCTATGCTCTAAAAACCCTCTCTCCATGAGTAAGGAGGCCTGTGCCCCGCAGTGGGATGTTAATGGGCTGCTACTTACTTAAGGCATTTAATACAATATTTATTTAGGTATCCAATGGAGATCCACATGGTTCATGTAAAGACTGGTTTAACAGTAGAAGAGGCAGTAGAAAGACCTGATGGATTGGCAGTCGTTGGCATTCTTGGTGAGGTAAGAAAATTTAAATATATGACGGCGCATCCGTCAAAGTCAATCGTCAGGTTGACTTTTAGCTCGTCAAAAGTGGGTCTAGCGAAGCGTCATTGTCGATGGTGGTGAGGGCCACCATCTTAACGGTGTTATTGGAGACGGCGCCCGTGCACCACGTTTGTGATGAATCGCTCTGCATCTGAATGATAGTTAAATCTAGCGGTTAATTAAGTTGGTGTCGTGTTAAAGTAGACCGTGCATTATTAATTAGACTCTGTATTTTGATTATTAAACCTGAATTAACAACTGTAATTCTAACAAGGATTTGTGATTTGTTCCGCTCACGCCCACCTGCTTTCCAACCTACACAAGATGACTTCTGATGAAGGCCCTCCTGCTCTTTCATATATATATACAAGGAGCGGAGAAGTATAAAGCACAGGGGCGTAGGGTTCTCCGCCGACGTCGTCACTAATGGGACCCATTATTTAATTTCTTATTCTGTGGGCGTTCGTGGGTAATGTTGGTGCAATCAAACACTTTGTTAATTAACTGTGATTATAATGTTCAATCACTTAATGTTCCTGATATCAATTTACACAAACGCACTAATAACTAGTAATGCGACATTTTCAATAGTCGACCACTCCGGCCGACCGCCACTCGAGAACTGCCGACGATACACGGATAGCGCCAGCGTTCCACAGACTCTTGCACTCCGACATATATATAAAAATCTCCCAAGTGGTATGCTGGTATTTAAAGGGTTTTCTGTTAAGTTAATCATATAACTTTACTTTTGCTGCATTATACGTCAACAGTTTTTATTAAAATAAAATAGATATAGTAAGTTATTCTTAATAGATAGATGTATAGTATCGTTAACTTTTTTGTAGATCGATTAAATAGGAATTATCCCATCCTACATTTTTTTGTTGCATCTCTAAGGGATTACGCTTTGTTTTCGATGAAAGGTCCTTGGTTGTTAGATTTTTTCGTCATTTGGAAGAATTATTTTTACAGTATTTCAATTTATCGTATAATACGAAAGGAAAGGCTATATTTACAGAAATGTATCAAAATATGAAAGAACGACGTGAAATTTAAAGCTACAGGGATTTCTTCCTGTTCTAAAAAACCCAAACAAATTCATTCGGTTTTATAAGAAATTATAAATAAATTGGAATAAAGCAATGAAAACTATTTGGCTAGGTCCATGGTGAATCAGAGGAGAGTGAGTTCCCACTGGGGGAGATTGAACCAGTTCTCCCTCAACTCCTGGAACGAAATGAAGGATTTGTTCCCGCTTCCGTTATTGATTTGACGTTAGTATACTATATATATTTCTTTAATTTCTATATTTTGTTAATTACTGAACCAAAAACTTTTACGAAAATGAAATTTTCACACTTACAGATTAGAGAAGGAATGCACAATGATAATATATTAAAAAAATATGCATAAAAATATAACAAATTAATAAAAGTAGCACGTCACACACACTACATGTGTTTGACACACACACAAATATGGAGTATATACAATTATCTGTCAATCGCTGACAATATGTCAAATGTCATAAGGTTATATTAAAAAAGTTTATATTGTCCAAATCACTAAAGAGGTTACATTGGAAAATCCACAACGGTGGTTAAGTTTACTTAAAATTTCTGATCTTCTACCTAGCTTTATTATTTTTTTCTTTTATACGAACCTTCTCCTGTCTATAACAAACAAAACAACAAAAGAATTATCGAAATCTGTCCAGTCGTGTACACGTGATGCCGTGAAACAAGGACTGATATATATATAAATTGTCGTAACAACTTTTTGAGAATAGTCTTTGATAAAACAGAGCTTTAACCCTTAATTCGACGGAGTTTATTGTAGCAAAAAAAAAATTACCAAACATGTGACTTTGACGTCGACGCCATTTTTTAGCGAAATCTGACATTTTGAGTGTTGCCCTTATTCAAAATATATTTTATACTAAATCTTTTACATATTACCAACACTATATAATCAAAATGTCACGCAATTTTTCTTGCATGTTACCAACAATCAAAATCTCACGCAATTTTTCTCTAAACTAGTTCCGTAGATTTTTTAAATTAGTTGGTCGTCACACTGGACACTATCGAATTAAGGATTAATATGTTATTACGTTATATTTGACGTTAGAACCTTAATAATGTTCACAATTATGATTTAAGTTAATTATGGTCGATTTTCGACCACTGGGCGACGAATAATAAGAAAAACAATCCATAAAAAAATACATTTCATTATCATATTGTAATTTAACGTAATTTGTATAATGAACAGATGTCGCCGATTTCACGTTAGTTTAATACATAATATTGTTTGATGGGTAATATACAATTTGCTATTTGTTTCCATCAGGCGAATGTTTAGCTCAAACATGCAGTCCTTCTACACGTACCACGGCTCACTCACCACACCACAGTGTCAGGAAGTCGTCACCTGGATCGTTATGGACAAACCCATTAAAATATCTGATACGCAGGTAAGAAAATATATAAAAATGTCTAAGACGACATCACCCAAACGTTACAGCTCATGATTAAGTTACTTTCTTCATTGAACAGAAAAAAAAATATACATTAATATATATGTATATATATATATATAGGAGAAATATGTTATAGAAATCACCAAAAAGTTATTAGGAATAAAGATTTTAAGTCTTGGGTTAGTTTTATAAGCTTTTTTGTCACTAGGAAAGGCCACTACAGCAAAAAACATGAAACTAACCTAACCTAACAAGTGGTAGTTTTTTGGTTAGGTTAAGTTAGTCTTTATGTCATGTTTGTCTCTGGCAGA
Source organism: Elymnias hypermnestra (assembly GCA_015832385.1). Lineage (NCBI taxonomy): Eukaryota > Metazoa > Arthropoda > Insecta > Lepidoptera > Nymphalidae > Elymnias > Elymnias hypermnestra. The sequence continues at coordinate 393,977 of JACTOM010000913.1, read as the reverse complement.
TACCACCGCACCAAGACACTAACCTAACCTTAAAAATCGCCTTTTTTTAAATTCAGGTTAGGTTAAATTAGTTTTTGTCGCTGAGAAATAATGCCGAAGCAAAAAGCAAACTTAACCTAACCGTACTAATCGTAATTAGGTTAAGTTAGCTTTTTTTTAACTGCCTCATTGGTCTAGTGGTTAGCATGTTCGACTACAGACATGAGGTCCTAGGTTCAAGTCCCAGGTCGGGCCAATTCGAAATCAATATTGAGTTTTCCATTAAGATTTTCTCAGTATTTGCCCGAAGTTGGGAAGTTGGCGGTGTGATTCACCCCCGTGCCTCGGAGAGCACGTTAAGTCGTCGGTCCTGCGCCTGATCTCTCTCCGGTCGTGTCGGATTTCCGTCACACCGGACTATGAGAATGAAGGAATAGATAGTGCACTTGTGTACTATGCCTGCCAATCCGCAGTGGAGCAGCGTGGTGGGTCTATGCTCTTAAAAACCCTCTCTCATATGAGGGAGGAGGCCTGTGCCCAGCAGTGGGACGTTAATGGGCTGCTACTTACTTACTTTTTAGCTTTTTGTCAATCAGAAAAGCCGCTGTATCAAAAAACACTAAACTAACTTAACCTAACCTTTCATTTTTCAAGCTTAAGATAGGGTTAGTTTCTTTAGTTTTTTTTTTGTCGCTGGAGAACACCACCGCAGTAAAGAAACTCTTTTCTTAACGCTGGGCCATCCTCGTGGATATCTAGAACACTCGGAAGGATGTTCCAGGTTATGCAGGACTCATACCGGCTAAAACACTCGAGTCACGTGAACGCGATTGACAGACATTTGTAACCCTGCCAGCGACGTGCCCGTTTGACTTGATTGGAGTACCTAGCAAGATACCAACCAATTCGCGAGACCTCTTCTTGTTGGACAACGGAACCCCTATCCGTTACCTATAGGTCACCACTCAGGAGGGAGACGTTGATCGTCGGCCGCTCGCCTCCTTCCTGGCCTTCTCCTGCGGACGGTCGAAGCGGTCGCGTCCGCCTACCTCATTTCGCATCATCACATCCTCACGAAAGGAGAGCGTAGCACACCATACTCTTTTGCTACTCATCATTATTCTAATGACTGTGGGGAGATCCCCGGTGCCACCGCAGTAAAAAAAATCTAACCTAACCTTACAACTCGTCATTTTTAAATTTTAGGTTAGGGTAGTCTAGTTATTTTAACCTTTTACGCCACTGCAGCAGAAAAAGCACTTAACTAACCTAACCTTCCCAATCGTCATGTCTGTAGCTGCGGTGGCGTTAATATAGTAGTGAAATATTCTTTGGCTATGCAATGTAAATTTAAATTTTTTTGCAGTACAAACTCTTCAGTAAAGTGGACGTCGGTGGAATTAACAACTACAGAAGTCTACAACCAGTTAACCGGGTAATCTACAGAAGTAGAGAATCTAGTGCTACAGTTAGTGTTCCAAGCTCCTTTAGCATAATTGCAGCTCTACTTAATTTATCTTCCTCTGTATCCAGCATCATGAGTAAAGGAGTTTGCACTCTCGTTAATATGAAGAAGAGGTTCTTTGGACACAATATTCAAGAATGCTCTTTGGTTAAGGCATTAGCTAACTAAATAATAATTTTGCACTAAACAATCACTCTTTCTTGGTAAAAAAAAGACTTGGAAAGTTGTCAGGTTAGCATTATAATCGCGGAAACCTTTTCAAGAAATCCGGAATTGAATTGAAACCGGTTAAAACCAAAACTGTGACTGTCGATGTTTTTAATAAGGCCTAAGTATATAAAGATATAAAAGAAAATAAAACCTTTGTTGCCATAGTACAACTTAGTCCAAGCTTAAATTTAAAGATAAGGTTTTTTATAACTATTTACTTATAATTTATTTGGGTTGTTCTATATAATTTGTCCTCTGACAAAGGCCTCCTTTAAAGATTACCATTTTGGTTTTTCCCTGGCAGTGCGTGTCTATTCTGGACCAGCGATCTTTTTAATGGCGTCCTCCCAACGTTTATTTTGTCTCCCTATCTTTCTTTTAAATGACGCTTCAAAAACTTAATGAACCTAAAAAGGTTACAAAATATCCTAATTACATTGTTGTTGAGAAACAAACGCGGCCGTACACATCGATGAAAACGCAAAAAGAGTCGTATATTTGTCTCGCTCTTTCTTTACGGCGATACCGTGTCTGTTTGAGTGAGTCTTAAGTCGTTGGGAAATGCTTTAACGCTCGCTGGATGGAGTACAGTTCCATCTAGAGTGTGTGACTCACTGTCCACCAGAATACCCGCTAAAACCTAACAGAACCCTCTTCATCCGAGTGATGGACACCAGGTCTGGCGCCTCTGATGAATCCGACTCAAAGGTTTAATAAAGAGGGTGCAGGCGGGTAAAATTGCACCATCTGACACCACCCCATCTCCAGAAAGAGTGGGGTGCATCTACTGCTCTCTCCCTTTGCCTATTTAATGCCTTCATCTGTAAGATAAGAGCCTCTTTATAGGAGGCCTACAGACTAACCGAGCATAGCTTCCAAAATAACAATTATTAATAAATATTAATCATATATTATTAAACATAAAGGCCATAATCGCCTTATACAATGCGCTGGTCAGGAGCCACCTAGAAGGAAACGCAGTCATCTGGGCTCCACATGAAGCTAAGTATAGTCTCATGTTGGAGCGAGTCCAGAACAAATTTTGTAGGTACTTGTATATGAAAATGTATGGAGTATACCCCTATTATCCATTGATGTACCCAACACTATTCGTTCTGGGCATGGTAGGGTACAACGAATTGAGAGTTAGGAGGGAGCTCACACTCATTACTTATATTTTCAAAGTCGTAAGAGGTGTAGCGTGTAACGCAGACTTATTAGGCCAGGTAAGTTTGTGGGCTCCAGACGGGTATGTGTGGAGGAGGCGCCGGCCCTCACTGATAGCGGTGCCGATCGGACGCACTAAGCTGCTAGGGGAGGCGCCGCTGACGCGCGCGCTGCGCACCCTCAACCTCGTAGCTGACCGCATTGATATATTTTGCTGCACCCTGAGTGAATTCACAAGTACAGCAATGTGGGTTGTATGTTATAATCCATAGTTATGTTTAATTGGAATTTACACTATCGAATTAGGATTCCTGTAATGGTAGTGTAAGTATTTCGAATAAATAAATAAATAAAAATAAAAATAAAATATTAAGTTTTATAATATAGTCTTTTGGCCTATATCTTGCCTTTGACCGGTAAAAACTAACAACATCTTTAACATAACACAGTAAAAATGATCAGAACATTAATTGTGGGAAGTAATTATAGATCTATTAGGTATTAAGTTGAAACAAAAAGGAAAGTCAAATTACTTTGCACAAAATCGCGAATAAAAAACCTCGAGGTACGTTTCGTGTTTATTTTCAACACAAAGTACGTTTTTGTGTTATAATTAAAGCGGTTTTTTTTATACCGATTGTGCATAATAGTTTGCCTTTCGTTTCTTATTTATATTGGAGTTAGTCAGAAGACTAATTCTGCTAAATTAACTGTTGTAGAATTTACATTAAAATAATCTACACATATTAATAAATGAGCTTGTAATTTCAAATTAAAAACTTTTCACTAAATGCAAATTAATTTATTTTCGTTATATATAACCAAAGACATATCTATCTGTCTGCTTTGACTCTAAAGGTTATGACGGGACTTTTACAAGGAGATATCTCATGTTATCAGTAGTAAGGGGTGTCCTTTGTTAACCATCCTAATGATACAGTTATAATTTTGTTTAGAATAGTAAACCTTCAAATTAATCCTTAAAGTCATTATTACGTCATGTCTATGTAAAATTTCAAGATTATAACCTGTGTGCAAGGTCATTTTAAGGTCATGCGATTATTAATGGCATTCGATGAGCGCTACTGTTAATAATAGTAATAAAAATAATTAATGTCACTATTATTCTAAAGCAAAACCCATGTTGGCCTTTTGATGAGACGTGTAGTGATCATTTTTTTCATCCATCCATCAGCTTTTTGATGAAGGAAAACATCATGAGGAAGCCTGCATAATCCTGCAGCAATCGTGGCAGTTCTGTGGTTTAAACCCATTTTTCATGAGTTAGGAGGGCTTTTTTTTTCACGCTGGGAAATTCCTTTACGCACCCCGTTCAGACAAAATCTGAACGGGAGTGTGGGACTCGCTGGCAGTAAGCCAGAATACACCAATAAAACCCAGCGATAGCCGCCCCATCCTTTAGTGGAGCACCAGAGGATCGGTTGACGCAATCTGCCTTGGTACTCCGGGATACTCCTGCTGGAATTTAGGAAGGGGGTAGGAGCAGCGCAAATCTACGCCTCCTACCTCCCAACCACCTGCGCCGGAGAAGAGGAGCGTCTTTAGAATCCTCCCTCTGCCTCTCATGTGCCTCCTTCAGCGATATAACAGATTCGCAGATAGAGGCCACTGCCCTCCACTCCCTTTCGCTAGTGAGCATTGCGCCAACAAGACCCTCCAACGAAAGGTCTCCTCCGACCAACGACGTCAAAAATGCCGCTGGGGTCCCCATGCCGGGCACTCTATGATGAGTTAGGCTGTGCCCAGCAGTAGGACGTCAATAGGCTGCTACTTACCTTCTTCTTCTTCTTAGCCGTTACGCTCATGACAGAGCGGTCGTGATCGTTATGAAGTCACGGAGTGGGCAGATGTTGTGCGCATGACGACGGCTCGCCATTTCTCCCTGCTGGAGGTCATCCTACTGCATTCGTTCAACGAACTTCCCAGAGCAGATTTGATCTGGTCAGTCCATCGAGTAGGTGACCTCCCACGCGGTCTGTTGCCTTCCACCTTTCCCTGAATGACGAGGCGTTCGATGGACTGATTGCCACGCCGAGAGACGTGTCCAAAGAAAGTCAGGATGCGAGATTGTACTACAGAAAATAGACGCTGCTTGATGCCGAGTTCTTGAAGTATCGAAACGTTCGTACGAAAGTCGGTCCACGAAACCCCAAGCATCCTTCTCCAACACCACATTTCTAGAGCATCTATTTTCTGTCTTTCCACTTCTCGCAATGTCCACGTCTCAGCAGCGTATAAAAAGATGGGGAAGATCAGTGTCCTCACGAGTCTGGATTTCTACTACTTACCTTACCTAATCTTATTCCAAAGCAGCTATACGTAAGACATATTTTAAAGTATGAAATAAGTCCTTAAATGACATTTAAGTCGTATAATCTAAGTCGCATGTGAGTGCTAGTCTTACAATCATTTCCTTGGGCTATATTTATTTTGTAAACAGTAAAAGCAAACTTTCGTTAGTGGTGAATTGATAGGAAACTTACCACTAACGAAATTTTAATAAAGCATGGACATGTTTGTTTTATATCAGCGTTAGTTTTTATTGATGTCAACTTAGTGTTAATGTATCTATTATAGAATAACAAACAAACTTTCACGTACAAATGACGGTAGCAATGAATTTTCTAAACTTCAATTTCCCTAAAAGCTAGTCATATTAACATTAACGTTATATTATTCGGTTGTACATGAATTTAATACATATTTTTGAAGTAAAACTTGTTTATGTGATACGTGACCAGAGCGTTACGAAAAGTGTGATCAGGCTAGACGAACGGAAGTTAAATTAATTTTGGTCACTTGAGTTTTACGTATTAATGTTATAGAAAATATATTTTTCAACGATCATAAAAAGATTATTAAGTATAGGTTAAAAATAATTTAATAACATATAAAAAATTGTTATTAAATAACTGTTGAAATAGATTTATTGGATTTATTTATTAATGTAATGATAAGTTAATTAATAATGATTGTTTTAATTATAAATTACGCAATATTTTACCTGACTCGACAAACTTTGTGCCGCTTCAGAATCAATAAATAAAAAAAGCTGAATGTTAATTGCAGAATGTTTCAACTTTAATAAAAAAATTGATTAAAACTTAACCGTAACAAAAAGATTCGTAATCAAAATACGCGACCTTTACGCCCAGATTCCCGCCAAATATCAAAAATTGTTGGTTGTCAATGTCAAATGTCAAAATGAAATAAAAAAAAACGACGGGACGCACATCCAAAACAGTACAGCCGCTCTCGAGTTATAAGTAAGAATAATATACCATAATTTTGTTATGGTAGATTAGAGGCTGTGAAAAAGGAAAGATAGATAAATGCAATTTTAATATACCAAAATGCTAATAATGCAAAATGCGAAAAATGTAAATATCTGTAATTAATTATAATTGTTTAAGCCTAATTGGATTTACTTTATAGTTTTGTTACGTATTTTTATGTTATTTATTTTAAGTTAGACAAAGTGATGAATAAATAGTTTAAAACAAATTGAATGACTTTTCTGTTTTTATATAACACCTTATCCAACAGTTAATTAATCTGTTAAACAGTTAATATTGAGGCGTGATGAAATGGAATGTGGTATAAAAGAAGACGTAGTGACTAAAATTGAGAAAGGTATGCTTAGATGGTTTGGGCATGTAGAGAGAATGAATGAAAGGAGACTGACAAAAACGATTTATGAGTCAAGAGTGAATGCGAAAGTTGGAAGGGGAAGACCAAGGCAATGAACGTTTCATTGACCAAATTCAGGATATTGTAAATAAGGGACAGCTCAAGAGTACTCTAAACCAACGAACTTGTATGAAAGGCTTATTGAGAATTAAAGAAGCGAAGGAGATATGCAAGGATCGTGGCAAGTGGAAGTATGTTTTCTCTGCCTACCCCTATGGGAATGAGGCGTGATGACATTCTACTAATATTATAAATGCGAAAGAAACTCTCTCTGTTGCGCTTTCACGACAAAACTGCTAAACCGATTTAAATGAAATTCGGTATACAGATAGTCTAGAGCCTGAGAAAGGACATAGCCTACATTTTAACGTAGACATCGTAAATGCTCACAAAGAATAAGTATGCGATTTTCCCATGAGATGCAGATATATAAGCGATAAACTCACTTTGAGATCCCCAAAAGTAATCACTAAATTGACTTAAAATTTGGCGTATATTATCCTCTTGCCACTTAATCTCTTACAAAGAAAGTGTTTCCTCATATTCCCACGGGGTGTGGATATAAGCGAAACTTACTGAGAGATTTCCTTTACCATTAACTTTTTTCAGGCAGACACCAGATTTCTCATTCATCATACATGTTAGTTTAGCGACGCAAACTTACCCTAATAAACAGCTTTCCGTTATTCCAACGGAATCAAGAATTACGCGGGTAACAGTATGTTAAAGTAATAAAGCTGCTGTATTACTAGCTGTTTCACATGGTTTTACCCGCCTATTGCCTCTGTCTCTAAAATTAAAGTAGCCCAAGATACTCCTCATAATATCAGTAATCTTCCAGTGAAAGTGACATCAAAATCAGACCAGATTAGCTAGACATATAGCTAATAATACAAAAATTTGTTTTTTGATATAATTACCATATATACTGGTTCCTGAGACACAGTTAAATATTACTACAGAAGAATTAGTCAACAGACAAAACATTGAGCTGAGTCAGCTCTTGAAATTGTTGACGAGTACACATACCTGGGACATATAGTCCAGCTAGGTAGAAACCAATTTCGAGAAGGAGGTCAACCGCCGAATCCAACTCGGTTGGTCAGCGTTCAGTCAGCTACGCCAGATATTTTCGTTCGATAATCCTCAGTGCCTGAAGACCAACGCCTTCGAACAGTGCGTGTTGCCAGTGATGACCTACGGTTCTGAGACGAGGTCGCTGACTATGGGCCTCATGCGGAAGCTCAGAGTCACTAAGCGTACGATGGAGAGTGCTATGCTCGGAGTTTCTCTAAGTGATCGAATCAGAAATGAAGAGATCCGTATTAGAACCAGAGTCACTGACATAGCCCTATGAATCACGAACCTGAAGTGGCAATGGGCAGGGCACATAGTCCGAAGGACCGACGGACGTTGGGGGCGAAGGTGCTGGAGTGGCGACCTCACACCGGACAGCGCATTGTAGGCAGACCCCTCACAAGGAGGACCGATGATATAAAGAGGGTCGCCGGTAGCTTGTGGACGTCATTACGTGAGACCTATGTCCAGCAGTGGACGTCCATCGGTTGAAGCGACGACGACGACGACGAAATAGAAAAAAAACCCATAGGAAACAAGATATGCAATAAATCTGTAAAAAAAATATTTATACAAATTTGTAGCTGACTAAATCTCAATATGAGGTGAAATCCCTGATATTCCAGGGCCGGTCGATAACGTAACTTTCAAAGATTGCTATCGCTGAGAAATGTATGGGAATGACGTTTAATTTTTCGATATGAAACGTTATTCCCATATATTTTTAAGCGTTAGCAGACAACGAAAATATATTATATTGGATTGGCCCTGGACAATTTATTTCAATGACTCATATTATATTAAAACCATCTCTATGAAAAATGGAAATGAATTTTTCACATTCATTTAGGGAAAAGCTGTCAATATGAAATTACAGAAACACTCTGATTTTATCCATTTGAATAGGCTATAGAAAAACACATAGGAAACTGCTTGTAGGAGGACGAGTTTAGAGTTTACTTAGTTTTGGAAAAGGTGCACTAGCAAGCGATGCGTAAATACTGCTAATCAAGTGAGAAAAGTGAAGATAAGAAGATGAAGAAATATATAATAAATGTCATGGCAAAGACTACAATACAGAAGAAAGGCCGAATACAGAGGTAAAGCGCGAAATATGACGACGGAAAAGATGCTGGAGACAGATCCCAAGCACAAGTAACAACGAGATTTGGTTCAATACACCTCACGTAGGCTGTGACCAGGTTATAATCAAATCACATCACAAAGACTTTGAATTTATTAATTGACATCTTTAAAACGTCTTGTGGGAGTTTATTATAGAAACGTATACAGTTACCCTTAAATGAGTTGTTAATCTTACGCAGCCTACTAGAATTTATAACGACTTTGTTTTGGTTTCGTAAGTTTTATGATGTACATTCACTCTTTTTATTAAAGGAGTCAATGTTTTTATGTACATACAACAAGTGTTCTAATATATATACGCAGGGAACTGTCATTATGTTAACTGCCTTGAATTTGTTTCTCAGCGACTCTCTTGGACCCATATTGTAAATCGCACGAACGGCCCTTTTCTGCAGCACAAATATTGCATCTATATCAGCAGCATTACCCCAAAGTAGAATACCGTATGACATAATGCTGTGAAAATAGCTGAAATATACCAGTCTGGCAGTATCAACATCTGTCAGACGACGAATTCTTTTAACTGCGTAAGCCGCAGAGCTGAGCCTGTTCGATAGACCACTTATATGGGGCCCCCACTGTAATCTGTTATCTAACGTAATGCCTAAGAAAACGGTACTGTCTACAAGGTCTAGTTCCTCATTATTAAGTTTAACAATGGTTTGCATTTGTTTAACATTAGGCAGACTAAATTTAATACATTTTGTTTTATTTGCGTTGAGCAATAAATTATTAGCTTCAAACCATTGTACCACTTTATTGAGAGAGTCGTTTACGTCGTCATAATTTGTTTGTCGCCTATTAATCTTAAACGATAGCGAAGTATCATCATCAATCAGAACAATCTCAGGATCACCCTTAACAAAGCGATATGTGCTCGATTGCCCCCCTGGACTGACAATTATATTTGAGTTTTCGCTTAAGAGACCCACATTATATTAAACACTTTAAGCATGTCATATTTTTAGGTATTCAGGTCTACAATTTGTTACTGCATTAGAATTATTTAAATATCTAGGTTTATTATAAATTTCTGAGGTAATTGTGTTTATTTAACTATGTAGCCTTAAAATATTTAGTCACAGTAGTTTCCTGTTACATTATTTTTTATTAACCAATGCATGTTTTAACTGTGTGATAATTGTAAATTACAAAAAGGTTGTTAAAATCTATGAAAATTACTTCAATATTTTAAAAACTTAGCTAATAAAGACTGTATTTCGGAAATTTGTACGATAATGCACTATCTGTAAAATAAATGAAAGTATTACGCGCTAAAAGTTTCATTAAAATCAATTTTGGAGTAGAAATTCAATGAAAAGATTACTCTTCCAATATATCGTTCAGTTTGGTACAGCTGTTTCGAAGATAAGTCTAAACGAACAGATACACAGCGAACAATACTTTGTAGTGAACAATAAGATATATCTAAGCACATTACATCTACATTAAAATGATAACAAAAGATAACCAGCTAAATTTTTATCGGATCCTAGCTAAAGTTACACCTTATTAACATTAAATTAATATATTCACCAGTCGTATATTAAAATGATGTGACATAAGTAAAAATTTTAACAAAAAAAGAACCGCCTTCAAAACAGACTTACAAATATATGAAAATGCTCTAAAAAGTAAGAAATAATTGCGTATTCTTTTATAGTGTTCTTCGTATTGTTATATTCGGAGTCGGTGTCAGAATAAAAGTAGTAAGTTGGCAGCCCATTAACGTCCCACTGCTGGGCACAGGTCTTTTTCCTCATATGAGAGAGGGTTTTAAGAGGATAGAGCCACCACACTGCTCCACTGCGGATTGGCAGGCATAGTACACAAGTGCACTCTCTATTCCTTCACTCTCAGATCAATATTGCCTCATTGGTCTAGTGGTTAGCATGTTCGACTACAGATATGAGGTCCTGGGTTCGAGTCCCCGGTCGAGCCAATTCGAAATCGATGTTGAGTTTTCTATTAAGATTTTCTCAATATTTGCCCGAAGTTGGGAAGTTGGCGGTGTGATCCACCCCCGTGCCTCAGAGAGCACGTTAAGCCGTCAGTCCTGCGCCTGTTGCACAATGTAACCAACAAAATCAGACAAATCCCTCCGGGTTCATTGGCCTGTATGGGGTTCTGAGGGCTTCGTTCTTCAGTTCCTCATTGCTTGAGGTCTTCAGGGTTGCAGGTTCGGTTGTCCGTTGTTCACACTTGGGTCTTCGGTTTTGCATAGTTCTGGTTCGATGTCCACAAGTTCGGGAGTCTAAGGCGAAATGTGTCATACAATTTTTGTTCGAAATGTGTTTAGCTGTTAGCCCTACTGGCTTTTACAGCGTAAGCGGAATTAAGGACGTGCTTTTAAGGAGGCCGCCACTTTTCGAGTACGTGCCCTTAAAGGGGCTCCCAAGGGAAACGCGTCTCCTGCGAGACCGAACCACGGCTTGGAACAAAGTAATCATATATCATAATATCGGACAATGGGGGGGAGGGAGTTGAAACTGATCAAGAGCGTCCCCGGGAGCGTGGGTGGAGTTCAGTCAGGAGTTGATGTGTAGCGATCGTGTGTGTGTCTGTCCCTACCTGCTATAGTAGATTGTCAACTGTCGTCTTGTTATCGGGGTCGTTAAGGACATATTTAGGTCGTTTCTTCCTAGGCGGAACGTTGAAACGGATCCTTTAAGAGAACGCGTTAACCACTAGTGGGTTCCTAAGACTAGTGGCTCTCTCGAAATAATTTTCGGAGAGCTCTTAGAAGTGACTCTCTCGAAATAATTTTCGGAGAGTTCTAAATTCCTATGTAGATCGTCGTTTCGGACGTACCAGGGGCATCCTGTGGCCACCCTCATAAAATTGTTTTGGAGACGGGCCAGTCTATGGCACGTGTGCGAAAACGACGCTGGCATATGTCATAATGGGGCAGATGCAAGTTTTGTAAAGTGTCACCTAGTGGCGAAGTGATATTTCACTTTTCTTGCAAATCAGAGGGTATATGTGTCACACAAACTCTGGGAGAGGCTTTTTATACAACTCTCCCACTCGGCAGGCACATGCGGCGTAACAAGCAGGAGAGAGGGCGAACGCGGGTGTTGAGGTAGGTGCGGGAGGGGGGTCGCCGGCGGTTGACCAATTAGGATTAGTCACCGCCGGCGACGCGCTAGGCTCGCTGCTCCCGTCCGCAACAGAGTAACTACTAAGTCCCTTACTAGTTTCTTTTAATAAAATTAAGTTCCCGGTTTCAACCGACGGTAGATTTTTCACCAACGACCAGATAAATTATGAGTATTCTAAAATATTTGAATGAATTTTTAATTTAATCCAAAAACTAGTAATTTACGGCAATGATCCGTCAGATAAAGATACTATAACAGCGGTATATGTAACCTACTTCGGTTAAAACGATACCGGATAACTTAATCTAGAAAATTCGTCACTTAGAAACAAATCTAGACTCATCAGCACATCCTCGATCTAGATTCTATTTTAACAACGAGTGACGGCCCCTGATAACCCCTATTATATTGTCAACATCATATGAATGCCGAAGATAATATATATACAGGAGACAGAGGTAATACTCTATTATAAATCAAACTAAAAATAGTTTTAATACTATTAATAATAGCAGAATGTTTTAACTTTAGTAAAAAATGTGATCAAAACTTATCCGGAACAAAAAGAATTCGTAATCAAAAAACGCGACCTTTACGCCCAGATTCCCGCCAAAGTCCGTAAAATATTATAGTTGCGATCAGAAATTGTTTGTTGTCAATGACAAAAGTCAAAAACAAATGAAAAAAAAACATTCTTTCTAACTTAAATTGATTTCTGAACGACGAGACGAACATCAGACGTTTGACATCAAAGGATAGTTTCTAAAAGTTAACGAAATTGTTGTATTTACTATATCTGATTCAAGCATTGAAGCCTCTCTATGAGGGTTCTAGTGCTTGTGTCAGAATAATCGGAGCGGACACGGAGTGGTTTCCTGTCGAAAGAGGGGTTCGACAGGGATGTGTTGCGACACCATGGCTGTTCAACCTATTCATGGTTAACTGTTTGACATATTTAAAAGAAAGTAAGAATGGATTACTCATCAAATGTTTACGCTGATGATCAAGTAATACTTGCGTTATCCGCTAATGAGCTACAGGAGATGCTAAATATTATGAATGAAGCTTTGAAATGGAAAGGAATGAAAGTGAATGTAAACAAAACTAAGGTTATGCTTTTTGAACGAGATGAATCTATGATGAATGGCAATATTTTGATAGATAGGGACCAAGTGGAAGAGGTGAAAGAATTTGTATACTTGGGATCTAAATTTACAAAAGATGGAACATGTGAAAGTGATATCGAAAGGAGAGTGAATGCAGGGAATATGGTAAATGGTGCTCTGCATGCTTTTATGAATAGCCAGATGGTGTCTCAAAGGGCTAGACTGGCAGTGCATGCTGGAGTGTTGGTGCCAACACTTATGTATGGTAGTGAAAGTTGGGTATGGCAGAAGAATCACAAAAGTAAAATAAATGCGGTAGAGATGAGAGCGTTGAGAAGCATGAGTGGATTAAAACTGAGTGACAGAGTAAGAAATAGTGTGATAAGAGAACGTTGTGGTATAAAAGAAGACGTAGTGACTAAAATTGAGAAAGGTATGCTTAGATGGTTTGGGCATGTAGAGAGAATGAATGAAAGGAGACTGACAAAAAGGATTTATGAGTCAAGAGTGAATGCGAAAGTTGGAAGGGGAAGACCAAGGCGAACGTTCCTGGACCAAATCCAGGACATTTTAAACAAGGGCCAGGTCAAGAGTACTCTAAACCGACGAACTTGTATGAAAGGTTTAATGAGAATGAAGGAAGCGAAGGAGATATGCAAGGATCGTGGCAAGTGGAAAGATGTTGTCTCTGCTTACCTCTATGGGAATGGGGCGTGATGCTATGTATGTATGTATGTACTATATTCGAAGCATTTTTTTCCATATTTACTAACCTTTTAAACATTCCCTAGACTCCCACAAATATTTCAAAACCAAAATTAGCCAAATCAGTCCAGCCGTTTAGCGATTAATGAAGAGCAATTGAGTTTTATACATATAGATATAAGATAATGTGTTTAAGAATGAAATTAAATAATTAACAATATTTTCCACATACATACACACATAGAAGTGAAGCTAACATAGTATTGTAAAAGTAAATAATGGATAGATGGTACAAAAAGGTAGCCTTATTCGTACACAGCTACTTTAAGCAGAAAACTTTTCGCTATGTGAAGGTAAAAGCTATCCCACTGTTGGGCACAGGCCTCCTCACTCATAGAAGAGAGGGTCTTGAAAGTCTATACGAGATATGGAGTAGGCAGTGTGGGTTAAACCATTTGATTCTCATATAAATGGTTGTTGCAAAGCAATCGTAAAAGATTGATATATGTTGTGGTGAACATTTCTTTCTTTCTTATACGCAGCGCACGCAACGGAGCCTCTAAAAAGGAATATATTTTCTCCTATTGTGCGACATTTTCCGTCAATGCTCCGTTCCTATTAATCTTGACATCAATTTGTTTAACCTTCCTTGATAAATAGATAAACGGGTTCAACCAAATAAACTCTTCAACCGTAATGTCACCTGATGTTGAGTAATAATGGATTACTAGATAGGTACCGCACTAATTTAATAGCTATCCACAACCTGCTATCAAATTACCCGAAGACATCCAGATAAACTAGAGGAACTGGTTAAGATAGGAAGAGTCGAAGGAAAAAGACTTAGAGGTCTGTCACCTACCCGTTTGTCCAACCAAATAAAGAATGTAACGAGACTCACGCTTCCAACAGAGCGTGAAAGACAGTAAGGCGTATCAGAACAGGCGCGATTTCCAGCAATGACGTATACGGAAATGATGGTGATGAATCTAGAAGGAGGTAATTTACCTCTTATGGTTTCCACCCGAAATTCCTCGCTGTTGAACGTTTATACCACATAAAAGAAGATGTAGTGACTAAAATTGAGAAAGGTATGCTTAGATGGTTTGGGCATGTAGAGAGAATGAATGAAAGGAGACTTACGAAACGGATTTATGAGTCAAGATTGAATGGGAAAGTTGAAAGGGGAAGACAGGCAAGCGTTCCTGGACCAGATCCATGACATTTTAAATACGGGCCAGATCAAGAATACTCTAAACCGACGAACTTGTATGAAAGGTTTAATGAGATAGAAACAAGCGACACAGATTTGCCTACCCCTATGACCGTAATGCTATCTATTTCCACGCTTGTCGCCTTTGCTGGTTAAAAGGTGAATCTTCAGGGAGTTAGTAGCCTTACCCCAGTCCAGACCTAGACAAAATCTAATATCTTGTCTCGACTAACGAAACGTATACTTGCACCATTGCACCAAGTGAGGCCGTCGAATTCCCAAAAACTCTGTCATAATAATCTGGGAATTAAAATATCTGTTGTTTTGTGTAATTGTCCATTGAAATACACGAAAAATCTTGACACAATAGGAAACGGTCATCGTTGTTTAGTAAACATCGCATTATTTTATTGGATCAATCACGATAAAGGAATTTTCACCTCGCATTTGTTGGTGATCTTGGATACAGTTGACACGCTCTTTGCACCCGACAAAAAAATATGACAAAGTATTTTATAGTCGCAGTTGTCGTTTTCGGTGAGTGGTTTTAGGTTCTTTATTATGCACGCTACCTGTTCAACTGATTCGTGTAGTTCTGGATCCCATTGAAATATTAAATAGCCTGTTCTTAGTGAGAGTCTACGTCGGGAAAGAAATATGTGTGCCGAAATTCAAGTCAATCGAGTGAATAGCTTTTGAGATCTACCAGGAAGTGATCGTTTTACGCTTATAAATCCCGATTCCGTGGAAATATTGGGAAGCCTTTTCTTAGTGAGCGTGTACGTTGCGACAGGAGTAACAATGCCAAATTTCAAATCAACCTGACCTATAGTCTTGGAGATTTCATGATAAATGAATTATATTTTAGGAACTATCGGTTCGATTTGAAAATTTCTTACAGTGTTAGATAGCCCATTTATCCAGGAAGGCTTTAAGCCATATATCATCACGCTGGGACCAATAGGAGTGGTGCACCAATAAAGAATGTTTCAAAATCGGGGCATTTTTTCGCAAACGGTTATATTTACGCTAAAATGATGTATCAACGAATTGTGTTCCATTTGCTATAGTAAGTTATTGTAAGCTGTGCGGCGTCGCATGTTTCTCTGTCTGTCTCTCTCTCTCTTATAGAAAGCAAGCCAGATATTTTCATTTCTATTTCTAAGTTTTCGGTTAACAATACCAAAGCGGCCTAAGTGTGTTTTTCTATATTTTCGGTCGACAATGCCAAAGCGACCTAAGTGCGTTTTTCTAAGTTTTCGGTTAAAAATACTAATGCGGCCTAAGTGCGTTTTTCTAAGATTTCGATTAACAATACCAAAGCGGCCTAAGTGCGTTTTTCTAAGTTTTCGGTTAACAATACCAAAGCGGCCTAAGTGCGTTTTTCTACGTTTTCGGTCGACAGTGCCAAAGCGGCCTAAGTGCGATTTTCTAAGTTTTCGTTTAACTATAGCAAAGCGGCCTAAGTGTGTTTTTCTAAGTTTTCGGTTAACAATACCAAAGCGGCCTAAGTGCGTTTTTCTATATTTTCGGTCGACCATGCCAAAGCGGCCTAAGTGCGTTTTTCTAAGTTTTCGGTTAATACCGGACAGATTATCTGACTAAACACCCTCTGAGTATTCATAAATTATTGTAATTAAAACAAAGTTGTTAACTTTGTTAAGTAGTTTTTTTTTAATAAAAAAATGTGTATCCGAATAATAATTTTCTCTATACCTCGAATAGAACTTAAAATTCATATTTTTGTAATAAATAATAAGTTGCTTGTATTAGTTAATAAAATAAAACAATGGGATAATTTTTGTGATTAACAAAGTACATTTTTCTATATAGATTAGCTGTAGAATTTAATCTAACTTAAAACCGGATTAAGTCATACCCATGGCCTGGTAGCACAAGTATTAATTCCTCACCAGGATCTTGTTTTACAGCGGATTTTAGAAGAAATAAAAATATCTTGTATAACTATGTTTTGATTGATGAAGTTCCAGGAATCATTTGCCATGCTTAACATGCATATATATAAATATATACGACAATCAATCTCGTTCAAATATGACAGAACCCATTCTTGGTGAGAGTTTACGTCGCAAAGGGTGTTTATGTGGCGATTTTCGAGTCAATAGTTTTCGAGATCTCATAAGAAGTGATTTCCGCTTCCCCGATCCCAAGGGACTATGTGGAACCCCATTGATAGTGATCATCTACATTGCGAAAGGGTAACGATGTCAAATATCAAGTGAATCGGACCTATAGCTTTTGATTTCGTGGAAAAAGAGTGAGTTAAACCAGTGGTGGTAGATTCAATAGCAGCAGTCTTCAGTCAAAAGTACCAATGTACTTTCTACTGAATGTCATAAAGAGTTTGACGATTTTTAACCGACTCCAAAAAAGGAGGAGGTAATCAATTCATTTGTTTTTTTTATGTTTGTTACCTCCCTACTGGGTGGACCGATCTTGATGATTTTTCTTTAATAAAAGGTGGTGCTCATCATAGGGTCCCATTTTTTTAAATCCTGTTCTGATGATGGCATCCATGAGAAAACCGGATAAGTGTTAAATTTGCATTAAGCATGTGCGCGACAAATGGACGAATAACTCAAGATCATGCCAACCGATTTCGATGATTCTTTTTTAATTGGAAAGGATATACTTCAAGGGTTGTTTTGTGATAGTTTGGTTAGGTTCTGATGATGGAATCCATGACAAAGTGACGGAACTCTTCAATTCTTAGGAGCAAATGAACGATACTCGGCAGAATCTTCTATAGGCTATCCAGATATTTGAGTTGCCTACCGTAACTTCGGTATGGTCAAGTGCTAGTCGTAGTTAAATATGAAGATCAATGGATCTCCTCAACGGCTTACAGTAAGGGTGCGGTTTATGGCAGAAAATATAAGTGTCTGTAATCAAATAGCAATGAGCTTACGTTTGTTGCTGCATTGCAACACGTTTACTTCAGATTCACTAAAAATCAAAAAATAAATAAAAATTTTAACAAAAAAAGAACCGCCTTCAAAACAGACTTACAAATATATTAATATGCTCTAAAAAGTAAGAAATAATTGCGTATTCCTTTATAGTGTTCTTCGTATTGTTATATTCGGAGTCGGTGTCAGCCAAGGTAGATGTTCCCGCGTGTCCACTTGGCAGCTCTCGCGTCTCTCCCACCTGTAGCTATATATGTAGGTACTTGGCTGACACCGACTCCAAATATAACAATACGAAGAACACTATAAAGGAATACGCAATTATTTCTTACTTATTAGATCATATTAATGTATCCCTAAATTTTTTTGAAAGCGGTGATGTTTTGTTAAAATTTATATTTTTTTTTGTTAAAGTCTATACTTTTAATAAATTCAGTGTTTATTCAGTTCGTGTTTGAGAAATAAAAACAACGTTTAGTCACTGAAAGAAAAGCTAGTTGAAATATAAAGCTCGTCGGTGTATTTCTGAGAGCTTTCACAAGAGCACTTGCCAACGCTCTGGGTCACGGCCGGGCTCCCTTTGACTTGTTTAAGAGGTTTACTTTAGAACATCAAGCGAAAAGAGGTTTTAAATTCCATGTCTTACTAGTTTTAGCCTGTGACTTCGTCCACGTCTACTACAGAATCGATTCCAAAGAGAAAACGTAATAGATTGTCTGAAGAATTAAAGCCAAAAATAGGTCAGCCTGGATATACCTGTGTGACCGGGTTACGACATTTAGTGGTTATCATGTTCGGCCACAGACATGAGGTCCTGGGTTCAAATCCCGGGTCGGGCCAATTCAAAAATGGATATTAAGTTTTCTTTTAAGATTTTCTCGATATTTGCCTGAAGTTGGGAAGTTAACGGTGTGCTCCACCCCCGTGCCCCGGAGAGCATGTTAAGCCTTCGGTACTGTGCTGATCTCTCTCTGATCGTGTCGGATTCCCGTCACATCGGACCTTGAGAGTGAAGGAATAGAGTAAACTTGTGTAGTATGCCTGCCAATCCGCAGTGGAGCAGCGTGGTGGCTCTATGCTCTAAAAACCCTCTCTCCTATAAGTGAGGAGGCCTGCGCCCAGCAGTGGGACGTTAATGGGCTTCTACTTACCTTACTTTATGACGTAGATTTGTGTGTATATTTGGATTCAGTCATATTTTAGACTGACATTTCGATCCAATAAACGACGGATTTACCCATATCTCCACAACACCGAAAACTATGCGAAAATATGAGAAAAGTTATCAAGTGCCTTCCCCAAAATGAAATTTGGCTGTCAGTCTATGAAAGTCCTATCTCTTGAGTAATACTCTTTAATGAAATGTAGGTCTAACCGGTCCACTCCCGTATATCATCTATCCAGTACCGTCTCAGTCTACCAGATGCTCTATTTACGCACATCCTGTCTCTAGGATCAAGCTTGGGCACTCAAACAGGGATCCCCTTTGGATATGTCACATTTGAAAAGAACTGGTTCCAAGAATTCTTTAACACTTTCTTTTGGGAGCCCTTCCTTCCTTCCATCTTGAGAGCCCAGATCTGAAATACTTGAAGCCGTAGAATGCTTTGCTTTTTAAGGACCCATGTCTCGCAGCCATTCAAAAGAGTGGACCAGACGTAACCCCTGAGAACGCGATGTCTTGTTACGCCAAAACTATTCAACCGATTGACTATGTAATAAAGAGACGTCTTCCGTGATGGAGACACTCAATGAGAATATATTTTATCAATACCCCCTTGGGAACGAGAACTACGTCAGTTATTTTATAGAATAAAGTTTAAAATTATTTTGTGTAACAATTGTTTTAGATTTTGCATCGTCAATCTCATTCTACGGACCAGTATGGAGCTATGATGGTATGTTTAATGTTTATTATTACATTAAATTAATCCTTATTTAACTTTGCTAGAAACCAACAACCGGGATGAAACTCTGATGTCTTTTAAAATAGCCATGAAAATGAAATGCTTTCAAGGATAGTTCTGATCTACATGCAGCATCGTCGTCGTCGCTTCAACCGATGGACGTCCACTGCTGGACATAGGTCTCACGAAATGATGCCCACAAGGCCCGATCTTGCGCCGCCTGGCTCCAGCGGCTACCGGCGACCCTCCTTATATCGTCGGTCCACCTT
>JACTOM010000913.1:302349-371694 GCA_015832385.1 Elymnias hypermnestra | reverse complement strand
TAATCACCACGCTTGGCAGGCGGGTTGGTGATCGCAGTGCTGACCCTCTCGCACCGATAACGCTGCTGCCCGTTATCGGTCTGTGGCATTTAGGTCAGCGAGGAATGGATATACCGCCATTTATCGGTATGGGAGTTGGATAGGAAAGATTTGGTATGTGGGATAAGAGGAGTTTTGGGGAGCATTAGGGTTAGGTATAGGACATTACTGCCGCGGGCAGGAGAGTGAAGAGCGGTAGTAATAGCTCGAGGCGTCCGGGGTCGCTTACCCGTATGCTTAGCTAGTAACCGGACAGATTATCTGGCTAAGCACCCTCTGAACTAACATGCAGCATACACGTATTTAATTGGACTAGAAGTAATATTGTATACAAAAGCTTGGTATGACAAGGTAAGGTAAGCAGCAGCCCACTAACGTCCCCACTGCTGGGCACAGGCCTCCTCACTCATAGTAGAGAGGGTTTTTAGATTGACCCACGACGCTGCCCAGCTGCGGATTGGCAGGCATAGTGCACTAGTGCACTCTCTAGTCCGGGAATCCGACACTCGCGGACAAAGAAAAGGCGCAGGACCGACGGCTTAACGTCCTCTCTGAGCCACGGGGGCGGATCACAACGCCTACTCCCAAATTAGCGCAAATCTTGAGAAAATCTTAATAGAAAACTTGGCCCGACCCGGGACTCAAACCCAAGACCTTATGTCTGTAGCAACATGATATGAAAAAATACTTGTTTCTTACAGAATTTAATACAATATAAGCTAAAGAAGTTTCACTTCCATGTACTCGCTCATAAACGCACACTTTTTTTAATGTGTTATAGATGAAAGCGCCTGGCCCGGAGGTTTATGTAAAAAAGGGGGTAAAAGACAATCCCCTATTGACATCCGGTCGAGAGACGTGATCAAGGACTTCGAGAAGCAGTTCATCAAATACGGAAGCCTCAACTTCATTGGTTATGACGGCGTTCTAGTTTCCGGGATTAACAACGGACATACTAGTAAGAAATTGTACACCAAGTCTATATTATTTATAAGCAAATGTTTTTGGTTTAATACCGGATGGGCCAAATTTAGAACTAATAGGTTTAGACCGGGACTAGTCAAATGCCATTTACAAAGACGTGCTGCCAAGCAATAGTTTGCTTTCAAGTACGATGCTGAATAGAATCTATAAAGCAGTTAATCACCCCTGATGTAATGATACAGTGTGTAGTAGGTATTTCTTTGACGGCCTCGCTGGCGCAGTGGTGCGAGTATTCACTTTGCTAGCGGAGGTCCCGGGTTCGATCCCCGGTAGGACGAATTTAGGAAATTGTATTTTCTAATTTGTCTGAGTCTGGACTGGTGGGAGGCTTCGGCCGTGGCTAGTTACCACCCTACCAGCAAAAACGTACCGCCAAACAAAGAGATTTGTGTTCCGGTACGATGCTGTGTAGAAACCGTAAGGGGTATATCGCCTCTTAACAGATTAGCGCGCTTCCATCTTAGACTGTGTCATCACTTACCATCAGGTGAGATCACAGTCAAGCGCTAATCTGTCAGTAATAAAAAAAAATCTTTTATTCAAAGTGATATTTCTGCCCTTTTTATTGCAGGGCTATGCTTTCACACATACACCCCGACCCAAGGGTCGTGGAACAAGTCAAGTGGAACAAGGTGTGTGGGACAAGTCCCACACTACGAGGGAAAACGCCTCGCATCCTCATTCACGGAGGATTCACAGAGACAGGAGCATGTACATGCGCCGCCTAGTATCTTGCCTGTTTGGGCCGTGCGATGGAGCATCTACTATATTCTCCTTCTCTCCCGTGAGCCTCCTTTAGCAAAATATAGATCTTGCTGAAGAAGGCCACTTGCACTAAACATCTCACACTGGAGAGCATTGTGCCTACTATGCTCTTCAGGTTGCAGACGATCAGCACCACCAAGAGATGGCCTCAGGGTTTCCGGTAGTGATATTTCTGTCCGTCTATTGCTAAGTACTGGCAGCAGTTCTGGATTGAATTTCAGCGGAGCCATATCAATAATTCATTGTCCTTACTCGTCTAGATTGCCTCATTCTGCCTCATTGGTCTAGTGGTTAGCATGTTCGACCACAGACATGAGGTCCTGGGTTCGAGTCCCGGGTCGGGCCACTTCAAAAATCAATACTGAGTTTTCTATTTAAGATTTTCTCAATATTTGCCCGAAGTTGGGTAGTTGGCGGTGTGATCCACCCCCGTGCCTCGGAGAGCACGTTAAGCCGTCGGTCCTGCGCCTGATCTCTCTCCGGTCGTGTCGGATTCCCGTCACATCGGACTATGAGAGTGAAGGAATAGAGAGTGCACTTGTGTACTATGCCTGCCAATCCGCAGTGGAGCAGCGTGGTGGGTCTATGCTCTAAAAACCCTCGCTCCTCGGAGTGAGGAGGCCTGTGCCCAGTAGTGGGACGTTAATGGGCTGCTACTTACTTACTCGTCTAGATTTGTTACAAAGTAATCAATTTCTGGTGTAATGCTGCGTAAAAACCATCAAAGGGTATATAACTTCTTCCAAAGCATGCGACCAAAAGAGACCATAGTCAAGTTCTTATCTATAAACAATAAAAGGTATATTTTCCAGTCCAGTTCAGTACGGAGGGTGAAAAAAACATGCATCCAACGGTGACTGGCGGACCCTTGAAGTACCTGTACAGACTTGAACAACTGCACTTCCACTGGCTCTCTGAACATTCAATAAACGGGGTGAAGTATGTAACTAAGTAATAGTGTAGTTTACTAGAACAAATTGCTGTTCTGACTGATGTGGCTAACTTTGGTTTTGAATTATTGGAAGTGGAAGTCCAAGGAAGGTTTATAAGAGTGAACAGGAAAAGTATTCTTGGAATGTTATAACAGCAATTTTGTTTTTCCTTACAGACTATTCCTACCTGTCAAACATTTGACGTTTGTCCCGTCCTTTAGAAATTAAATTTTGACATTGACAACTAACTGATTTCTGAACGCAACTATACTATTTACGGAGTTTGGCGGGAAACTCGACGTAAATGTCGCGTTTTTTTTTTGTTTACGAATTATTATTTTTCCTGTTAAGCTTTGACCGCATTTATTACTAAAGACCAAACATTCTGAAATTATCATCCAGTTTTTTTATTTATTGATTCTGAGACGGTACGAAGTTTGCAGTGTTAACTAGTCTAATATAAAAAAATATTTCTTCATATACACACAGGGTTTTATTAGAAATGTGTGTATCACCATCATAACGTATAACATTTAATAGATTACAATTATATACTTCACTTTTTGATTTTTATGGATAACTTTTTTATAGTTCAAGATATTAGCCCGCTAACCTGTAGATTTTGACAGCCTCCGTGGTGCAATGGTGCGAGTAATCGCTTTCCTACCATTTAAAAATTTGCAGTTTCTAATTTCTCTAATTGCTAACTACCAGATAATCAAATCGCCTCTTACCATATTCGCGAGGTTCCATCTTAGACTGTACCATCATTTACCATCAAGTGAGATCACGTATCGGAAACGTGGTCGCTGACTATGGGCCTCATTCGAAAGCTCAGTCACTCAGCGTGCGATGGAGAGGGCTATGCTCGGAGTTTCTCTACGTGATCGAATCAGAAATGAGGAGATCCGTAGCAGAACCAAAGTCACCGACATAGCCTTACGAATCGCGAACCTGAAGTGGCAATGGGCGGGGCACATAGTCCGATGAACCGATGGACGTTGGGGCCCGAAGGTGCTGGAATGGAGACCCCCCACAAGGTGGACCGACGATATAAGGAGGGTCGCTGGTAGTCGCTAGAGCCAGGCGACACAAGATCGGGCCTTGTGGGCATCATTTCGTGAGACCTATGTCCAGCAGTGGACGTCCAACGGTTGAAGCGACGACGACGACGATGGTTCCAATACATACGTACGTATGGTTCTAATACAAAATCGTACTCAGCGGCACGACTATATTGGTAGGATGGTAGCTAGCCACGGCCGAAGCCTTACATCATCACAGGCATATCTTAGTGTGGTTAGTCTATGGTTTGATCCCTGCCTAACTTCGGCACGGGGAGGTGGGGATTGAAGTACAGTGCTTTTACTAACATAAGCGTAACTTATAATGTTAATTGTCTACACTAATATTATAAAGAGGAAAGATTTATATTTTTATATGTAACCAATAAACTCATAAAGTACTGGACCGATTTTAATAATCCTTTTCTCATTAGAAAGCTACATCATCACTGACTAACATAGGCTATATTTAGTGCTAAATTACATAGAAATCTTTAGAAATTCCTATTAAAACCAACCGAAGGTGTAAAAAAATTAGCCATAAAATGTCTTTCATCGCATACGCTGTGAAGAGTATTAATGATAGGACAAAAAAATGTTCGACAATATTATAGAATATATCAATATCTACAAAAAACTTCGCGAGACCATATGTCTAACTATTGTAGTTATGTCACTATAACTACTTTTTTACATTTAATATATTGATAGAAATGACGATCATAATCAGACCGTGTTATCCACATCATTTATAAATTTATATCCAAATAAATAATTTAATATTCAAGACTCTCTCAATACCTTATGATTACTTTTTGAATTATTGAAATCGGATATTCCATTCAAAAGATATCTTAAAATTAAAATAAATGCCGGCGGCGGCCGCCACGCAGCGCATCGAGTAGCTAATTCGACGAGAGAGGGGCAGTGCGGGAGAAGGGGGGTGCACCATTATGAACTAGGTTACCTTACGCAGTGGACGCAAGCGACATTGAATATTTCGAGTTTTTTTCAACACATGTTTATGCTTTACTTGAAAAGTTCTTTTGAGAGCTACTTAGTTTTAGTATTAGGAATCACACTTTTTCATAATATTTGTGAATTCATGGCCGTCTTAATTATCATGCTTATATAACTTAAATATCTGTACCTATTTACCTAGTAATTAATATATATGAAGACACTCTATACCCAATAGGGACATTACAATATACATGCATACTCGTACATCATCACAGATAACACAATATAAGTGCCTATTTGACTCATTTAAATTATCTCAGATACCCAATGGAGATTCACTTCGTGCATGTACGATCTGATCTCAAAGTAGCTGAAGCACTACAACGAAGAGACGGGTTGGCGATATTTTCTGTGTTTTGCAACGTAAGTATGATATACTAATATTACTGAAGATATAAATACTAGCTGACCCACGCAACTTTGTCTGCTTACTTATAAATGTGAAACTTAAAGTGCGACGACATATATTTGGTGACCACGAGAACTCATACTTAACGACTATACGATAAATTGAAATGTAACCTATCTTATGTCTATGCGGGCAAATGAAAAGAGAATCATCCAAATAGGTTGAGCAGTTTATAAATGTTACATCTAACCCAGCACAGCGCCGGCAGCGACTAATTCTAATTGGTGAAGCGCTGGTGACACCCCTCCCACGTCTACTCCCTCTCCCACTCGTCACGGCCCTATGTGCGTGCCGAGTGGAATTATTTTTTAATTTTAAGATCCACTCTTCGCTTTAGACTCCCGAACGGAGTAGATCCATCACTGGGTGCGAATTGTAAGATCATGAACAAATAGTCCACTAAACCTGGAATAATTTGTGTGTGTGCGATTCTAAATCCCTCCCTTATATATACGAGGTAAGTAGCAGCACATTAACGTCTACTGGGTAAAGACCTCGTCACTCATAGGAGTGAGGGCTTACATACATATTCATAGATTATAATATAAATCATATGCAAAAATTATATATGTTTTTCACTGATGAAAACACTGACAAGTAGTTTATTGAATAGGAAATAAAAAATGACTATATTTTCCACGCGAAAGAGTTACTTCAGGTGTATAAATGATCAGGCTAAGCCACGCTAATAAAGTGATTGAAATTCTTGTGGTACAGGTGCAAGCAGAGCTTAATGATCATCAAAGAGAGTCGGCCGAAGAAGTTATGCAGTACATACCTCAGTTACTAAGAACTGGCGACAGACTCAGTGGTGTCCTTCTGGATTTGAGGTCAGTTTTATTTGTCAAAAAAATAAAGTTCAAATCAAATACTTCTAGTTCAATCAATCCCATGAAGAAATATTTAAAGAGTAAATTATTAATTAACACTTACTGTGTTATATCATCATTAGAGACTTTTTTTCACATATAAATCTGCAAATATAATGGCAAAGAACGTTTCCAAACTTTCTATTTTATATATCATCATTTACCCTCTAGTGAGATTAAAGTGAAACGCTTAACGAAGCTAGAATTTTTAAACAATCGTTACATAGGATTATTGGACTTCAAACGTAATTCTAAAATAGCCAATTCCGACTTCCTGTAATTATGTTTCAATGCCTCTATTTAATCAATTGTGCTAACTTCCATCTATTAGGAAATTTTAAAGCATTTACGCATTCAGGTGCGCGGTATCTTTTGTTATAAACCTCAAAAGATTCCGCGCAACTAAGAGATGCAGTGTCAGTCAATCCGAAATAAAATAAGGAAAAAATTTACACCTGATTTTTAGGAAACACTAACCGGCATTTTAGAATGCAAATTTCTTGTTGTTTTAAGAGCCGAGATATTACCCATTTCCTATAACCGCTAGACTGTATCGCGGTCTAACTTTTATTACGCAGTAGAGGCCCCACGTTGGGCGCCATTGTCGCGGTCTAGCTTTTATTACGCAGCAGAGGCCGCACGTCGAGCGCCACTGTCGCGTTCTAGCTGTTATTACGCAGTAGAGGCCCCACGTTGGGCGCCATTGTCGCGGTCTCGCTTTTATTACGAAGAAAAGGCCCCACGTTGGGCGCCAATGTCGCGGTCTTGCTTTTATTACGCAGCAGGGGTTCCACGTTGGGCGCCACTGTCGCGGTCTAACTTTTATTACGCAGTAGAGGCCCCACGTTGGGCGCCATTGTCGCGGTCTAGCTTTTATTACGCAGCAGAGGCCGCACGTCGAGCGCCACTGTCGCGTTCTAGCTGTTATTACGCAGTAGAGGCCCCACGTTGGGCGCCATTGTCGCGGTCTCGCTTTTATTACGAAGAAAAGGCCCCACGTTGGGCGCCAATGTCGCGGTCTTGCTTTTATTACGCAGCAGGGGTTCCACGTTGGGCGCCACTGTCGCGGTCTAACTTTTATTACGCAGTAGAGGCCCCACGTTGGGCGCCATTGTCGCGGTCTAGCTTTTATTACGCAGCAGAGGCCGCACGTCGAGCGCCACTGTCGCGTTCTAGCTGTTATTACGCAGTAGAGGCCCCACGTTGGGCGCCATTGTCGCGGTCTCGCTTTTATTACGAAGAAAAGGCCCCACGTTGGGCGCCAATGTCGCGGTCTTGCTTTTATTACGCAGCAGGGGTTCCACGTTGGGCGCCACTGTCGCGGTCTAACTTTTATTACGCAGTAGAGGCCCCACGTTGGGCGCCATTGTCGCGGTCTAGCTTTTATTACGCAGCAGAGGCCGCACGTCGAGCGCCACTGTCGCGGTCTAGCTGTTATTACGCAGTAGCGGCCCCACGTTGGGCGCCATTGTCGCGGTCTCGCTTTTATTACGAAGAAAACACTCACTTGGCGCACTCTGAACACTCTTCTCTGGAACATCCGAGCTGAGGGTTCGAATATGTGGAGTCACTATGCATGCGTGGTACTTCCTGGCACTGCCGTGAACCTGAAATGTCGGAGGACAGGCATTATAGTTATGTCCTGCTTCCTGCCAGTGATGCCACCTAGCCCAGCGTCTAGAAAAACACTACAGCGGCAGAAAACAGGACAGATTAGACACAAGTAATAAAAGTAGAAACTCACCCCAGCAGGTTAAGCGTGGCGTTACGTCGCACAGGTAACAATTATATTACACCCGCGCACTGGAAGACCAAACAGGTAAAAGAATTCGGCGCGGCGAATAATGACGTACGAAAAACCGTGCGTTACCGCTAACAATTATTAGTTCTACGTACTTAATGTATTGTTTTTAAGTACAACGTTACAACTGTGTGTTCCCTGATTCACCCAACCTTTTATGAGCTGCAGTCTGTGGCTCACTAAGACTAGGCTCTACGACTGTCCTTATTTACATAGATTGAAGGAGTACATTGTTATAAATTTTAAAGAGAACTTGTATTAGGACTCTCTCTTCCATTAAGATTATGCGATTTTTATAATTGCATAAATTACTTTAAATCAGCAAAGTTATGTATTGTTATATTTGGCCTATCTTTAACATTAATCGCAAACAAGAGCCAATCGGATATATAATACTCGTCCCCATTATTACGAACTACGTAGTAAAGCATTACAGCTGAATTAACTACTGTCTTATTGCACTCTCTATATCATTAGTCTGTAATGTAGATGAGAAAGAATAGTGGGCCCAATATACTTCCCTGCATACGCCTGATGATGACTTTCAAATACCTAGTTGTGCATTGCAAAAAATCGATTAATCTAAGTTCTCCTGATTGACATTGACAACAGCTCTATCACTATAAATACGAATATGTGTAAGGATCAAGGTAACTAGAGCTCCACACGCAGCAGTGGACTGGCCTAACTACGTTATTTTAGATTATTCATGAAATTTCCAGGAAACTGTTAAGTCCGAACAAGAACTCGTACTTCACGTATCTCGGTTCGCTTACGTCGCCCGAGTGCAACGAAGTCGTCATGTGGATTATATTCGACAAACCTATTTACATCTCCGACGCCCATGTAAGTTTTTTTTTATAGTTACGACAGACAAACGAGCTGGCGGGTCACCTGATTGTAAGTGATCACTGCCGCCCATGGACACATGCAGCAAAAGGAGCACTGCCAATGCCTTGCCGGTCCAGAAAGTTTAATTGCCTCTTAAACAACTGCACGTGGAAGTCTTGAGCGAACACCGCTGCTGGAAGTTGAATAATAGATTCTATAGAAGACACAGAGGGAAATAATAGGTCTTCTGTGATCTAGACTCTCCAGTTAATTGGTCAGGGAGAGTTGAAATATAAAAAAAAACCCAACTGGTGCAATCGTTATCATTTTATAGAAAGGGGAAAAGAGAACATTGTAAGCCCTTAAGTTATCACTTAACAGTCTCCTCGGGTGTTGTGTGATAGAATGAGAGATAGAGAGAGAGAGAGAGAGAGAGAGGGAGAGAAAACACTATTGCACACAAGATAAAAATAAAAAGACATGTAAAGTAATATACTTATTGCTATAATATAGCATGCAAAGGCGGTCTTATTGCTGCAAGCAATCTCTTCCAGACAACCTTATTATGTGAAGAAGCAAACTAAAATAAATAATAGGACAGAACAGCGCCAAAAACTTAAATATAATATATAAAAATTCATAATATATCTATAGATACATATTGAAAATATATACACAAAAGATATTAAATAAAAAATATACAATATAGAGAAAAAGAAAAGATATAAACGTGTTGATCACAGCAGTTTTCAGTTAAATAGAATTCTTTGAATTTATAATATAAAACTTAAACTTTAAATTTCAAATCTCTTGCACAAATTTAAATTCGCAATAGGTGTAGACAAAAAATCGTGTTGTTCTATGAAAAGCTACAGATAAAATTACGGGACATAAATAAGAAATTAAACTGAAACATCTATAAGAAAAAAGCAAAACTTACACTCTCCTAAAGAATGTCCGGGATCCAAACCTCGCTGTAATGATTCCACATGATAGGATATCAAGAAATAGTATAGTTTCACATTATGTTACATATATACTCCACCACTGTTTAAAGTACATTAAATATTGTATACAAATCAGTATCGACTTTTCGGGAAAGTCGGAGTGGGCCGCCACAACTTCAGGAGTCTCCAGAAGCTCAGTCACCACCTCGTGTTCCAACCACCGGATGCCTTCATCACCACACCACGTGCTATTGTCGTCGTCACCGATGTTTTCAAGATAGTTACAGAGTTTTTCAGAAATATCACCAGGTAAGGTTGCAAATTAATATTATAATGAATTATCCATTCAACCATGGCCTGGTGTATTAATTAATACTCAATAATTTAAGCTTTACGACATGGACATCCCATGGAGTAAAGAAGCTAAATATCTTGGAGTTACCCTAGATAAAACCATGAACTTTAGTAAGCACATTCGTAATGTTCGTGGCAGTGCCGCTTTTGTGCTTGGTAGATTATCCCCTCTCATCTGCAAGAAAAGTAAAATGTCATTTCGCCACAAGGTGACATTCTACAAAACTTGCATCCGCCCCATCATATCGCACACCAGCATCGTCTTCGCACACGTGCCAGACTGTAGGCTGGCCCGTCTGCAGACGCTGCAAAATAGATTCATGAGGATGGCCACGGGATGCCCCTGGTACATCCGAAATGTCAACCTACATAGGGACTTAGAACTCCCCACGATAAAGAGTTATTTAACAGAGCTCTCCGAAAATTATTTCGAGAGAGCCATAAATCATAGGAACCCACTAGTGGTTAACGCGTCCTCTTATAGGATCCGTCTTAACGTTCCGCCTAGGAAGAGACGGCCTAAATATGTCCTTAACGACCCCGACGATACGATAACTATCGACAATCTACCATACCAGGTAGGGACTCCGCCGGCGGAGTCGAGGTCCCCGATTTCTGACGTCACCCACGTTCCCGGGGGCGCTTCTGATTCTTCCTTTTCAGGTGATGATTCTGCAATAACGTCGCTCCAAGCCGAGGCTCGATCTCGCAGGAGACGCCCTTGGCGGCACTCGAAATGTGGCGGCCTCCATAAGAGCCCGTCCTCCTTCCGGTTACGCTATAAAAGCCAGTAGGGCTAACAGCTAAACACAGTCCGAACAAAAAAAACAATTACCTGCACCCCCCACCCCCACTGTATTATCTAATCATAGACTAACCACAAAGTTCACAGATAAACAACATTAACTCGTGTATTCTAGTTAAAAGAGGTGCAAGATGAATCCTAGGCAAAATCTCTAAGTTTTCTTTAAAAAAGTTACTTCTATGCCTGTTTATGTTTTAAAATTCATGTTTGTGCTCTAGGATATGGTTTTTTCAATATTGAAAGACTAGCGCTTTACAGTGACCTCATCTGATGTTAAGTGATGTTACTGTTTGAGATGGAAACGCGTTGGAAGCAAGAGGTACCTCTCATGGTTTCTACACCGCACCATAAAGGCAATGTAAGGTGCTTGGTGCAAATCTTTGCTGGTAGAGTGGAAAATAGCCACGGCCAAAGGCCTTTATCCAGTCCAGTTCCTGACAATGAAATACAATTGTCAAAATTTGCTCTGTTAGCAAAGGTAGGCCTTCAAATTTGTATTCTGTCAATATGCATTGGAGCAGCGTGGTTCATCACAACTCCAAAACCCTCACTTCTATGTGTGAGCTAATCTATATGACAGCATAAGGCGTTTACAACCTATGAGTTTGAGACTTTTGATTTGATAAACCACTTAGTTCCATTTAGATTCGTCGTCGTCCTCGCTTCAACCGATTGACGTCCACTGCTGGACATAGGTCTCACAAAATGATACCCCTAAAGCCCGATCTTGCGCCGCTTGGCTCCAGCGCCTACCAGCGACCCTCTTCATATCATCGGACCACCTTGTGGGGGATCTGCTTGCACTGCGACACCCGGTGCGGGGTCGCCAGTCCAGCACTTTCGGCCCGCAACGTCCATGGGTCCTTCGGACTATGTGCCCCGCCCATTACCACTTCAGGTTCGCGATTCATAGAACTATGTCGGTGACTTTGGTCCTAATACGGATATCTTCATTTCTGATTCGATCACGTAGAGAAACTCCGAGCCTAACCCCCTCCATCGCACGCTGAGTGACTCTGAACTTCCGCATGAGGCCCATATGCAGCGACTACGTCTCAGAACTTTCGAAGACTTTGGTCTTAAGGCACTGAGGGTTATCGGATCCGATAACCCATTTAGATTAAGGCTTAAAAAAGAGTATATCTTGCAAATATAACATGGGAATCGCAACTAGGATATGTGCTAGAGAAACGAATACTTACTCTGTTAAATCAGTGAGGTGTGAAATAATAAAAATCTGTATTTTTTTTCAGATTCGTTGCAAGAGGATTCAAATCTTAGTCATGAAGTGGTATATTATGCACCTAGGGAGAAAAATGGGGCATTCTCGGCCTCAAAGTTGTGAAAATTGCGGGTGAGAATGCCCTACTTTTCTCCCAAGACGCGTACACGATTTTTTTTTCTCACTGGGATGAAAAGTTCGCTTTCTTCAAGAGGGCTATTCAATCAATAATTGAAATCAATGAAAATGTATTTGCTACGTCAACGGGAGGGAACTAGGCACTTTCGTCCTGAGTACAGGGGCTAAAAAGCAAACTTTTCATAGCAGTGTACGAAAAAAGGTTACAAGTACTCATAACTATAAGTATTATTTGTTATACCAAAGCGTTTTTTCAATAAAACTGTTGTTTATCAAATGTTTCGTATTTGTTTAATAACAACTATACACACGTTCGTTTGAACAAAACAAATTAACATAAATTAAGCGAAGCAAGCATTTCATAATTTACAGTAACGTCATAATTTACAATACGGTTAAAAAAATACTATTGTCTATTGAAGTAGACCCGAGACAAAATGTAAACAAATCAAAGACCTAATTTGTTAAATTGGAAAGTTTTTAGACTTTAAATTTTAAGTCGTTCTTTAATAGCATCATCAGCTGTACATTCAAATATGTGGAAAATGAAGAAATTTCGAATTTGAATACTGCCTCGTGTTCAGATATCACCCTTTTTATTACGTCATACAGTTTAAAATGAGATTTTGGTCTCGTGTATTAAAGAGGCTTTGCCTTTTCAATAAACAAGTGTGCAATAAACATGCATGCCATTGGAATCTAACCGGGAGAGAACGAGGCATTTTTACACCGCATACAGGAGTCGAAAGGCGAACTTTTCATCCCGTAGTGAGAAAATTATATTTCATTTACAATTTGTCTCGCAGCTAATTGAATAAAGTACCGATAATGGAGATATATATTCTTTTATATAGGTTGTTGTTAACAAGGAGTTTTTTTTGTAATACTTTAAAAAAGCAAAAGTTTGAATGCTATTTTTAAGTAAACATGTATTTCAAATTCAAGTAAATTATAAGATACATGTGACTTCTCTTTCTGTACATTACATAGTATAACTTAATGGTATTAAACATAGCTCTCCCTCCTAACTCGCTTACTATCTGTTGCACTTACAGTGCAATTCTGAAAGTTAATTAACTAAATATAATAAATAAACACTGCAGATAAATTTGAATGCTATAATAGTAATATAGATAAATCTTTATCTATAATAGCAACATAGATAGACCTATTTCTATATTAGCCATATAAATAGATCTTTATCTATAACAGAAATATAGATAAATCTTTATCTCTAATAGCAATAAAGATAGATATTTATCTGTAATAGTAATATAGATAAATCTTTATGTATAAAGCAATATAAATAGATCTTTATCTATAATAGCAATATAGATAGATATTTATCTATAATAGTAATATAGATAGAACTTTATATATTTCTAGATAATAAACGAGAAAACTAAAATTATTTGTATTTTAAGAGACTTTCAGAAGAAGCTTGCTGAGGATATAAAGAATGATATCGACTATAAATTATCTCCAAGTTTTGAAGGGATGTGGGAATGATATAATAAGTAATAAGTTAAGGATTTGTACTATAACACTGCTACGTAAATCTGTAAATTTAAAAAAAATATCTAAAGGAACATAAATGTGCACTATTTACATAATGGAAACTATATTAAAACTGAAATGGTTTCAATCACATTTTTTCAATAAATTTATATAGAAAATGACATTCACACATACGCCCTTATTTGTAATAAATATATATATAGCAATGTTTAAATTGATAAAAAATACTGTAAATATTTTACAGTTTCTGTATAATGAATTTACTGAAATCAAGGACACTAACAGCCCAGTCAACATATGACCTTAAAATAACGTCATACGTAGGTCATCCGAAGGTCCATTAATTATACATAGGGGTGACGTAATTGTGACTTTATTTTTATTGCTGTTAGATTAACACTTGGTAGTAACGGCTTCTTTACAGCATTTTTTATCACTGTCGAGTTGAGTAAGTGATCATATAATCTATGATAAAAGTACGGTAACTTGCTAAGGTAATTCATCTCTTATGGTTTCTAATATAATACCGGAAGCCAAAATTTTTGCTGGTAGGCAAAATTGGTCTCATTTGTGTAGGTCATAAGCACGTCACATGTACGTCATATTATATAAGATTTACATCAAGAAATATTAATTTATTATCTCTGACATATCACAATATCATTTTGACGTCACTTTGACGTGGATGTTGTCACTTTGATGTCAGTATCCTTTTAATAACCACTGACTACAGACCTCCCCATCGATAAGATGTATATATTGGCTTCCTTACAATGTCTTTCTAATACAAAATGAATTTCAAACAATGAAATAGCTTTTTCCTAGCCAGGATTCGGTCTCACGACACAAGACCATCACGGATTAGTGGTTAGACAATTTAGAAGACACCTATTTAAATGTAAGCTATAAAAGGCTAGAAACTGAAATATAAAACAAACAATGAAAACGTCTTGAAACTATTTTTTTAAAAAACACAATCAATAAAAGAACATACGATTTTTCTGATTTTAAAACTGGTTCAGCCAATGTTTTATCTATCAACGGGCGTGCCCTAAAATTTAATACAAGTAGGTGCGCGTCGTACTTTTTACGACAACATACTTATCAACAAGTATTGCCTCAGTTGATATCGGCCTATGCAACTAGGATATGGACGAAATGAGTTATATTTGAAAACAGATTGATATTAGAAAAAAGTTGTTAGAATCATTTGATTTATTGCAATCAGTCTCTAAAATTTGCTTAAGAAAAACTACTTTACACGTGTAATATAGACACATTTGAAGCACAAACGACAAGTCAACTGTTTTAGTTTACTATGAGACCTTATTGGTTTCTTTTCTTTTCCTTGTTACTCAAATTCTACCAACTGCAAGTGGACCTTAGACATATATCTTTCTTAACTCACCAAATAAACCCTTCTTTACAAGTCCGTTAGAAACAAGTTGTCGTAAAATTTACGACAGCACACCCACTACTATTTTAATAAATATATGCAATATTTTTAATAAACAACAAATATCATCTGTCATACATTCAGAATACAAGATATAAATGTCATCGCACAACATTCCAGAACGCAATTTTACATCAAAGTTTCCCAAAGTTTAATACGGTCCCTACTTTAGAGTAATTATTACCTAACTAGATCGCGTTTCGATCGACTGACTAACTAATTCTTTCAGCCGCTTTTCTATATATTGCACTCGGGTCACTAGTTTATCCTTAGGATTGAACTCCGTGTACGGAATTTCTAGTACCTTGAAGCCCTGAAAAACAGAAAAATAAGTTTAATTACACGAAAAATTATTTTGTCGTGAATACGTCTTAGAAACAATTCACAAAAACAAATGGTAACAAAATCGGGGGATACAGTTCGGTGTTGTTGCTAAATGGATGGAGTTTTAGAAGGCCTTTGCTGAATGCATGCCTCTTCTGCTGAATGGACTGCCTCAT
This sequence comes from Elymnias hypermnestra, assembly GCA_015832385.1. NCBI lineage: Eukaryota > Metazoa > Arthropoda > Insecta > Lepidoptera > Nymphalidae > Elymnias > Elymnias hypermnestra. Next base: position 356,037 of record JACTOM010000913.1, on the reverse strand, counting down.
TGGTCTAGTGGTTAGCATGTTCGACTACAGACAGGAGGTCCTGGGTTCGAGTCCCGGGTCGCGCTAATTCAAAATCGATATTGAATTTTCTATTAAGATTTTCTCAATATTTGCCCGAAGTTGGGAAGTTGGTGGTGTGTTTCACCCCCGTGCCTCTGAGAGCACATTAAGCCGTGTCGGATTCCCGTCACATCAGACTATGAGAGTGAAGGAATAGAATGCACTTGTGTACTATGTCTGCCAATCTGCAGTGGAGCAGCGTGATGGGTCTATGCTCTAAAAACCCTCGCTCTTCGGGGTGAGGAGGCCTGTGCCCAGCAGTGGGACGTTAATGGGCTGCTACTTACTTGCTGAATGCATAAAAAATTTTAAAAGGAATACAGAGTAGCGTGAATGGAAGATTGGTGGAGATCTTTGCTGAATGGCTAAAGGATTTAAAGAAAATGACAAATAATGACCTAGTAGATCAAATTTGATTAAAATATAAGAAATAAACAAGAAGCTTAACTTTCAAAAAACCGTTCAACTTGTAACAATAACTTTATTTTATAGGCATGTTTCATCCACTATCTTACATGTTATAGACAAATGAGTGTTGTATCTGGGAAATTTAATTTCTAATTTATATAATGTTATATGTTTAATTACACGAAAAATGAAATCGAATCCATAGGAAGGCAATTCAAAAAGTCAAATGATAATTACACCATTGGATTGGACTAAAGGATCAAACAATTCATCCCGCTAAGTAAGGACTGTAACACATCGCGAGCGGCAGAGTGAAATAATATGCAGGAGAGACAAGTTACCTTAAGTTTCAATAGCCTGCTATACAATTTGTTAACTCCCAATGGAAAGGGCGCCTTCCTGGTCAGGTCGTGGTAGTCCAGACCCAAGACTGCTATCCTGTGCACACTGGAAATACAAGCTTATTTTATAACCTTGACAGACAAAGAAGCTAGCGGCCTTCTGTAAATTATAGCCTTGTAGGAACAACGTTAATAGAAGTCGACTACGATGAAAACGAAGTATGGCTGAGGGCGACGTATCCAATTCTCCGTAGAGTTGTCTGTTCATAAAACCGAGACGGTGGAACTTAAAGAGCACCTTTTATCATTATAAATAGTATTCTATTATAATATAAAAATCTTACTCAATATAAATATCAAAAGAAATTGGAGATGGAAATTTAATAGATGGATTTTATGCAGAATATGTTAGAATAATTGAAAAACCCAGCAAATTAATTAACCCAGCTGTTAGGACTTCTGCGCTTCTGTAGTGCATCGCAAATGTTTGCACAGGATCGTAACGACGACTTCTACGCTATGTCAATAACGAGCAGGATGCGTAGAATGTCCAACAGTATTCTGAAGGCATTAGCCCTAAAATGGGAGAACATTGGCTGGGCACACACATTTACACCAAGTGTGCCAATTAAGATATTATTGAAATAGTATCAAGTCTCCCTGTTACTAACATATATAGATGTTTTTATCGGAAATAAAGATGATTATTATAATTGTTAACATAAAAACCAATTAGCAAAACTTAACAAGCAAAATCAGAAGGCTGAAAAGTCGTTGGGCAGAGCACATGATAAAGGCGACGGTATTATAAGAAAGACAAAAGTAAATGAGGTAGACAACAAAAACCAATTAGCAAAACTTAACAAGCAAAATCAGAAGGCTGAAAAGTCGTTGGGCAGAGCACATGATAAAGGCGACGGTATTATAAGAAAGACAAAAGTAAATGAGGTAGACAACAAAAACCAATTAGCAAAACTTAACAAGCAAAATCAGAAGGCTGAAAAGTCGTTGGGCAGAGCACATGATAAAGGCGACGGTATTATAAGAAAGACAAAAGTAAATGAGGTAGACAACAAAAACCAATTAGCAAAACTTAACAAGCAAAATCAGAAGGCTGAAAAGTCGTTGGGCAGAGCACATGATAAAGGCGACGGTATTATAAGAAAGACAAAAGTAAATGAGGTAGACAACAAAAACCAATTAGCAAAACTTAACAAGCAAAATCAGAAGGCTGAAAAGTCGTTGGGCAGAGCACATGATAAAGGCGACGGTATTATAAGAAAGACAAAAGTAAATGAGGTAGACAACAAAAACCAATTAGCAAAACTTAACAAGCAAAATCAGAAGGCTGAAAAGTCGTTGGGCAGAGCACATGATAAAGGCGACGGTATTATAAGAAAGACAAAAGTAAATGAGGTAGACAACAAAAAATATGTAATGACGCTATAAGGCAAGTGGCGGGAGTTATGTGGAAATGATAGTTGCTCAGATTTGAGGAAGCCTTAGCTAAAAGGCTAATTGACTTAATGAAAATTACAAAGACCTTGGGATGACGACATAAGACAAGTGGCAGAAATTATATGAATCAGAGAAGGTCATGACCAACTTGAATGGAAGAGGTTTTAGAAGGCCTAACTAATTTGTAAAATTACAAAGACTGTGGGATAATGGCATAAGGCAAGTTGCAGGAGTTATGTGGAACAGAGTAGCTCAAGATAAACATGAATGGAAGAAATTGATGGAGATCTTTGTTGAATGGCTAAAAGATTTGAAGAAAATGACAATGAACGATCTAGTAGGGAAAAGTTTATTCAAATATAGGAAATAAGTAATAAGCTCAACTGGTAACAATAAGTTAATTTTAGAAACATGTTTCATCCAGTATCTTAGTAGCTTTTATAGACAAATCAGTGTTCCACCTATGAAATTTAATTTCTAGCAATTTTTTAATAAAATATTAGTCAGACTTTTACACTTTTTTAAAGGAGAAATTTAAATCAGTATTAATACATAAAAGATTATTATAAATGGCTTACTCTTTTCTTTGGGCAGCTTTATCTAATGGTACGGGATGACATTTAGAATCAACTGCAAACTCAGCATCTATTACAAATAAAAAAAATATATGTTTTAAGACTTGAGACATTTCTGATACAAAATTAATAAGCAGAAAAATTTAATCGAAATCGAAAAACAGGCGCCATCTTTGTGTCAGCGTGGGGGCAGAGTCAATAGGTGGCAGTCCGGCCCGTCTCTCGGCAGTTGTCGAGTGACGCTCGACCGGAGTAGTCTACTGTTGGAACTGTCGCGTTCCCACCTATTAGTGTTAATGAGTTTGTGTAAATTGATATCGGGAACATTAAGTGATTGAACATTATAAATCGAGTTAATTAATAGTGTTTGATGGCACTAACATTACCCAGGAACGCCCACAGAATAAGAAGTTAAATAATGAATCCTGAATAAATAGATTAATCAAAAATACAAGAAGTAGAAAATTTTTACTGCCTTATATTTAAGATATTTTTATATGCATAGATTCCAACTTATTAGTTGAAATCTATGCATAGGTAATGGCATAAGGGTAGCTAGGTTTTACGTTATATATTTTTTATTAATCCGCTTTTTAAGACCGCGAATTCATTAAGAAAGTTTTGCCATTGATGCAGCCTCTGTTTCAATTCATATGCATAAAATGGAATCCATTGGAATTAGACTACCTTTATCCTTATTTAAAAGATCATGCAAAGTGTCAAAATTGACAGCTTTACTAGTTAGTTTAGTTATGGTGTACACAAAGGGAGTATCATTGGCCCAACATTTTATAATATATGTCGCAGAATAAGAGAGAAGGAGCATAAAGCATAGGGGCGTAGGGTTCTCCGCCGACATCTTCATTAGTGGCATGCATAATTCCATCTCCATACTGTGGGCTTTGGTGGGTTATGTTGGTGCAATCAAACACTTTATTGATTAACTTATATTATAATGTTCAGTCACTTAATGTTTCCGACATCAATTTACACAAACTCATTAATAATAAAAGCTAGGAACGCGACAGTTTCAAAAGTCAACCGCACCGGCGGGCCGTCACCCGAGAACTCGAGAGACGCTCGCCGGATTGTCATTTATTGACTCAACCCCACGCCGATAGACAGCTCTCAAAATACTTAATGGACATATACATTAAAATAAATAAATAAATTTTCAACTAAGAATGCTGATCAAATAGATGGCGCCATAATTAAGTATACTAAGACGAAGTTGCGCAAGTCAGGTAGTATTGTTATACTATTATATAATATATTGACATATAGACTACTTACCGTAAATGAAACCCATCCCGGACTGGCACTCTCTTTTCAAGAATGTCTCAGCAGAAACCAGGCTTTTGAAAGTGTCCATGATGCTCTGCACATAAAGTGCTTTTTCCTTTGTATACACTATTGGTACACCTACAGCAATATCTTCCGCTAGGCGCGTTGAGTTTGACGGGAATTTGAGCCCTACGTACGCGTCTATTGTCATTAATTTGCGTCTGGATGGGATTGGTATTTCTGGAATAGAAAAAGTAAACACTTGATACCTTTATAATGATACAATCTTATAATTCCATTGTTTAGTACTCCAATTACAAGCTATTTAAGTGCATACATAATATGATTAAATATGATATTGAAACATAAAAAGCTAAATACATTTTAACTAAAGGGCTGCAAAAATGGTTTATAATTTAAAATAACTCTTTTTGTAATAATACTAGCTGTACACCGCGATGTAACCCCTATAGAGCCTGTTCTCGTGGGAACATGGCTAATTAGAAAAATGTTTAAATACCATAACAGATCATTATTCCTATTTTATTAAAATTAAGATAAGTTTACTTAAAAGAATATATGTTCTAAGAATATATAGAAGATATACTTCATGTTAAATGACTTATATGTATTATACATGTTCATTATTATAAATACTTTCAGTTAATATGTGAACTTTTGATAGCTTCAACCTATTAAAGATAGTTAGCTACAAAATTACAAAATAAAAACTACTTTCTTAATATAAAAAAAATTTAGAGACTAACGGGAACTTCTTCTGCCTAAATTATCCCGTGTGTTTAACCAATATCTGATTAGTCTAGTGACTGATAAAATTTGACCTACATAATCTGAAACAATACATACGGATAATAACTTTTTATATATGTAAACAAAGTGCTTCAAGACTTTATTTAATTATCTGTGAACTTGTTGGTTTTCTGTAGAGGTAGCTGTCATATGACAAGACAAAGCGGTAATTGTTAAGAACTGGTAAAATAACCTTAAATGTTGTTTCTCTTTTCCAGGTAATATTTGTAATCAATTAATATTGTATTTGTAAATGTAAAGTGTATGTTTGTAAAAAATAAAATCTCTTTTCCAGAGCAACACATATTGGTTTAAATTTAGTTGCACATGTTGTCCGCAATAATTATAAAATATCCCATTATAAAACAACATTTTTGTTAATTAGCAGTAATAATGGAAAGATTGAAATTTGAATTTGTGGTGAAAGCCAGTGAAGATGTTAAAACAAATACAATCAGTGTAACGACAATCACAGATATAGATGGCCGGACATTTGCCATCCCAGAAAAATTGCAAGCTATAAAATTACATGATAAATTGATACAGACGCAGATCTTTCATAAAGTGAAGGCCACATTACAAAAACGGCATGAGAAACGACAGGTGTGGATTTCCATGAACCCGGAGATGAAATCGGTTTATTGCGATGAAGATGGAAATAAACAATTTATGGGATACCTATTGGAGGAACAAACAAAACAACAAACTTCTATAAGAGAATTTTCAGAAGAAACTCTATCAAGAATCATGGAAAGCTTTGCTGAAATGAAGAGAGACTTCACAAAACCTTTAAATATGGAGAAAGTGGTAGAAAAGTTTGTTATAGGAAAATTCAACAGCAAGATCACTAATGTGTCTCAGTGGATGGCTACATTTGAAGCAGAATGTGTTCGTATAGGAATAGAAGAAGATGTCAAAAAAATTCAAATTTTTAGGTTATTTATAGAAGATTCTTGTTTAGACTGGTATAGCTCTATGCTTATAAAACATACAATAAATTCAGAATGGGCAATGTGGAAAAAGATCTTTTGTGAAACATATGCAGATAAAGGTTGGTCACCGATCAGGTATGCAATGTTATTTAAATACAGACAGGGCTCATTACTGGAGTATGCATTAAAGAAAGAGAGACTTCTATTAGAAATAAATAAATCAATAGACAAACTCACTCTAATTGATCTGATTGCCACTGGATTACCAAATTTTATTGCAGACAAGATTGATAGGAATAGCTTAAAAGAAACTGAAGACTTATTTAATAATTTAAGAAGTTTAGAGCATATGGTAAACAAAAAAACAATTGATAAAAAGATCATTACTTTTGAAAATAGAAGTAGAGAGAAAATTTTAAAGCCTGTGGTTAGTCCATGTCAAATTTGTGAGAAAGAGAATAAAGGTATACGTTATCACCCTGAATCCCAATGTTGGTTTAAAATAAGAAACAATGATAGGCCAAAAAAAGATCAAATAAGGAGTGTTAACAATTCGGAATTAGAAATAGAATTAAATGAAATTGATCCAAAAAACTAATAGTACCGCCATTAATAAAAATTAAATTGCTTATAAATGATACTGTGGAAACATCCGGAATCTATGATTCAGGGTCTAATGTGTCTTTAATAAATTCGAGATTATTATCTATAAAAAAATTACCTACAAATGATAAAAATGCAGGTTTAAAAACAATTAATGGCGTAAAAAAATCAATAGGAATGGTTAGATTAAAAATAAAAATTTTTGATATTGAAAAAGAAGTTAATATTTTTGTTATAGATGAAGACAACTTCGACTATGATTTCCTAGTTGGGTTAGATTGTATACAAAAATTTCACTTGACTCAAAATGAGAATTTAAATATCACCCAAAATATCCTCAACAATAATATTAATTACATAAAAAACAAAAAAAAAATTCCTCTAGACACTACAGAAATTCCTGTTCAATCAGGTAGTGACTTAGGCAGTAAAGGAGATTTATATTATGAAGAAAAAGATGTAGATATTAAAAATAAATACAAAAAAGAGACTACTATTAATGAGTATAAAATAAACTTTAATGAAAATATAATAGTCGACAATTTTGATATATCTATAAATAATTTAGATCAACAGGAAAAATATGAAATTGATAAATTGATATGCAAATATAATTCAGTCTTTGCTAAAGATAAATATGATATAGGTACTGTAAGAGGTTATGAAGCCCACATTGATTTGTTGATAGATAAATACTGTAGTAAGAGACCATATAGGTGCTCTATTGATGATATGAAAGAAATTGAACATCAAATATCAAAATTACTAAAAAATAATTTAATAGAGGAGTCATACAGTCCCTTTGCTGCTCCAATCACACTAGCATTTAAAAAAGAAGAAGGAAAACGATCAAGACTTTGCATAGATTTTCGCGAATTAAATAAAATTGTAGTCCCTCAATCGCAACCATTTCCACTAATTGAGGATCTAATGGTTAAGACAAGGAAGTGTAAATTTTTTTCCACATTTGATGTAAACTCAGCATTCTGGTCCATACCTCTTAAAATTGAAGATAGACATAAAACTGCATTTGTTACACAAGAAGCACACTATCAATGGACTTGTTTACCTTTTGGTTTAAAAACTTCTCCAGCTATTTTCCAGAGAATATTAAGTAGCATTATAAGAAAACACAAACTGTCAAATTTTACTGTCAATTACATAGATGATATTTTAGTATTTTCTGAAACATTTGAAAAGCACATTGAGCACTTATCCCTGTTATTGGAAGCAATTTTAAAAGAAGGCTTTAAATTGAAATTTACCAAATGTAACTTTGCACAGGATTCTGTAAAATATCTAGGTCATATAATAAAAAACAATACTGTCACTCCATTAAAAGATAATTTGATTGCTATAAAAGAATTTCCAATTCCAAAAACACAAAAAAACATCAGACAATTTTTAGGAAAAATTAATTTCTATGGAAAATATGTGCCAAATATGTCAATAATATTGGATCCTCTACATAATTTATTAAGAAAAGGAGAAAAATTCGTATGGTCCGATAAATGTCAAAAATCCTTTGACACTATAAAAAAACTACTTTGCTCAAAACCTATTCTAGCCATCTTTGACCCAGACTTGCCGATAAATATTTATACAGATGCTAGCATACAAGGTATAGGGGCGATTTTAAAACAGATTCAATCCAACAATGATGAAAAGCCTTGTGCATATTTTTCAAAAAAATTAAATGACTCCCAAAAGAAGAAAAAAGCTATATATCTTGAGTGTTTGGCAATAAAAGAGGCAATAAAATACTGGCAACATTGGCTTATAGGAAAATCATTTACAGTTTTTTCAGATCACAAACCTTTAGAAAATATGAATATTAAAGCCAGAACAGATGAAGAATTGGGAGATTTAACATATTATTTGTCACAGTTTAACTTCAAAATAATATATTCTCCAGGCAAATATAATATAGAGGCAGATACTTTAAGTAGAAATCCTGTATTAGAATCGTATGAAAATCAAGATAGTTCTTTAAAAATAGTGAACTTTGTTAAATTAGAAGATATAATAAATGATCAAGATAAAAATGAAAACATAAAACAAAATCTAAAAAAACTTATTTGCAAACATAATATATATTATAAAAAGATAGGAAAACATGAAAAGATTTTACTAACTGAGGAGTTTAGTATAAAGATTATAAAATATGTACATCACTACTATTGTCACATAGGAAGACAACAAATGGAAAATAAGATAAAGCCCTTTTATCATGCTAAGAATATGGTCGATAATATAAGAATAATTTGCGATAACTGTGATGTCTGTATAAGAAATAAATCTAGAGGAAAAAACAAGTTTGGACTAATGTCCTACTTAGGTCCCGCTACCTATCCATTCGAAATAGTGTCTATAGACACTATAGGGGGATTTGGTAGTTCTCGTTCAACCAAAACATATTTACATCTTCTAGTAGATCACTTCACTCGTTATGCTTACATTTTGACATCCAAAACACAGTGTGCAAATGATTTCATAAAACTTGTCCAAAAAGTAGCACAAGATTATAAAATTGAATTAATTCTATCAGATCAATATCCAGCCATAAATTCAAAGGATTTCAAAAATTTTTTGGAAAAAGAAGATATACCTATAGTTTTCACTGCAGTAAATGCACCATTCTCAAACGGATTGAACGAAAGGTTAAATCAAACGTTGGTTAATAAAATACGTTGCAAGATTAATGAAAAGAAGGACAAAATTGCTTGGACAACTATTGCTCACGAATGCACTGAAAAATATAATGAAACTGAACATAGTGTAACAGGGTTCTCTCCAAAATATTTATTAGAAGGAAAAAATGTCGACTTTCTACCTGATGAACTGAAACAAGATATAACACATAATCATTTATTACGAGACAGAAAAATTGCCTTAGAAAATAGTATAAAATCACACACTTATAATAAACAAAGATTTGATAAAAACAGAAAACATTATGAACTAAAAGTGGGAGATTTTGTTTATGTTGAAAATGGAAACCGGTTAAACCGAAAAAAACTAGATGAATTGAAAATAGGACCTTATCAAATTGTATCCAAAATATCCAACTCAATTTACAAAATAAACACAGGCTATAAAAAGTCTGAGTCGAATCTCTTCCATATTACAAAACTTGTACCAGTAGAGGCGGACAATAAAACTTGGTAATGTGAAAGGGGGGGAGATGTAAACAAAGTGCTTCAAGACTTTATTTAATTATCTGTGAACTTGTTGGTTTTCTGTAGAGGTAGCTGTCATATGACAAGACAAAGCGGTAATTGTTAAGAACTGGTAAAATAACCTTAAATATTGTTTCTCTTTTCCAGAGCAACACATATTGGTTTAAATTTAGTTGCACATGTTGTCCGCAATAATTATAAAATATCCCATTATATATATACGGATTAATTACCTAGTAAAAATCATATGACCTTGCCCAATATAACTAGTTCCCTTTGACACTATTTATGGACAAACGTTAACTTTTATATAAAAATGTACATTATGTGGTTTTATAAAACCATGATGCATGTGTTACAGACGATGCGAGCCATGGCCACCGCCATATTGGCATTGACTGCTTTGCAGAGCGCCTTTCACTTTGCCATCATTGGATGTGCCGGCTGTAATGCAACATGCGATAGAAGTGCCTAAACATTTTAGCGATGGAAATAAAGTTTTACTAAAAAAATATACATAGCATCACGCCTCATTCCCATAGGGATAGGCAGAGACAACATCCTTCCACTTGCCACGATCCTTACATATCTCCTCATGACTCATGACATTAATTGAAATGTCCTGGATTTGATCCAGGAACGTTCGCCTTGGTCTTCCCCTGCCAACTTTCGCATTCACTCTTCGACTCACAAATCTTTGTTGTCAGTCTCCTTTCATTGATTCTCTCTACATGCCCAAACCATCTAAGCATACCTTTTTCATTTTTAGTCACTACATCTTCTTTGATACCACAACGTTCTCTTATCACACTATTTCTTACTCTGTCACTCAGTTTTAATCCACTCATGCTTCTCAACGCTCTCATCTCTACCGCATTTATTTTACTTTTGTGATTCTTCTGCCATACCCAATTTTCACTACCATACATAAGTGTTGGCGCCAACACTCTTGCATGCACAGCCAGTCTAGCCCTTTGAGGTACCATCTGGCTATTCATAAAGGCACGCAGGGTACCATTTACCATATTCCCTTCATTCACTCTCCTTTTAATATCACTTTCACATGTTCCACCTTTGTAAATTCAGATCCCAACCTCACCTCCTCCTCCACTTGATCCCCATCTATTAAAATATTGCCATTTACCATAGATTCATCTCTTTCAAAAAGCATAACTTTCGTTTTGTTTACATTCACTTTCATTCCTTTCAAAGCTTTATTCATAATAATTACATCATCATCATCAGCGTAGAGTAAATTAAAGTAAGAGTAAAAAACTAATACTAATAAAATATGCTGACAAAGCTACTGTAGTCCTTTAAATGTCTTAATTATTTTCTCTCTGTATAGATATTTTATAGCTTTATATCATATAACTTTTCTGGACTTGATATTCAATCAATAATTTACGCGTAATCCGTACAGGTTTTTTAGGAGTTTATCCCCCGGCAAGATGGTCGGAGACCTTTCTCTGTTGGAATTTAATATAGTAGTCTTAATTGCATTAACGACATTGCACATCGTTATACAACAAGTACTGTTTTTAAGCTCTATTTTTTAAACAAGTAACAGCCCATTAACGTCCCACTGCTGAGCACAGGCCTCCTCACTCATATGAGAGAGGATTTTTAGAGCATAGACCCACCACGCTGCTCCACTGCGGATTGGCAGGCATAGTACACAAGTGCACTCTCTATTCCTTCGCTCTCATAGTCCGATGTGACGGGAATCCGACATGACTGGAAAGATATAGGGCGCAGGACTGACGGCTTAACATGCTCTCCGAAGCACAGGGATGGAGCACACCGCCAACTTTCCAAATTTGGGCAAATATTGAGAAAATATTAATAGAAAACTCAATATCCATTTTTTTTGTATTGGCCCGACCCGGGACTTGAACCCAGGACCTTATGTCTGTAGTCGAACATGCTAACCACTAGACCAATGAGGCAGTCAGTTTAGTTTAGTTGTATACAATGTTAATATTTCTTGATTAAGCATATAGTTTAATCATGTTTAGAAGGGGGGTATTAAAAGACCTTAAATCATTTGGATATCAGGAACACAATTATTGGAACATCGCTTGCGTGAGACGACTGAGCAACATACGCGGCCGTACAAATAAAGGAAAGTGAAAACAGTGTCATGCGTTTGTCTCGCTCTTTCCTTACGACGGTTGGTCGGTTGGAGTGAGTGACAGTACTAACACCTATGCTTTTTGGAATGTTTGAAATGAAACTCCTTTAGACGCTTCATTTTTGGTTTCTTTTTATGTCACAATGCTCTACGTTTCCACTAATCAGCTTTCCCTAATCCAAAGGTTGCTTGGAAGAGATCGCTAAATAGCGATAATCCTTTGTTATTATTATCGTGAAACTTCTTTAGGTGCATGGGGGTAAAATTTTTACGAATGCAACGCGTGATTAGCGTCACGAAGATGTGCAGCGTCTTTTATGCTAATTCGTTTGAAGGTTAGGTAGTTTTAATATTTACAAATAACATGTGGCATTTTAATTTGCCATTCGATGTTTAATAGTTTAATACACCATTTCATAAATTATTTTTCCTAAATTTTAATTTTAAAAATAGAATTTTTATGAATAACTTAAAATTTCCTAACATATCTTCCTTTTTCCCTCCCTCTAAGTCTCGGAAATGTAAAGTTTTACATTTGTACAAATATAAACAAGACTTAAAAATTTGTTTGCCAAAGAAGTTTCACTTCTGGCATGGGTACTTTCTTGGTACGAATTCTTGACATAGCCCTACGAATCGTGAACCTGAAGTGGCAATGGGCGGGGCACATAGTCCGACGAACCGATGGACGTTGGGGCCGGAAGGTGCTGGAATGGCGACCCCGCACCGGACGACGCAGTGTAGGAAGACCCTCCACAAGGTGGACCGACGATATAAAGAGGATCGCCGGTAGCCGCTCGAGCCAGGCGGCACAAGATCGGGCCTTGTGGGCATCATTTCCTGAGACCTATGTCCAGCAGTTGACCTCCATCGGTTGAAGCGACGATGGGTACTTTGTACGCACGCATTTAATTTTTTTAGTGAAAAACAATATTTCAACGATTTGCTCTTTCGGAAATATACAATAAAAGTAAAACAGAAAAAGGTTTCATTATGATTACCAAAAATATGAAGAATGTAAGTGTTCTGTATTCAATTAAAACTCATCCATGGGGCTTTTCAAATCCCCCGCTTCGGAGCAGCTGGGTTAATTAACCCATGGAGTTAGTTTTAAAGTGTTTATTGACGCGTAAAAAAGGCACGACATAAATATAAAAATATTACAGACGAAATATAATTAAAAGGGTAGGAATGTACTAGAATATATTTTACCGCCAGCTGAGAGTAGTTTGTCAATAAACTCTGGCCTGACTGTTGAAGTGAGGTGATGCTGCTCAGCCTTGTCCAAGATCAGCAGCGAGAACACCAGGTCCAGCCACATGGAGGCCTTCACCATTTCCTCTTCCTTCAACGACACAGCTGTCTATAATAGACAAGGTTTTAACGACAGTAACGATAATAGATATTCCGCCACTCACAAGCCTCGCTTGGGTATTGGTGCAAGTACCCGCTTCTCTGAGGGTCTGGAGTAATGGGAGGCTTCGGCTGCGGCTAGTTACCACCCTACCAGGAAAAACGTGCAAAGCAAAAGATCTGTTTTCCAATACAATGCTATGTAGAAGCCCTAAGAGAGAAACCCCCTCTTACCTTAACCTAGACTGCATCACCACTATCATCAGGTTTGATTGCGGTCGAGCTCTAACTTGGCAGCAATAAAAAACATCGCTGTGTCGAAACCATGACAGATGAATCACTCCATACTAGGCCATGCTACCATCTGAAACTGTACCATCAGGTGAGACAACAGCCAAACGCAATCAGGCAGTAATAGAAAAAAACAAGTGTACTTTAGACCACTCTACTGGAGTATAACTTCAATATTTAAATTTATTATATTCCCTGTCCTGCTTACTTTTACCAAGTAAAGCGTGCGCAGCGAAATTTTACTTCAACATTTAAATTTATTATGTTCGCCTCGCCCGAAAACACTTTTCGTAACGCTCTCGTCACGCATTCACCAGGTTACTCACCAATAACGCGTGCATAAATATTTTTTACTTCAAAAACATTATATAATATACCTCTAATAAAGAGTCCGAGTTGAGAGGCAAGAAGTCCAGAGTGGCGAGGGTGACCACAGTGGAAGCGATGTCACCAGGTCGGCACAGCTCCTTGTGGTCCTGGATCCAGTCCGCGATGGCAGACAGAGCCGGCTCGTGACGATACTTCAGTAAACCCAAGGATACTATTATTGAGTTAACAACGGCCGGTTTGTCGATATTCGATGGTAGGCCTTCGATTATGTCGCTAAAACGAAAGATTTTTATACACTAGAGCAGAGGTCGGCAACCTTTTCTTATAGAATGTCCATAAATATTATGAGGAAATCGGCGTGGACCACATATAAAGATACAATAAACACTATTTTATTTAGATAAAATTAATTTTCATCATAACTGGACCGAAAGTACTGTACTTTTGAAAGTACTGTACCGTACTTTCAACTCTATATTGAGGGACGAAAATACCACATTTCCTCCCAATTACATTTTCACACAATTTTTCGGCGCATGTCATTCGCGATTCTTTTAAATGTCAAAATATATCATAATTTGTTTGCTGCGTCATCAAAATTTTTAATTATTTCATTCTCGCTTATACTCGTATCTGCTACAGATTGTTTTATTGTGTATATAAAGTTGAATGCATTACTAAAAGATTCCCCACGTGAAAAAAAGCCATTGTTTGTTACATGGGGAGATGTCCAGGTATCTATTGACTCTTCACGATATCTCTGGCGTAAAGACTTGAAATTTGGTAGAATTATTCCTTTTGACGAGTAGAGGTCAGCTAAGAATGGATTTTACGAAATTCCACCTGCAAGGTGGGTTGAGGGGGTGTTAATTTAAAAAAATGATTTTTTAGAACAGTCATCATGATTTTCTTGCCCTTATCCCACTAGGTGGGGTCGGCACAGCATGTTTCCTTTCGCCACTTCACTCTATCCGCTGTCATTTCTACATTCACACCCCTTACACACATATCCTCTTTCACACAGTTCATCCCCACTTTTTTTGGTCTCTTATCTTATCTAATTTTGTACTCCAATCTTATCTAATTTTGTACTCCACGCATCCATCTCAACATTCGCATCTCCGCTGCATGCAATTTCCTTTCATTCTCCCCTTTGGTGGCCCAGCACTCTGATCCATATACAGGATGACAGGTCTTATGATCGTCTTATAAATTTTCCCCTTCAGTTTAAGGGGCATTCTGACATCGCAAATTGTTCCCGAGACCACTTCATCCAACCTGCATGTATCCTGCTAGTAACATCTCGGTCAATGCCGCCGTCGTTTTGGAAGACAGAGCCGAGTTAACGGAAATCGGAGCAGACTCGAAGGGATACACCATCTAAGACAATCGAAGAAAAACTGGATGGATCCCCGAAATCACAGAACAGATGTTCTGTTTTGGTCCTATTGATCTTCAACCCTACGCGGGGCTCAACTATATAACTGTATATATATAAATAAACAAGTATTTCGTTTGACGCATCAAAGAAACTCTATGCACAATGAATCAAAAATCTTGGCATTGCTTATTAACATTCACAAACCTGCATATCCTGTCCAAAAGTACAGGATCTGGGAAATTTAAAGCGGCCATGGAAAACAGCAGATCAGCTGATTTCTTGAGGTCTAAAGGATCCGGCTGCTTTGTGATGTTATAAGACAGAGCACGAAGTAATGGCGTACTTCGACGTCCCTTTTGTTGTAGTGCCCTCATAACCTTAAAGGAAGAATACCAAGCTTAAGCGAAAAATATGCTTTAACAATTCCAATCAGAATACATAAGTAGACAAAATTTCTTTCTGGTTTCTTCTCGATAGAAACAGCTTTTCAAACCGGTGGTAGATTCATTACTACTAACAAAACAGAGATTCAGAAGAGCTATTTGAGCATTTTAATATTGATTTCTTCTCAATCCATGGCCAAAAGCTTTCTTATATGATAATGTTCTAGAGCAATGTATGCCAATGTGTTATTATTATATCGCGGTGGGGCCCACTGAGACAACGGATGCACTTCAACCCTTGTGGGTCTTTTGTACGCCCCCCATCCTTTAATCTCCCCTAAATGTACTCAAAAACCCATTCCAAAAAGTCTGAGAGTGGGCTTTAGATTCGAGCTGTCATCAGCAGCAGACTTATTCGTATCCTAGCTAAGCCTTATTGTCTCTTCTTCCTCATTACAGGCTCTGCAAGTAGAGTCTTCCGCAATGCCTATGGTTTTTAACATAGCCTTTGTACTGTAGTGGCCCATTGCAGTTGCCACTGCATAGCATACCTGTCTTCCACTTAAGTTTTTGAAGCCTGCGTCCAAGAAGGATTGGAAAGCCATAGACCCCTATATTTGTGCCATTCCGCCAATTCGCTTTTGCTGACATATTTTGATCATACGGCATTTATCACACACCCAATGTATGAAAGGCATAAAATTTTTTAAATATCAATGTGGGGCATAGCCTCAAAAAGTTGGGACACTGTTCTATAGATTAAACCAACCTTGCTGGTTTACTGTGGTTCATCAAGCTACCCATATCTCCCAGGATATGCAGGTTTCTTCAAAAAGTACAAACAAAGCATCCATAGATTATAAATAGATATCTGTTTAAGCATTTAAATCAAATCACATACTTGAAATGTTATAACATTGTTTAAACATTTTGTATTATAATTTTATCTATGTCATCGAATTAAGATTTATCTATGTTATCAAATTAAACTTTCTATAATGATAGTGTAAGTTTTGGAAAACAAATGAATAAACATATAAGGCTACATCTTCTGAAATGTATAAGCAAGTGCACATTGATTTGAATGTAAGGACATACTTAAATAATATCACCACAGATTCAAATGTAAGGATATCCTCTTAAACATATTAACATTTAAATGAAATAGAAGTGTATGCTTTCATAAGTTGAAATTTCTTACAACTAATGACAAACGAAACCACAGCAAAGTGTTAGAGATTACTATTTGTTAGATTAATATTATATTACTATATTTTTATATTATGCTGAGGTCTTTGTAATTATTTTAATAAAATGCTAACATGTGGTACTTCAGTACTTGTTTTAAAGTCAACTGTGATTGCTAAGGTTATTTTGTTTCGAGTGGGGAGTTTTACAAGGAGGTATAATTGATGGTAGCCTAGGACAGCAAAATTCATTCTATTTGTTGCACAAGAAGGGTAAATTATGAGATATAGTTTTGACGAATCAGACTACTTATTACTAATCTGGCGAAATTAACTGTATCTTCAAAAAAAGCGAGACTGGGTTGGCTTCTGTACAGTACAGTGGCTTTACATTTTATAATGTCAGCTATCTTCTAGTGTCAAAATTGGTATAGTTAATTCGTAGCTTCAGTTAATATAGCTTCCTATTAAAAAAAAAAAAAAAATTGTCTAAGTATACTTATAACACTTACAAAGATTTAAAAAATTAAAAACATTAAATTTTTTGATTTCAACTATACTAAATATAATTATTTCAAACCTTGATCATCTGAGGCAGTGACAAATTTGCAATAAGCCTTGCAGCTTCATCATCACCCGTGATTCCCAATACAGTACTCAAGTCCTCAGCCATTGTCAGTGTATTCATTGCCTGGGATGCTGGAGTTCTCCCCAATATCCTGCACAGTTTAAGGAACCGAGGGTCCTTCTCAAAGTCTGACAGCTTCACTTTGTTACTGCTGGACCATTCTGATAATACTGACACCATCTGGAAAAAAAACATCAGAGTCCAATTGAAGTCTGCAATTGCCTTCTAATAGAGCTAGTTTATACAGGAAAGATAGTTAACACAGAATATCATGCCAGTACTGTTGTGTAAATAAGCTAACGAATATAATCCATTTGGAAAAAAGTAGACAAAGTAACTTAGCCCTTTTAACTAAAAATGCCTTGACAGATTAATTATTTCCGAACGTATCCTGTGGCAGATGTGATTCAGTTAAAATCAGGTGAACTATATGCTTGTTTGCCCATTTATTTAAAAAAAAAACATGAACTTCTCTAGATGAAAGGATTGCTCTCTAGGAATTTGTAATGAAGAAAGATGATTATTACATTAACTTGTAAAAAAAGGGATGAAGAAAGACAAGGGGTAGTGGGAGGAGGAATAACAGTGTGACTACTTTTTCACTCAGCACTTGTAATTCTGCGGAGACTGGTACAGTTAGTGGGCAAAAAAATAAACAGGTATCTTATTATAAATCAAAAGATATTATGAAGAGCAGGCCTAAAAAATGTGCTTTACTGCTGTAATACATTTTGGGAGTATACAGACAATATTTTCATACACCAAAAAGGAAATTTTTTAAGAAAAATAAACATACTGTAACATTCAGGACAAGTTGCCATTACAAAATATATATAGGTTAAATATCATCACATATATGTCTAAAAATAATGCAGTTACCTTAAGTGCATGTCTTCTTGACACCACTGGATTTTCAGCAACAAGCAATAAACTGTTAACATCAGTTGCACTTATAATTTGAGTGTCAAGTTGCTGAGTGCGGCTTTGTTTTATCGATTTTAAACTTGGTTTCTTTTTGCCTTCATCTTCTGGGGCATTGAGCGATGCAAATGCAGCTGCAACTAAACCTACAAAAAATTGTTACTTGAAATTAGTATTTGATAGGAAATATCTAATTTCTGTATAAAAAAAATATATACATTTAAAAGGGGTGGCATCAACCCAGCTCACATTAATCTTACTAATAAAAGACCATGATATAGCATCTCATACACCAATATATTCTGACACCAAATGTTAGAATAACATTTGTCCCCAAAGAAATATCTTAAACACAATTCAACATTTAGAAATAACTTGATCCCTTTCTTATGAACAACCCATTATTTTTTGGGGATAAACAGTTATTTTATACATAATTATAAACCGATAAAGTTTCCACTGAAAATAAAAAACAAAGCAGATTTACATAAAATATGGAACTTGATGGATGTCACACATTTTTATGTCCTTTATAGGCATAACATTTATTATTTTTTCTTTCAAAGAAAACATCTACCTTCTTTAAATCATATTGTCTCTGTAATCATTAACTCCTATTATTATGCTATAAGCTCGCCTATTAGTACTGTTTTTTAAGAATTTTATTGTATTACTGTATCATATTTGTGGTGTACAATAAAGAATATTCTAAACATCTATCTATCAACATTATATAACAAGCAGTCGCACCATAACAATAAATAAATCGATAAACATTTGAAGGTTACTTTACAAATATATTCAATTATACTAACTTGATTCTTTAGTGGGTAATACTGTCTGGATATTTTTATCGGGAAAGTCTCCATGCGAATTCGTTTTCTCTGCATTAAATACTTTTACTCCTGGTGCAGAATATTTTCGTAACGTATTTCGTGTACCTAACCTCCAAACAATCAACCCACTAAATTTCAGCATCTAAACACGAAACAATGATTTAAGTTATTTGATTACGAGGGCTGGAGATTAATGTTATTATCCACATAGAATTAAATGCAATTAGAATTATTAAAACTATATAAATCGCGTAAAGTTTATCATCTTACATCACACAACGATAACATTGTTTATTATTTTTAAATATTAAATAATTTGCTTTCTAATTACGTTTATACAACTAAATACCTTGTTGTTTAATATTTTATGTTTTTCTCTGAAATTTATTGGAAATATTTAGTATATTTACAATATATAATTCTCTAATGAACTTGACACATTTGTCAAAATATCAAGATAACTGCTGTCGAGTGTCAAATGTCAAAAAGGTATTGCCAAATTGTACGGACAAATAAATCAAGCGACAGCAATTAATCAATTCAATTAACATACCACGGCAGAACCAGTCCTACCAAGACTGACAGGACTGGTAAATATAGACATATTTAGAAATACAATTTTCAAAATTTGACCCTACCTGCTATGAACCCAGGACCTCTGCTTGCGAAGCGAATACTGCCACATTGCCAATAAAGCAGTTGTTCTTTACAGTTGGTAAAAAGTAAATTTCAATTTATTTCTTATCATTAACGTTTTAACTTTCGCTTTAATTACAAATAAGTCGATAACTACTGTACTGATTTTGATAAAACTTTCAAAAGTAAGCAGAGGAGTTCAGAAAAATATTGGTTACTTTTAGTTATGGACATAATATATATAGTTATGGACTGAATATAATAGATTTCTATGCCGTTATGAGGGCACGCAATGACTGTTTTTGGGAGATAATGAGGGCATCGCACAACGGCATACTTAAAAAGATTTGTGTGGGGATGCCTAGCTCTATATTCACATATTGGCTGTCTGTTCACCTGTTGCGCAACACAAAATGATGCCTAGGGACAACCCTCAGCTAGTATATAAGACGTCATTAAATTTATAGTATTTTCACATTTGTAATTTTAATTGATTGACAAGATTTAATTTAATTTCTTTTCTGTACTATATTCTATTTGTCACTAACATAGTTAAAAGTTATTTGTATACTAACAATTTGGGTCAAATGTTACCTTGAATAAAAATATTATTATTATACACACCACGAATGGAAAAGCAAAGTAAATAGGTATCGCTTTACAGTCCGTTAACCGTTTCTATGAATCACTTGATAGCTTGTTCGTTTTATAATTACTACAACACAAAGATAGCACCTAGATATAATAATTGAGTTACCACTACAAAATCGCAGCTAGGTTAAATTTAATCAGCAATTTATTTACTTTCACTTTTAAAAATTGTTATATTTAGGATACCTATTTTAGTACCCTATTAAACGTATATAATATAAGTAAAACCCACTCAGACAGCGACAGTGCCCCACGCTCATCTTCCGAAGATGAGTGAACGATCATCGAAGACTAGTGGTTAACACCACTGTCCGTCTCACGCTCAGGGCACCGCGCCACATCTCTTCATCGTGGCAGGTATGATCTCACCCAGTGAGTAGATCTCGTGAAGAGCTTACTATAGAAATGATCCTATGAAGTAAGGTCTTGTCAACCG
Source organism: Elymnias hypermnestra (assembly GCA_015832385.1). Lineage (NCBI taxonomy): Eukaryota > Metazoa > Arthropoda > Insecta > Lepidoptera > Nymphalidae > Elymnias > Elymnias hypermnestra. Next base: position 335,220 of record JACTOM010000913.1, on the reverse strand, counting down.
ATTGTCGGCGATCGGTAGTCATATATAGAAAAATAATCTCCATAGCGCGATTTAAAATCTTGATGAAGATCACATAGTGCCATCTAATTGTTAACATCAAAAATATTTTGTTGGCACGACTGAAATGATCTATAGATCTTAAAATTACATCCAGCGACATCTGTTGACAGCGCTTAATATACTGTGACGCTATTCAGAATATATTATATGGAAAATATAAATAATTTTTTAAATATAGAGCTAAAATGGCCAATAGAATAAATAAGATTTTTAATTATAAAATAAACAAAAAATATCGATGATAATTAACATTTAGATATCACATAATTATTATCTGTGGTAACTTGTCTTTTTAATGGCCTTGCGTGTACTCTGTGGGCCCGATAAAATTGCAAGCGGTTGTCGGTGGGAGATTTGTTGTGATTATTAATTTAATGCAATAGTTTAATGAAAATATGGTCCAATCGGTATAAACAAAACCGCATAATGGTAAGATCTTGAATTTTTGCATATTTTAATAACTCAATGACTAACTATTTACCGAGAAAAATACGTATTTTTCTTTGATGCCATTACATTTTTAACGAAGTTTTTACAAATATTAATTCAACCTACAACAATTCCAGTAACTGGTAATGAAACAATAAATAGCATATTTATATGAGATCATGCAACGTTGGCTATTTTTAATATATAAAGACGGTTCGCACACACTAGTTGTAATATAGGTATTGAATATGAATCTACCTGCATCTTGACGATAAATCATTCATTTTGTCAGCTCGTTGGGATCTTATCAGCGTTACACTTTCGCTTTGCGTACATGAAGAATTTGTTATTACTTTAGCAATTAATGTATTCAATTAGTATATTCATGAAAATTTATCTCGAGTCAAGCCTTTCTTATTTGCGAAAATTACAAATCTTTATTTCAATACTTAAGTTTACCTTTGTATATTAATTGTATCGTCAGTCTATGCCTCCTTTTATTTCACATATTTTGAGGGTATATAATAACTTTTTTTAGTTTATATAACAAAGAACTGGTTTTATCTCTCGCACAAAATATTAGCAAAATATATTTTTGAATTGCACATTATCAATGTTAGGTCATTTTCTATCTGTTTTGTGATTGTAGGATACAAGTATTGTATCCTATAATCACAGTTAGGTGTTTAAATGTCTCAAGACGGTCTCATAAGCTGTTATTACTATTAAATGTAATAACCAAGCATCCCCTAGCTATTGTCAAAGCATTTTCATTATTATAAATATGATTTGTTAAGTAAGTATTAATGTATTTATGAATGACTAGTGAAAAATACTCATAAGAAGATTGGCTTATAAAATACTGTTTCTATTAATTTGGTTGTACTTTAATAATTTTCTTTTAACAAGTTGTTGATAATCAAAATTAATATTGTGTAAAATTTTCTGTCATGTCTTCTCTAATATTTTAACATTAAGATCTTAATTATGAATGCATTTCAATGTAATTTTTTACAGCACTGGATATGTGCTGATCAGATTCCCCTTCAATTTTAGCAATTACACCTTAACTTACTTATACACTTATATATGAAATGTTACTTGATTCAAACAATCCTGCTCGATTGCCAGCTTGATTTACCAGAAGCAAATTTGTAACCAGCAAACGCTTCATCTTTATAATATTAGTAAATATTTTTTTTAAATTAAGGATTGTTGTCTTCAGGCGGGGGCAGATGGCGTTGGTGCAGCTCATTGAGCGCGCCCCGCTCCAGGCCCCCTCCCAAGTCTAATTGGTAAGTTGATTGCTTTTAAATTGCGTCTTGACTGTGATCTCTCCACATGGCAAGTGATTACACAGTCTAATATGGTAATACTATTCTGATTTATAAGTTTTTTGTTGCTGGTGTATATGTCAGCACTTGACTTTGATCTAACCTGGTAATAGGTGATGTATTTTATATTTTACGTCTGCTCAGTATCATATAGATACACAGTTTTTTTGCTTGGTGGCAGGTCTTTGATTGTAGAGTGGTATCTAGCAGCGGCAGAAGCCTTCCATCAGTTCACGTTAGTCATGTTAGAAAATCGTATGTTTTAAATTTGCCTACATGTTATCAAGCCAACAAGGTTGTGTTTGCTAATTAATCAAAGTATTTTATCAGAACGAAATTTATTGCTTAACAGTGAATTTCACCCAAATGAGCTAGCAAAATGAGTGCTTTAACTATGTCAGCGATGTTATCAAATATATTTATTTCTAAATGAAAGATTTAAATGTGAAATGATTGGTTCGATTCCAACGTAATTGACAGTTCATTGTCTCGCTGGAGCAATTTTTGAGTAATCGCTCTCCTAGCTTAGGTCCTGGGTTCGACTTGTGATAGAGGACATTTAGATAATTACATTTTTAATGTGTATGACTATGATCTGGTGAGAGGCTTCGGCTGTTGATCGTTACCAGCTTACCGGCAATGACCTCAAGCGAGGAATGTGTAAGCTCTATAGAAATCATAAAAGCTAAATTACCTCTTACCAGGTTAGCACATTATATCATCTTAGACTATGGGATATATAACAACAAGCTGTAACTTTAAGTCAATAATTTAAAAAGAACAGACACATACTTCCTCATAATTTATATATATATATAATATTTTTCTGCAGGTTGTCGTAATACGTTTGCTTGACGTTCTGTGGTCAACTCAACTTGGAGGAATGCCCATGGATTCCCACAGGACTTGGACTAAAAGGTAAGTCCAGTTTTCATCTTTACACCTAGACTTTGTATTTCTTTTGCCAAAACTGGAATTTGTGTATCACATTTTGTCAGATCATTCATGAGAACATACTATTAAATTAGTAAATTTTCTCTTTATTCGTTTCTTTTTCCAAAATAATAACAGCGTTATAACTTTGTCAGAAAAAAAATCTTCATTCCTGTATGGAAGGAAAGTTCGTACTTTCAGCCCTATTTTTAGTGACTGAAGTGTTACATTGCTTTCTGGTTTGCGTCTCAAGTTTTGCGACGCACGCGCGCTTATTTTATATGTCAAAATATTTGACAATTTGTGTGCTGCGTATTAAAAGTTTGTATTTATTTCTTCCTCACTTAATCCTTATTACGATTCATTTATTTAGAAGAGGAATGGGATGTACGGATCAGGTCTTTTCTTTACGCTGCATAACTGAAAAATGTTTGGCTGACCACCAAAAAGTTTATTGCGCTTTCGTAGATTTAGAAAAGGCCTATGATCAAGTGGTGAGGAATGAGCTGTGGTCAACGTTATCTACGTATGGGGTGAGCGGTTGTCTGATCCAAGCATTGAAGTCTCTCTATGAGGGTTCTAGTGCTTGTGTCAGAATAAACGGAGCGTACACGGAGTGGTTTCCTGTCGAAAGAGGTGTTCGACAGGGATGTGTTGCGTCACCATGGCTGTTCAACCTATTCATGGATAAATGTTTGACAGATTTAAAAGAAAGTATGTATGGGTTAAGAATGAATGAATTACTCATCAAATGTTTACTCTACGCTGATGATCAAGTAATACTTGCGTCATCCGCTAACGAGCTTCAGGAGATGCTAAATATTATGAATGAAGCTTTGAAAGGGAAAGGAATGAAAGTGAATGTAAACAAAACGAAAGTTATGCTTTTTGAACGAGATGAATCTATGATGAATGGCAATATTTTGATAGATGGGGAACAAGTGGAAGAGGTGAAAGAATTTGTATACTTGGGATCTAAATTTACAAAAGATGGAACATGTGAAAGTGATATCGAAAGGAGAGTGAATGCAGGGAATATGGTAAATGGTGCTCTGCATGCTTTTATGAATAGCCAGATGGTGTCTCAAAGGGCTAGACTGGCAGTGCATGCTGGAGTGTTGGTGCCAACACTTATGTATGGTAGTGAAAGTTGGGTATGGCAGAAGAATCACAAAAGTAAAATAAATGCGGTAGAGATGAGAGCGTTGAGAAGCATGAGTGGATTAAAACTGAGTGACAGAGTAAGAAATAGTGTGATAAGAGAACGTTGTGGTATAAAAGAAGACGTAGTGACTAAAATTGAGAAAGGTATGCTTAGATGGTTTGGGCATGTAGAGAGAATGAATGAAAGGAGACTGACAAAAAGGATTTATGAGTCAAGAGTGAATGCGAAAGTTGGAAGGGGAAGACCAAGGCGAACGTTCCTGGACCAAATCCAGGACATTTTAAATAACGGCCAGGTCAAGAGTACTCTAAACCGACGAACTTGTATGAAAGGTTTAATGAGAATGAAAGAAGCGAAGGAGATATGCAAGGATCGTGGCAAGTGGAAGGATGTTGTCTCTGCCTACCCCTATGGGAATGAGGCGTGATGCTATGTATGTATGTATGTATGTACGATTCATTTGAACTTATTTTGTTTTATTTATTTAACATATGTTGTTAAGTTTCACAGATTTATTATTTTTTGATTGCATATCTAAACTTATATTTTATGTTTGAAAGGTGTAATAAATATAGTATTTGTACATTTTTTTTGTTTACAAATACTTAATATTAATAACAGAATGGTATTCTGAATTGTATAATTATTATCACACTCGGCCATATATAGCTAGTATAGAAGGAAATTGCTACATGACTACATGCAAAGTATTTCGTAGGTTGCCGAAATGAAGAACGCGGGTCAATACATTCCTGCATCCTTACCGCCTACCTTCCTTTCCGACCCTAATAAACTACGCGGGTGTGTAGATATTCATCGGTAGTTGCGTAAAAGCACTTGCAAAATGAATGTTTCAAATTATCATTTAATGGTTCAAAACATAATGTTGAGAGTAATTTGGTGGGCCACAAATGTTATAAGAGTAATTTGGTGGGGCTCAAATGCTATGAGAGTAATTTGGTGGTACACAAATGTTATGAGAGCAATTTGATGGGCTACAAATGTTATGAGAGTAATTTGGTGGGCTACAAATGTTACGAGAGTTTGATGGGCTACAAATGTTATGAGGTAAATTCGGTAGGCTACAGATGTTATGAGAGTAATTTGGTGGTCCACAAAACTTATGAGTGTAGATTGGTAGGCTACAAATGTTATAAGAGTAATTTGGTGGTCCACAAATGTTATGAGCTTAGACTGGTGGGCTACAAATGTTATGAGAGTAATTTGGCTACACTTACATAACATATGTTACAAAAAATTCAATCAAACGCAATACGCAAATATAAAAATTATCCATATTATTTGATAAAAAATAACTTAAATTATAACAAAAACGAATATTTTAACGATAACTTGACATTGACTACAATACATAATAAAGTTAAGCGTTAACTTTATGACAAATTAGCAAATTTTATTCCAAAAAGGTAACCAGTTTCTCGTGGGAGGGAATTTTAATGAAAAATACTTGTAATAACTTAGTGTCTAATTGTGTGCTACCTAAGACACATAGACATTATGTAACATACAATATAAATAAATCGTTTAGTGCTTGAATCTTTGAGTTTTGTGAAGAAGATAACTTCAATAAAATCATCACTGTGTCAGTGAGTTATATGTTTTATATACATGCTACATACAATATACAAGCTTATCCCCATGACATCTTTTGGAAAAATAAAATTAATAATTTAGTCTCTAATTGTGTACTTAAACTCCACATACACACATTTTTATGAAAGTTCAAACTGTATGTAATATATAGTTAAAGTTAAAGCTCTTGTTAAATAATAAACTCTTGAGTTTCCTGTCTCTTCTTGTTAGCACCAAGCACCTGTGCCATTGGTAGATTAATTATCAACAGAGATAGATGAATACTTAAAAAAAACTATAAGGGAACTACAGAATGCAAAGGTGGTCTTATTGCATAAGCAATATCTTAACACACAAGCTTTGGGTAAAGGAAACTGTCAGTAACAGAAAGCAAATAAAAATACAAAGTACACATGTCAGAAGTGAAACTTCTTTGGCATACTAATTTTAAGTCTTCTTTATATTTATACAAATCTAAATTTTTAACGAGGGAAAAGGAAGATATGTTAAGATTTTAATAAATTTAATTGTCATCAAAATATTAAGTGTCGAAAATTAATACAAATAATTTATTGAAATTACTAACCTTCAACTGCCTCATTGGTCTAGTGTTCGACTACAGACATGAGGTCCTGGGTTCGAGTCCCGGGTCGGGCCAATTCAAAAATCAATATTGAGTTTTCTATTAAGATTTTCTCAATATTTGCCCGAAGTTGGGAAGTTGGCGGTGTGATCCACCCCCGTGCCTCGGAGAGCACGTTAAGCCGTCGGTCCTGCGCCTGATCTCTCTCCGGTCGTGTCGGATTCCCGTCACATCGGACTATGAGAGTGAAGGAATAAAGAGTGCACTTGTGTACTATGCCTGCCAATCCGCAGTGGAGCAGCGTGGTGGGTCTATGCTCTAAAAATCCTCGCTCTTCGGAGTGAGGAGGCCTGTGCCCAGCAGTGGGATGTTAATGGGCTGCTACTTACTTACTTTACTAACCTTCTACTAAAAACTACCTAACCTTCAAACGAATTTGCATAAAAAACGCTGCACAACTTCGTGACGCTAATTACGCGTTTCAACCGTAAAAGTTTTACCCGAATGTGCCAAAGGGAGTTCCTCTTCAAAATCAAAACATTCTTTATTCAAGTAGGCTCAAAAAGCACTTTTGAATCGTCAGTAGTCTGTCCGTCGGTAACGAATCTACAACCTGTTAGGAGAATTGATTCCGCTGAGAAGAAACCGGCAAGAAACTCAACGGTTACTCTTTTAAAGATAGTTTTTTATGTTACAATGTGTAATTACAATTCTGTGAGCAACTGGAATCAAAATTAATCATTTTTGTCGTTCAAACATACACATAGCATCACGCCTCATTCCCATAGGGGTAGGCAGAGACAACATCCTTCCACTTGCCACGATCCTTGCATATCTCCTTCGCTTCTTTCATTCTCATTAAACCTTTCATACAAGTTCGTCGGTTTAGAGTACTCTTGACCTGGCCGTTATTTAAAATGTCCTGGATTTGGTCCAGGAACGTTCGCCTTGGTCTTCCCCTTCCAACTTTCGCATTCACTCTTGACTCATAAATCCTTTTTGTCAGTCTCCTTTCACTCATTCCCTCTACATGCTCAAACCATCTAAGAATACCTTTCTCAATTTTAGTCACTACGTCTTCTTTTATACCACAACGTTTTCTTATCACACTATTTCGTACTCCGTCACTCAGTTTTAATCCACTCATAACAAATAACATTATAATATGACAGAGCGTGAATAAAGAATCTTTTAATTGTGATTTTGAAAATATAAATCCAAGAGGTCCTACAGAAATTATGCGTGCAATTCTTAAAGTTAATCCGGAGGGGAAAGTGGAAAGTGTGGGATTACATGAGATTGCTCGGGGATTAGATATTTTTTTCCCTCGAAATGCGTTCTCGGTTATTAGGGGCGTAGATAATATTGTTTCGTCTCTGAGAGATTGCTTGAAAGAGACTTCTCTTGCTTAAGAATCCCAAGTTCAAGTTGTGTACTACAAAATTATCTTTAACTGCCTCATTGGTCTAGTGGTTAGCATGTCTGACTAGAGACATGAGGTCTTAAGTTCGGGCCAATTCGAAATCGATATTGAGTTTTCTATTAAGATTTGATGATGAGATGAGTAATCTTCGGCTTTGTGATAAAGATCCCTTTAAACCCTTTTGATTACGAAAACACCTTGAAAGACATACTGTCAATGTAATCTGGTACTTAATAGGAAAGAATTGAAGGGTCGTGTAGACTCACGTGACTAAGTATTGGTTTACATGGCAATGGAGTGGATTCATGCTCGGTCAGGTTTATCGGCCTTTGCTAGATTGTGAGATAGTTCTCTGTTTACAAATAACTGGTAGATATGTGTACGTAGGGCTGTCATCGCCTGAATTTACTTATTAAATTGATATATATACCTCATTACTGCCTCATTGGTTAGTATGGTCGACTACAGACATGCGGTCCTGGCTATCAATATTGAGTGTTCTATTAAGATTTTCTCAATATTTGCCCGAAGTTGGGAAGTTGGCGGTGTGCTCCATCCCTGTCGGATGTCATGTCGGATTCCCGTCACATCGGACTATGAGAGTGAAGGAATAGAGAGTGCACTTGTGTACTATGCCTGTCAATCCGCAGTGGAGCAGCGGGGTGGGTCTATGCTCTACAAACCCTCGCTTCTCTGTATATATATATATATATATGTGCGCTAATATAACAGACGTGTCGTTTTCCAATTTATGAAAAGGCTTTGACAACTGGATGTATTGTTATCATTTACTTCCATAACGATTTTCTCGGGTAAATAGTTTTTAACCTTCTGCACCAGATTTTTGAAGTTATTTTGTACCCTCAAAGCTACTGCGGCCTCTTCTGACCACTGACGAGAGGTGTCTCTTCTGTTATCTATCAGGGGGCCCATGGCATTGAGGATATTGCCGCGGATGATGAGGTTGACCGTTGGGGTTGGGGAGGTTATATCCATTCGCCATTTCCCCTCTAAGTAAAACCACGTTACATTGTAAATCTATTAGAAAATTTTATAACAATCTGTTGTATGATTTGCGAAATTAATACTGACCAATAAATACGTTATGTAAAGCACCTTATGTTAAATGTTAAGGTCCATAAATAATCGATCTTATAAAATAACTTCAAAATCTCAGTAAACATTTGGATGAAATCTGAGCTTCGAAAAATGTCTCGATATTTATTGGCAATTAGCATAACAAATGAGTATACTACGCCTTACCAAAGCTAACCTTATAAATTGAATCTTGAGAAGTCACTTAATAAATTCAAAGTCCTTGTCAAAAGAAATTTGTTAGAAAAATCGTATTATAAGTTGCAAGATTACTTAGACGATAGAAACGAGTAAACGAATTGCTCTAATTTGAATTGAAATATATTAAACTAATATGCGTATACATATTAGAAAACTTGTTGTACGTACATAAAAACATTGACTCTTTTAACAAAAAGAGTGAATGTATGTCATATAACTTACGAAACAAAATCAAACTCGTTGTAGATTCTAGTAGGCTGCATAAAATTAACAACTCATTTAAGGGTAACTGTATAAGTTTCTATAATAAACTCCCACAAGATGTTTTAAAGATGTCAATTAATAAATTCAAAGTCTTTGTTTAAAGAAAGTTGATAGAAAAATCGTATTTATAAGTTGCAAGATTAGAGGATAGAAACGCCTGGGAGTGAACGAACTGCTCTAATTTAAATTAAAATATATAGTAATCTAATATGATAATGTAATGATGATGGTAACAAAAAACACAAAATACCCGACTGAGTTTCTTGTGGGCTCTTCTCAGATAAGGGCGCGAAGGAACCCTCGTAACTTTAGATTTTAAGCCGTTCTTGAGTACCATCATCAGGCGTACAAGTAGAGTGTGGAAAAAAAATAATTTGACGATACAAAAGTGCTGTAATATCCCTACTTGAATAAAGATATTTTGATTTGAATTTTGTAAGCGGTTGTAAATAAATTATGAGAACTACAAATGTTATTTATTGGAGTAATGACTTTGTGTCACCAAGTACCACACTTCAGTCGGTAGATAAAGCCTGCAATATTTTTAATCAATTGGGCTTATTGCCAGTGTCTGATGATTTAACATAAAAAATGAACACTTCTAACAATAAGAAAAAATTAACTCCTAAGTTTGAATATCATCGAGAATTATAGACTAATACGATAGTAAAATCGTATAATTCAGGTTTGTGCTCTCATGATTTTAAATATTAAGCAAAACTTAACACAACAAAATTATTTTAAAAAATGCTCTCATATCAAACATGCTTTGCCTAATAAATAAGAACAATTCACGCATAGTAATGGTATTCCTGTAGGGCTGTCAACTATCTCGGTTAAAATAGTATAAAAAAGTTAATTCGTTTTGGTCTTGACTCTATTGTGCGTTGTACGTGCGATTTACAATATGGGTCCAAGAGAGTCGCTAAGAAACAAATTCAAGGCAGTTAACATAATGACAGTTCACTGCGTATATATATTAGAAAACTTGTTGTATGTACATAAAAACATTGACTCTTTTAATAAAAAGAGTGAATGTACATCATATAACTTACGAAACCAAAACAAACTTGTTATAAATTCTAGTAGGCTGCATAAGATTAACAACTCATTTAAGGGTAACTGTATACGTTTCTATAATAAACTCCCACAAGACGTTCTAAAGATGTCAATTAATAAATTCAAAGTCTTTGTTAAAAGAAAGTTGATAGAAAAATCGTATTATAAGTTGCAAGATTACCTAGACGATAGAAACGCTTGGGAGTGAACAAATTGCTCTAATTTTAATTAAAATATAGTAAACTAATTTGTTATTGTAATGATGATGGTAAAAAAAAAATACCCGACTGAGTTTGTTGTGGGTTCTTCTCGGATCGGGGCGCGAAGGAACCCTCGTAACTTTAGATTTTAAGCCGATTTTGAGTACCATCATCAGACGTATATTAGAATCAGAGTGTGGAGAAAAAAATATATATAATTTGACGATTCAAAAGTGCTGTCATATGCCTACTTGAATAAAGATATTTTTGATTTTGATTGTCGAGGCACAAAAAAAGAAAACAGTTAATATTAAAAGTTAACTGAAAGCTCAAGTCTGTTTCAAATAATATCTTAACCTGTAAAATGGGATAAAGAATAAGTACGAGTATGCTACACGTATACAGAATAATGGAATAAAACACGTCGAAAGATGCTATGAATTTTCAATTATTCGCAGATTTAAAAAAAATCGCCGAAATTATAGAAAGCTAAGTCCTTATAATCAGAATCGCATTATTTTGATCATGTTCCATAAATCAAGGACACTGAGGTGTTGCTTAAGATTTTCATACATAGACGTTAATTAATCTCTGCTTTTTCTCCTTATGAACTTCTATGAAAAGTCTACGTCTCCTGCCCTATTGATTTTATTTTGGGCTAATTATGTTCATGACACTTTTACTTGGTAAGTAGCAGCCCATTAACGTCATAGGAGAAAGAGGGTTTTTTGAACAGTACACAAGTGTACTCCTCTATTCTTTCACTCTCATAAACCGACGTGACGGCAATCCGACACGACCGGAGAGAGATCAGGCGCAGGACCGACGGCTTAACGTGCTCTCCGAGGCACGGGGGTGGAGCACACCGCTAGCTTCCCAACTTCGGGGAAATATTGAAAAAATCTTAACAGAAATCTCAATATTAATTTTTGAATTGGCCCGACCGGGGACTCGAACCCAGTACCTCATGTCTGTAGTCGAATATGCTAACCACTAGACCAATGAGGCAGTTACTTTTACTTGACTGCAGAATTAATGCTATATATAATGGTATAACATGTATCCGAAAATGTTTTAAATATTTACACGTTTGTGCTTAACCTGGGTTAAAACTAAATTTGAAGCCTCTTAATTAATTTCAAAGGCATTCAGAAGTTATTATCGCATGCAGTTGATAGCCATACTTCCGTGGTTCAAATTTGTTGTCCATTTGTATTCACATTCTAACGTTTCCTTTGGCTATGCCGTGTCTCGAATATATTTAGCGTAATTATTTTTATTATAGTATAGTTCCCATACAATATTTCGCCTTTAGTTTTCGAGATGTTATGCTAGTGTAAGTTACGCTTTCATGCAGTTGTATTTTATTGAAAGGCGTATTAAGTTATCTTATAGGTACTGGCATCTTTTTTTGTTGCGAAATGCCTTATGCACGCTAGATGAAGTTAAAACAAAAAAGCTGGAACCAGAATACTCCCCCTAAAACCCAGTGGAACCCTCTTTATCGGAGTGGTGAGGGTCAGATATTCGCTGACGCATTCAGCTCCGGCCCCGAGCTTCGTAGAAGGGGGCAATTATCCTCCTAACTAGGCATATCGCCTACTGTGATCGACAGTGACAGTTCGTTCGCGTCTCCTCAGTGACAGTGACCACCTGCCTTATATGTCAGCGAACCACGTCCCTGGAGAGAAAATCCTGGAAGGCACTCACATTTGCTTACAACACACACCGGCTATTTGTTTTTATAGAATTTACCACTCAATCCCATAAGATACGTTCTTTCCATCACCATACCCATTTGACATAGTTTTAGAATTTTCCGCTGTTCTTCGTAGAGAAACTGGTTAACACGGTCTAGTTCGATACGGTCGTGAATGACAGACAACATTTGGACCATAGTCAGTCATTTAATGCCATCTACATTAGAGATTTTTGCTATTTAATGTTCACGTTTGTCACCATTTTCAACTGAGGATCCTAATCCTTATTTTGCATAAAATTTCGCATAGTAACAAGATTAATCATAAAAATTAATAACATTATTTGGTGCAAATTATATAATAAGACCATCGAAAGATACAATTTTAACAAGCCCCTTACCTAATGGATTGTGTATAGCGGAGCCGACAAGCTGGCGTCTTTCATCTCGAAGGTTAAGTGAAATAAACATACCTATTTAATTTAACCTTCAAGACGAAATACGAGAAGATATTAACGTAAAGTACTTTCATTTCAATTTTGCTGGATTTCTGAAACAAATTTTATTTGAAGTAGGAAGAATATTCGTGTACATAAGATACTCAAACGTCTTCCTTACAATAATTTAAAATTATTATTTTTTTACTTATTATATATACTACGAGTATGTAATTATATTATGATTGCTACGAAAGGTAATTTTTGCTTGGCGATCTTTGCTCGTAGGGTTATAGGTAGTTACGACAGAAGCATTCCACCGCTCCATACATAGAGAGCATCACGCCTCTTGCCCATAGGGGTAAGCAGAGACCACGTCCTTATCACGATCCTTGCATATCTCCTTCACTTCTTCTATTTTCATTTAACCTTTCATACCAGTTCGTCGGTTTAGAGTACTCTTGATCTGGCTCTTTTTTAAAATGTCCTGGATTTGTTCCAGCCACGTTCGCCTTGGTCTTCCCCTTCCAACGTTCCCAGTCATTCTTGACTCATAAATCCTTTTTGACTCCTTTCATTCATTCTCTCTACGTGCCCAAACCATCTAAGCACCACTCCAGACGTAGACGAATTAGGAAATGTAATATTCTGAATTTACGCTACCGAGAAACGAACTTAGTTTCTTAATTATCAAAACGAGAACTCGTACCATTACACCAAAGAGGTCGTCTAATACAAATATACAAAATACAAACCAATCGTGGAGTGATATTTCTTTTTAAAAGTATGAATAAAATATGGTAAATAGGAGCGGTCCCGATACACCCCCCTACAGTACGCCTCTGTGATATGTTACTTTTCCGCGGTATTTATTACCAAGTGGTTAGATGAGCATTGCATAGTATCGATTGGGCCAAGTCGCCCGCCCACGGGGCGCCACTTGACTGCAGTGCGAGACCGATATATGAGAATGTTCTACTAGCTAAGCTCGACCACACTGCACTGTGACCCAGTCTGCTGGCCTAAACACATGAAACTGGCTGTTTTCTTGAAACTTCCAAGTTTAAAGTAACCTAATTCCTTATAAAAGCTTTCTATCAGTAAATCTGCGGTCAAAATAGATGCAGAGCAGGCGAAAAAATTGAGAGACTCTCGTATACGAAATTAGATTTCCCTGACGCATTATATATAGCATGTTTTATATTTAGTAAGAGATTTCGATTACACTTCACTGGTTCTCAAACGTCTTGTCCTTTCCCGTACGAAATGTAAGTTTAAAAGTATAATTCGTTATAACATTTCCTTTTTGACCAAGTTCAAAACACGAATAAAACGAAAGATTTGCTCGCATATGAAATAGACTTTCATGACGCATTAGAGATATTTCGTATTTATATATATTGAACTAGTTGAACCCGCGACTTCGTCTGCGTGGAGTGTTTTTTGGGTAGCATTTTCATTAATTTAGGCAAATTAGTTAAAACACCCCCGCAAACCACTAGCTGACCTCTACTTGGCAAAACGAATATTCCTACCAAATTTCAAGTCTCTACGCCTTATGGTTCCAGAGATATCGTGATGAGTCAATAGATACCTGGATATCTCTTTTATATATGTCGGAGTGCAAGAGTCTATGGATCGCTGGTCCGTGTGTAATAGTCTGTCGAACGCTGGCGCCATCTGTGTATCGGCGTGGGGGCAGAGTCAATAAGTAGCAGTCCGGCTCGTCTCTCGGCAGTTCTCGAGTGGCGGTCGGCCGGAGTGGTCGACTATTAAAACTGCCGCGTTCCTAGCTATTAGTGTTAATAAGTTTGTGTAAATTGATATCGGGAACATTAAGTGTTTGAACATTATAATCCGAGTTAATTAATAAAGTGTTTGATTGCACCAACATTACCCACGATCGCCCACAGAATAAGAAATTAAATAATGGATCCAATTAATAACGGATGTCGGCGGAGAACTCTACGCCCCTGTGCTTTATGCTTCTCCGTTCTATCTCAATCTGTAGACGCATTAGATGTCTTAATGTCTAAATTTAGTAAGAATAATTTCATTTAACAATCCATTTATTGAGTTTGAAGCTATGCATATTTGAATATCGATTCAATACAAATTATAATTAATCACTGTTTTTTTTGAAAGCATTGTAATCTACTTAGTGGTTTCTTTCAATGTCTGTTAGTCGATTAACATCACAATGGATACGCTAGAAAATTCCTTCTCATTGGATATATTATTGACGCAAATATGTTATCCCTTACTCAGTAAGTTATCCCTTTTACAAATGCTAAATAAAGCCTAACATAAACGAATGTTACACTATACCCTATACCATTTTGTAAGGAGAAAAGAAAGGATTATGACAGTCATTGCGGATAAACACAAAATTAACTGAAGCCATATAAAAATCCATTTATGAATTATATATGTCTGACAGCGAAACTTCAATCTTAAAATTCTACGGGTATTATCAGGCTACATCCAGACTTTAGCTGGTATCAAATAATTTCTATTTTCTATTGATACCCAACAGTGTTTTCAACGAAAGCAGTCAGTAACAGACCGCTACACCACACAACGCCCTCTATCCAGTACACCTATTCAACAAGCCGACCCTGCCCCATCCCTAAATTACGACGGTAACATAAACTACAGACAATAACAAGCTTTGTATCCTTTGTATAAAGTTCGAAATTAATTAACTCATATGGAGCTTAAGGCCTTTTGTCGTTGAGTGAAAATCGATTGACAGCAACCAATACTGCGTAGGAAAAGCGACCGTAAACTGCGGTAAATGAGGTAGAAGTTCCTTTGTACATGCGCAAACACGCAGCCTCCCCCGGGGTTTTGTTCGATCCTTCCAGTCGCCTCGCCGGCGTGGCCCGGACTCGTACCCGGAAAGAAAATCGAAATTGGAAAACGTCCAAACCAAAACGGAAAACAAATCCACTCTTCCCTTCTTTAAGAAGGAGAGGTGCTGGTAAACGGGAAAGGAAAAGATAATTTCGCGTTATTAACTAGCCGTTGGTTAACTACGTTGAGATCTCTTTAAACCAGTGATAGTGCCAGTGTTAAAGTGTATTTTTATATGTATTGTTTTTTCGCAGTAAGCTTAGTTGTTTCAGGATATTTTTATACGGGAGAGCTATATTGAGGTATACGTTTGGTTGTTTTGATGTATTGGATATGATCGTGTGGCTTGTAGTTAAGAGGGCGACTGAAAACGCTTCCGTCTTTGTGAGAGGAAAGGCTTTGATCTGTGGTGTTTGACCAGCTACAGAATTATATGCAATGACATAATACTTTCAAATGCATCTGCTAATTTAAGCTTATGAGTCGATTACGGAAATTATGATATGCATAATTCAGAGGGACTAATATATATATTTTTTTGCCTATCAATCCGCAGTGAAGCAGCAGTATATGCTCTAAACACCTCTCTCTCTCTCTTATGAGTGAGGAGGCTTGTGCCCAGCGGCGGGACGTAAATACCTTACCTTTTTGCTTTTACAAAAATTTTCTTGCTTATACAATATAAAGGTGAATTGCAAAAACTAAACACACTCATCACGATATATCCAAAATAGTTTGGATTATTGACTTTCAATTTAGCAAAACAATGTAAGCACTCAATACGAATGGATTTCCCAATATATCCTATGAAATCTGAAACTAAGACGATGATATCGCGGGTGTCATAAATTTGTTTTGATGTTATGACGTTATAGCTCTTAAGTTCATTGCCAAATTTGTTAAATCGATAACGCTGTCGCGTTTTAAAAGTAAACCTGCCAACAAATTGCATACAGCGGTACTGTTTATCTTGGAATACTGTCTTAACCATATAATTTGTTTTACTGTAAACCTCGTAACCAAATGTGATAAATTTTGATATAGACACTTAGATGTAGAATTTCAGTTTTCTTTAATATCAATATTAAAATCTCTCAATATGAATCGTCATTAAACTGTCTGTTGGTAATAAATCTACCACTGAGAAGAAACCGGCACTTTTAAACACAGTTTTGGTTGGTTACATTTTGGACCATTTACCTTCTAGGTTGATGTTAAAACTCTAAATCTACGTGTTCTTATAATAATTTTATTTAACGTCAGGACAAATAGATAGACAAATAGATCTCAAAGGGCTAGACTGGCTGTGCATGCTGGAGTGTTGGTGCCAACACTTATGTATGGTAGGAAAAGTTGGGTATGGCAGAAGAATCACAAAAGTAAAATAAATGCGGTAGAGATGAGAGCGTTGAGAAGCATGAGTGGATTAAAACTGAGTGACAGAGTGCGAAATAGTGTGATAAGAGAACGTTGTGGTATAAAAGAAGATGTAGTGACTAAAATTGAGAAAGGTATGCTTGGATAGTTTGGGCATGTAGAGAGAATGAATGAAAGGAGACTGACAAAAAGGATTTATGAGTCAGGAGTTAATGCGAAAGTTGGAAGGCGAAGACCAAATTCAGGACATTTTAAACAAGGGTCAGGTCAAGAATGAAAGAAGCGAAGGAGATTTGCAAGGATCGTGGCAAGTGTAAGGATGTTGTCTCTGCCTACCCCTATGGGGTTGAGGCGTGATTTTATGTATGTACAAATAAATGGATAGAATGTATATATAGTTTTGATAAAACAACGTCTTAGTGCAGTCATTTTTTTTAAAAGTGTAGACCTATTTACAAGCTTTGCGTAGAAAGAAGGTCGGTTGAAAGAAAATATTACAACATTTGAGAGTTTTGTGCAAGATAATCCATCTATCAATACTACGGCGTCGTAGCAGGAATATGATCTTAATAGCTATTTCCCAGTGTCTAGTTTCCGATCTGCTGAATATATTAAACAATTTGTAGTGGACATTTTACATTGCAAAAGTATTATGTTTGCCAAATTTCAAGTTAATCAGAGAATTAAATTTGGAAGTGTCGTTATAAGTCAGTGATGATAATTTTACGTTTGATGAATAATTTGAACAGATAACAGATGAATAATTGGTAGACACAAAAAATATTTTTACCACATAAAATAATATCAAACCGAGTAACGAAATATTGTATTCTCTATTAAATTTTTACATTTTACAACAAAATACAAATTAAATTAACTATAATCAACAATAAATATTGAAGATATCTAGTAACTATTCTAAGTAGACAACGTTTAGGGCGTAGTTGTATGTTAATTTATCGATGTTAAATTTTATTCGTTACAAAGTTGCTTTGTTCCCTGACATTTACGACTAGCGCAGTGAAAGAGCACACTCTCCTATTACTAACAGTCCAGTATATTAAGATAGATTACTAGGCATCAGTCGAGGGAGCACAACGATTAATCACTATCAGCATGATTCAAATTCATACTGCTGACGGATTTCATAAGAGGACCAGTTGTCACATGAATTGCCATTATTTATTGCCGTGCAAATTGTGTTACATCATCGCTCTCTAAGAAACATCGCTCTTTTAATTTAATAATGACATTTCACGTATACACTGCTCGCTGGGGAGTAGATTTCACTAAAGAATAGAGAAACGCTTGTAACTAAATATGAAAACTATATTTGACGATTCAAAAGCCAACTGCTGCTGTAAAAGCCAATTTGAATAAATAATTTTATATTTTAATTTAAACGAAATATAACCAGGCTTCTAGTTAAGAATCACGGCTTCCAATTCTTGGCAGACCTTGATGAATACAGAACAAAAAAATTTGATTTTTCGTGTGATTTCTTAAACACAAACCTATTTTTGTAATTACATTTTCACGACATCTAAATCTATTCTACTACTATACAATAGCAATAACTTCTTTGCTCTCCAAAGTTATGGAAAAAATTATAAAGTGCTTGGGTATCTACATGTGCTAATCGACAACCAACAATATGAATTTTGCCACGTTCGACCTACCTCACACATCGCTGGGCAGAAGCGATTGAGAGCGAAGGGGAAGCCTTAGCTGTAAGCTTGGATATTGCTAAGGCCTTTGATAGGGTGTGGCACAGAGTGCTACTTTCAAAGTTACCACTTTACGGACTGCCTGAGATGCTGTTCAGTTGTGTTGCCAATTTTTTGGACTCGCTTAGCATCAAAGTTGTAATGAATGGTTTTTGTTCCGACGCTAAGCCCTTAAATGCTGGCGTACAACAAGGCACAGTCCTGTCTCCTACACTCTTTATCTTGTAACATTCATTGCTATTCTGATGATAGTACGGCATACGCCTATAATAGCGGTTACCCACAGCTCAACTTCATGAGTTACAAGAAAAAAAAACAAGAAAAACAAGTCTTTGATTGGGGTACGCAAAACATGGTGCAATTCAATCCAATGAAGATTTAAGTCGGCGTTTTCAGGGCTAAGAGACATCCTTTCGACTTCGCACCACGTTTTCAGAACTATCCCCTCACCATCTTCAAAAACTTCACTTTGCATCCTGGGCTAACACCTCTAAGTGTTTGCAAAACTTATAGGCCTAAGAAATACTATAAAAAACCATGCATATCTTGGGAGCAATTCCAGGATATGTGTAGCTTGCCGCGTAATGGTTATATGATAAAACCACTCCCTTTAAGGGAGGCTGTCGGTAGTGGGAAGTTACGAGCCTACTATTTAATTTACCTTTTCAACAAACCCGTTTGCATTTTCGATCAATCGTGAGGCCATTTTGAAGAACCTTCTCGTCTAAAGCTAGTGCTATACGCAATCTATTTATAATGAAATACAATCGCTACAATAATACAATAGTGACACAATCCAAATATGTACAAATCCTGGACCTCCGCTAACGAAGCGAGTACTCGCCCCCATTATACTGGCAAGGCCATCAAATTATTGTTAACTACCCTCTAAATCAGCTACGCACCACACCTTTCAGGAGGGCGTTGAACTTTATACTGAATTAACGTAACATTAGTATTGCTGACAACATTGTGTAATAAATAGGATAGAATCGTTTTTTCTTCTTTAAATTTTACTATTAGTTCACACATATCTATCTCTATTTCAAAATACTTTCTCCATCCACTCAAGTTCAATTAAATTTCTTTAATTTCTCTGAGAAAGATTGACGTGGTCCAGGAACTGCCGTTACATTTTCAGCTTTTTTTTTATCATCTACATCTTTAGTTTTATGAAAAGCCTTTAAAATAAAAAAATTGTGCTTAATTTTATTTTATTTTATTATTTCACTTTTAGTTTTATGTCAATATTCCCTTTATAAATCTGCGTAGTATCTTTCAGCAAGTGTTTGTAGTTCGAATTATTTAAAACCATGTCCCTAAAGTATTAAATTAAAGAACAGGAAATATAAGCAGCCTTATTATGATCTAATTATTATTTGAGTGAGTTTAGTGGTCTAAAATCATCCTCGTATTACTTCAATACCAATATTGGCTGAGAGCTTTGACGGGAAAATGTAACAGACATACTTACATATTTATACTGTTAGTTATTGGTATAGATTGTGTTGCCGCTCCTGTATTTGCACACGCACCGTTAGCTGAAAGCCGTTGTGGAAACACACCTTATAAGGGCCGCCTATTGTTAAGCAATATCACTTCTAGCATCAATTATAAAACGCTATCGGTCGATGTTGATGCAATAATTAATAGATACATAAACTCCAATAAGCCATGATTTGGTGTGGTAAAAAGTGGTGAGACACGTGAATTGTCTAGGGAAGCCACAGGTTTGTCTCCTAGACAAGCACCATTATGTTTCTCTATTTAAAAGATACACGACCTTCTCGATTGCTCTTTTCAGTATATGAAAACATCGTGATGAAACGTGCATATCCCAAGAGTAATTCAGGGATATGTGAAGCCTGCCAACTCGCAATAGAACAGCTACTTACCTTTACAAGTCTTTTGATTGCCATGTATCTAAGAAGTACTAGGATTTCTTCTTCTTTTAATGACATTTAAGTGTGACAAAACACACATCAGTGTCATGTAGGTTGTAGAAGATACGAAGGAGTTTGTACAGTCTATGGGATTTTCAAATTTTGATTATCTACAAATAGATGACATACATCACGCCTCATTTCCATAGGAGTATGCAGAGACCACGTCCATCCACTTGACCTGGCTCTTATTTAAAATGTACTGGATTTGGTCCAGAAACGTTCGCCTTGGTCTTCCTCTTCCACCTTTCCCATTCACTCTTGACTCATAAATCCTATATGTCAGTCTCCTTTCATTCTTTCTCTCTACGTGCCCAAACCATTTAAGCATACTTTCTCAATTTTAGTCACTACATGTTCTTTTATACTACAACGTTCTCTTCTCACACTATTTCTTACTTTGTCACTCAGTCTCAACCCACTCATACTTCTCGACTCTCTCATCGCTTATCTCAAATAGGTGACATCCTATTGTTAATGACTACCGCCTAAAAATACAAAAATAAACTATTAGGGATAACAAAAAGTAAGGAATGATGTCATGGATAGAACGGTATTTTAGGGCGGTTGAAGATGTGGAAAACAGTGCCTTAGTCCAGGTCACATTCACAAATAGAATTGTACCTAATACGAAGTTTTGCCATAAAAGTAAAAGTAGTAAGTAGCAGCCCTTTAACGTCCCACTGCTGGGCACAGGCTTCCTCACTCCAAGGAGCGAGGGTTTTTAGAGCATAGACCCACCACGCTGCTCCACTGCGGATTGGCAGGCATAGTACACAAGTGCACTCTCTATTCCTTCACTCTCATAGTCCGATGTGACGGGAATCCGACACGACCGGAGAGAGATCAGGCGCAGGACCGACGGCTTAACGTGCTCTCCGAGGCACGGGGGTGGATCACACCGCCAACTTCCCAACTTCGGGCAAATATTGAGAAAATCTTAATAGAAAACTCAATATTGGTTTTTGAATTGGCCCGACCTGGGACTCGAACCCAGGACCTCATGTCTGTAGTCGAACATGCTAACCACTAGACCAATGAGGCAGTTTTTGCCATAAAAGTAATAGGTCGATATTTTCAAATATTATATTCATCTGACGTGATGTTGACATTGATATTGACCTTACGGATTGTTCGTAAAACCTTTGTTAGGAATGCCATTAAAATGCGGGGTGATTTGTCATACTCCATTGTTGCTCGTGGGGGAGGGGAATCGTTGTTATTGATTGCATTGTTATGTACAGCAGGAAAATGTCACTAACATACTTTGATCTTCTTATGTCGACCATTTCATATCCATACTTGTTTCCCTCGTCTTCGTCCAAAACCTAATACTTTTTTTCTTATATTCAACTAGCTGAATCGACAGACTGCCGTCTTAACTTGTATTTATACAAATCTAAAACTTTAGATTTCCGTAACTTAGAGTGAGGGATAAAGGAAGATATGTTAGGAGTTTAGTAGTCATTAAAATATTAAAAATGTCGAAAATTAATACTAATAATTTGTCGAAATCTCAAATGACGATTTATAAATAATAATTAAATTTAAGATATAGAAAAGAGATTTTATAAAATATTTTTATATTTTATAAAAAATAGTATATTAAATGATTAAATACCTAGAGTGGCAAATTCAAATGCCACATGTTATTTGTAAATATTAAAACCACCTAACCTTCAAACGCATTAGCATAAAAACGCTGCACTAATTGTGACGCTAATTTTACCCTCATACATCTAAAGAAGTTTCACTTTAAAATCAATAGTATTTATTTTATATTATTCTAATATAATCACAACATTGTTAATTTTATTTTTTGATCATTATATGAACGAATTTGTCGGTATTCCGAAACGGTAAAAGGGCGACACGGTACAAACATTGACCAACTGCTGCAGCGACATATATTCTGTAATACATATAGTTATATCTTTGATTTTTATTTGGTCACACATTTAAGAATTATATATAGCATGCTTTGATATTGATTGAGCTTGATATTGAATTAACATGTTTAATTAATGAGCGTGGTAATCGTAATCCGAAAAACGTAATCGTGGTACGTTCTAGGGCGCTCTATAGAGCTCCCATATAGACACATACTCTGATCCCACGCTCCAGAACTTTACTGCGCCAAGCGCAGCGGATCTTGGCGGTTTGAGTCATCCGGGGATACCGCATAATCTCCGGGGAGGTTGCCCGTGCTTTAGCTGGTACGCCGTCCCGGGACTTGGACGCAGAGGTGCTTGCAGATGTGCATGACAGAAGGATGAGAGCATGGCTTCTGGGTGAAACTACACCACAATTTGCGGAGGAAAGAGGGTGGCAAAGGGTGGCACAAGCCACTCTGATAGCCAAATGGAGGGAGCGGCTCTGTCAGCCGAAAGCGGGCCAGGAAACCGTATCGGCAATCCGGCCCATATTAGAAGAATGGTGAAACAGAGCACATGATGCCGTAACCTTCCACCTCGCGCAGGTTCTTTCGGGACACGGTTGTTTTGGCAAGTACCTGTGCACCGTGGCTAGGTGTACCACAAGTGTAGCTGCGTCGTAGAACGGCCCAACACGCGCTTCAGGCGTGCTCAGCTTGGGCTGCTCAGGGTGTCGCGCTCGTGGCGGTTATCGATGTGGATCTCTCGCTCCCCACCGTCATTACAATGATGGTGACCAGCGAGAGAGTATGGTGTGCTATGCTCTCTTTCCGCGGGGATGTCATGACGCGGAAGAAGATGGCGAAACGGTTGAGGGAGGCGGACATGACCACTTCGACCGTTCGCAGGAGAAGGCCGGGAAGGAGGCGAGAGGCCTACGATTGCCGTCTGCCTTCTTAGTGGTGACCTTTGGGTAACGGATGCGGGGTCCGTTGCTCTACAAAGAGAAGCTCCAGACAAGCCACCTTTGGAGTAAGTTTTTGGTCATTGACCTTGTTAGGCCTAAACGGACACATCGCTTGTGGGGTTGCGAATGTCAGTCAGTCGCGTTCTCGTGACCCCGTCTCCGAGTGATGTAGGAGCACCGCTGGGTTTTAGCAAACATTCTCCCGAGTATTCCAGGTATCTACGAGGATTTCCCAGCGTTCAAAAAATGTTTAATTAATGTCAAGTGATAATAAAATTCAATAGAAGCATGTCGAAAAAGAAGTTTAATACGCCTTCTAATGGCGATGTATGCAAATGCTTACATACTCGTTACGAAGTGAATTGTTATGCGCTTTCTTACGCGATTCGGAGACGCTCTGTTAATGATAGAGTATCGGCCTTTGCCAGCTCACGCGTGACGCGGTTCCATGATGATTTGACAACCAGTAACGTAATTGTTTGATGACACGCTTTGATGCGATCAATTTGTAACTAACTTTTACCTGCGGTATTACTCGCGTAATTTTCGATGCTTTTTATATGCCTACCAGCAACGCCCCGCGGTCTCACCCGCGTAGATACCGATCTCGTGAAAGTGGAATATCTATTAAATCGGACTATATATTTATTTTCGTTAACCTAAAAATTGTATTTCACTTAGTTTTTAATTACTTCCTTTCAAATTATTATACAGACTTAGATTCATTGTCTAATCAATATACAGATTTTATATTACAACGTATATATATCAAAGTAATACATATTTCAATTCGTAACATCATTTACGCAGAATTTCCGAAATTAGTCAATTTAAATATACTCATATCCAAAAAAAAAAATCCCTTTAAAACATTTGACACTCTGGAGTTCGAGTCGGGAGACATTTTTTTCTTTAGATTAAAAATCTTTTGAATACAACGTCCGACTTTAATAATTTCAAAAGTATTTTATAGGTATTGAAATGGTTTTTAATAAAATATAATTTATTGTCGGCACTTTTATTAACTTTTAAAATTCTGACAGGCTGACACCGACTCCAACACTATAAAAGAATACGCAACTATTTCTTACTTTTTAGAGCATATTAATATATTTGTAAGTCTGTTTTGAAGGCGGTTCTTTTTTTGTTAAAATTTTTATTTATTTTTGATTTTTTGGGAATCTGAAGTAAACGGGTTGCAATGCAGCAACAAACGTAAGCTCATTGCTATTTGATTACAGACNGGAAATGCTTTTATGCACTGACCCCGACCGTGTGTCAGGAGTGTGGGACTCGGCGAACAAGCAGACCTCGCAATACCCACTAAAACCCAGCGGAACCCTCTTCATCCATGAATGAAGCACCAGGGGTTCAACTTTCGCATTCATGCCTGGTGCCCCGAATGAATCCGTCTGAGAAAAAAATGTGGAACACTTCACGATTTTGCGTGTCATCCTTGCGCAGGGGCCATGCTAATCTTCTCTGTATCGTTCCAATTTTAGTATATGTACTGCCGAAGCCACCCGCGTAGATACCGATCTCGTGAAAGTGGAATATCTATTAAATCGGATTATATATTTATTTTCGTTAACATAAAAGTTGTATTTCACTTAGTTTTTAATTACTTCCTTTCAGATTATTCAGACTTACATTCATAATCTAATCAATCCTAAGTAATACTTATTTAAATTCGTAACATCATCTTGAGGTAACCAAAGAATAGTTAAAATATAAACAAAAATTGGAAATGCAAAACTTTCTTCTACAATTTTACTTATTTTAATAAGTGTTAGTTTATTAAATTAATGNCCTTCCACGCCTTAACTTCTCCTTTACTGATGCTACTTCCACACTTCCTCTAATATACTCATTCTTAATCTTATCCAATTTTGTCACTCCGCACATCCATCTCAACATTCGCATCTCCGCTGCATGCAATTTCCTTTCATTCTCCCAATTATTAAAATTAATATAATCAAGATATTCAATCAGTTCAACTACAAAGCCTAACAAGCCTATTATAGAAAACTGAGAATCTAGCGTTAAAAATGTCTGAATCTGAATTAGCAAACTGGTTATATGACACACCCTGACTAAAGGGTTGTAATACGAGGTGTTGTTTTTAAAGAGAACTATCGGAAATATATTGTTTGACCTACGACTTGAAATTCTTATATTAATACTTATTTTTGAGACTAAAGTGGCGGAGTCCAGGTTGGAATGTAGTATTTTGTGTAGTGTTAGCAAGTCCAGTCTTTTACGGCTGATGTGAAGAGAAGTCATATTAATTTTTTGAGTCGAGCTGCGTAAGAAGGTAGAACAATATTAGAGAAAAGATTTATATGTAATACTTTATTGTCTTAGAACTTCCCTTTAAAACATTTGACACTGCAGTTGGACTCAGGAGACATTATTTTATTTAGATTGAAATTTTTATATTCGTTATATCTTTTGAATACAACGTCCGATTTTAATCATTTCAAAAGTATTTTACGGGTATTGATATGGTTTTTAATAAAATATAATTTATTTTCGGCACAATGGCATAACTAGAGTAGTTAGACATATATTGTCACGGACTTTTTAGTAGATATTAATACGTTCGAAATCGATGGAATATAAAAAGTCGTTCAGAAATTAAAACCAATTTAAAAGTGTTTTTCTTTTATTGTTTTGGTTTTTTTTGACGGCCTTGCTGATACAGTGGTACGAGTACTCGCTTTGCTAGCAGAGGTCCCGGGTTCGATTCCTAGTAGGGCTTATTTAGGATGTTGTATTTTCTAATTTGTCTGAGGCTTCGGCCGTGACTAGTTACAACCCTACCAGAAAAGTTGTACCGCCAAACAAGGAGATTTGTGTTCCGTAATGATGCTGTGTTGAAACCATAAGGGGTATATCGCCTCTTCCCAGATTAGCGCGCTTCCATCTTAGACTGCCTCATCCACTTACCATCAGGTGAGATCACAGTCAGCGTGCATCAACTGTCAGCAAAAAAAAAGTCAATCGTTTAACATTTGTCCCGTCGTTCAGAAATCAAATTAAATTTAAAAATAGACTTTTGTTTCTTTTTCATTTATTGTTGGCATTTGTCATTGACAACGAACACTTCCTGATCGCAACTATAATAAATAAAAATTTTAACAAAAAAAGGAACCGCCTTCAAAACAGAGTTACAAATATATTAATATGCTCTAAAAAGTAAGAAATAATTACGTATTCTTTTATAGTGTTTTCGTATTCTTATATTCGGAGTCGGTGTCAGCCAAGGAAGATGTTCCCGCGTGTCCACTTGGCAGCTCTCACGTCTCTCCCACCTATAGCTACATATGCAGGTACCTTGGCTGACACCGACTCCGAATATAACAATACGAAGAACATTATAAAACAACATTATTTAGAGCATATTAATATATTTGTAAGTTTGTTTTGAAGGCGGTTCTTTTTTTGTTAAAATTTTTATTTCTTTTTTTGATTTTTAGTGAATCTGAAGTAAACGTGTTGCAATACAGCAACAAACGTAAGCTCATTGCTATTTGATTACAGACACTTATATTTTCTGCCTTAAACCGCACCCTTATTATAAGCCGTTGAGGAGATCCATTGATCTTCATATTTAACTACCACTAGCACTTGACCATACCGAAGTTACGGTAGGCAACTCCAATATCTGGTTAGCTTATAGAAGGTTCTGTCGAGTATCGTTCATTTGCTCCTAAGAATTGAAGAGTTCCGTCACTTTTTCATGGAATCCATCATCATAACCCTTAAAGTATATCCTTTCCAATAAAAAAAGAATCATCGAAATCGGTTGGCGTGNTGAAAGAAGCGAAGGAGATATGCAAGGATCGTGGCAAGTGGAAGGATGTTGTCTCTGCCTACCCCTATGGGAATAAGGCGTGATGCTATGTATGTTTGTATGTATTTATTGAAAAGCTGTTAACTTAAAGGTGTAAAGAGATCATTTGAAGGTAGAAAGAGATATTGTTTTGATTTTATTTTCAAAGTTTTAATATCGTTCAAGTTAAATAAGTTTAATAATAAAGTTATCTCTATATATATCTACTGTTAGGTCTTTTTTTTTGAAGTATACAGTTACTTTTTAATGAGGTGCAAATTATATGAAGTCCAGTCGCGTGCGGAATACTAGTAATTTATACCATCCTACTTTCGTTTTTTTAATTGTACAAAAAGTATTTTATGCACAATGCATGCTAAGAAATGAACTTAAAAAAGAGTAATTATTATTTGGGTAAGAATTTTCATTAATCAGTGAATGAAATCGGGTATATTTTTTAATTGCTAACAGGTTAGTGCTTGTATGTACTCTTACCTGATGTAAGTGATGATTGATTAATGTCCTATATCCCCTAGGTGGGTCAGAGGGCGTCCACAGTAATTTTTCGAACGATTCGCGAACGATCTTGAGCATCGCTGTTCACCTCGCCCCACGTCATTCCAATATTCCCCGCCTCTGCCAGTACTGAACAGCGCCAAGGCTGTCGGGGCCGACCACGCTTTCTTCTACCTTAAGGATTCCATTCCAAAGCTTGCTTGGGGATATGATTGGAATCCCGACGTAGCGTATGGCCGATCCATCTCCACTTTCGCCGTTTGATCTGGTGTTCGATCAAAGTCTTATGGCATTTCTCTAGCAGATTTTTGTTAGAGATTACCTCGGGCCAGTATATTCCAAGGATGCCACGCAAACACCGGTTGACGCTGACTTGGATTTGGCGCGAGATGTCCTTGGTGACCTTCCACGTTTCGCACCCATATAGCAACACAGATTTAACATTGGACCCGAACATTTTAAGTTTAGTCCTTCGGGTCAGTTTCCGAGATTGCCGCACTGGCCCTAGACGTGCGAAGGTGGCTCGGGCTCTGGCGTTCCGAAAAGCGATGTCTTCTTCTGTGCCTCCGATTTCCGTCAGTGATGATATGAACCGTTATTTAAAATCATCGTCAAGTGAAATTATGATTCTTAAATATTTTTCTGTATTTATAAAAGGATTTAATCTATACAGGTATAATACAAAACTATGATATTTATAAACCATTGCGCCAACGAGGTGTCTTGATACTTCCACGTTAGAGCCAGTAATATTAGGAGCTGTTAGACCTTCTCTTCTATACGTTAATAGGCTGCAACGTACAGGAGACGCTAATCATGGGAGTTATTGCTACTTTTCAATAACTGTAACTTTGATGTTATTATAGATCCAATAAAAAAAAGTAAGAGTAAGTAGCAGCCCATTAACGTCCCACTGCTGGGAACAAGCCTCTTCACTCCGAGGAGCGAGGGTTTTTCACCGCTCCCGGATGAAACCGACTAAGGATGGTTAATGAAGTCACAAGTGGCGTTCTTAAGTGTCAGTGGTGCGAGTACTCGCTTTGCTAGCAAAGGTCCCGGCTTCGAACCCAAATGAAGAAAAATTGTTATTGTTGTTATTTTCTGATTTGTCTGAGTCCGGACTGGCTTCGGTCGCGGCTAGTTACCACATTACCAGCATACCGCCAAACAAAGAGATTTGTGTTCCGATACGATGCTGTGTATAAACCAGTTAGCGCGCTTCCATCTTAGACTGTATCATCACTTAACATTAGGTGAGATCAGTAATTTTAGCCCCGGTCTCCTCTTCCGAAGTAGAGGGGCCATCTGCTGTAGATTTGCTTGCAGAAACAGGCAACTGCATTCCATCCTACCTCACTGTCAAGTATAAATGAGTGAACCTGTGCCCAGCAGTGGGACATCAGTGAGCTACTACTTCACGTAAACACTAACTGCGGCTGCGCTGTACAAGTGTTGAAAATTGTATAACCGCACGTGAAACAATATCCCCCGGTACATACGCACGCTGCGTGAGCGTAGTCAGTCGGTCTCGCGGCACGCGGACACTGCGCGCGCATCGACCGCGCTTCCCTAATAAATATTTAAATTTCGAACGCGTTCCGAATGCAATTTGAATATTGCGAAGTGACATTATTTTTTTTTTTAATTGTTATGTAGTGCCAGTGACACGTAGACGAGTGATTGTTTTTCTTTTTTTTTTTTTATTGTTTGTGCGAAGATTATAAAGCCGAAGTGCCTTATCGGAATGCGTAGAAATCGTCACGCACCAGCAGTTCCGAAGACCATGGAATAGTAACCAGCAGTATTGCGGGTACTTTGATTAATTTGAGATCGCACTATCGACCGGTTGCGTCGATTGCCGTTATGAATATATACTTTATTACGCATTACGCAGATAAATCGAATGTCTTTTTAACAAAAGTAAAATCGAGTAATTTAATATGAATGTAATTTTTGACAATGTGGGTTTTACAGAAATTTGATTCAATTGAATTTAATGTGTCAAAATTCTACATCAAACAATTTACTTTTAAAGTGAAACTTCTTTAGGCGCATGAGGGTGAATTTTTTACGGATGTAAAGCGTGATTAGCGTCACGAAAATGTGCAGCGTTTTTTATGTTAATTCGTTTGAAGGTTAGGTAATTTTAATATTTACAAATAACGTGTGGCATTTCAATTATATACTTACGTTGTTTGAGATTTCATTAAATTATTTGTATTAATTTTGGACACTTAATATTTTAGTGACAATTAAATAACTAACAAATCTCCCTTTTTACTTTTAAATTAGTTTGCCGATGAATTTTTTTTGTACGATTTTGATTTATAATTGATAACAGCAAGAAAATCTGCAACGATTAATTATTTTAATGAAGTTTTTACCACATTTAGAACTTTACGTTCTCGTAATAACAGACGAAATGCAGTCAATGTTATTTTATGCACACATTTATTTAATCGGAAAACAATGTGGCTCTTTCGTCACTCATTATATCGCCGAAAGTAAGCACTTTCGATACAGGTGTGATGAAAATAATATTTGTCTTTTCAATCGACTATTTTGTTGAGCAAGCTTGAGTTTTCAATGTTAAGTTTATACACTTTCTTCGACAAGGAAATACACTCAGTCCGATGACTTAATTTAACCACCGGATGTTTACGGTTCGTTGTACAGTTTTAACCGACTTTTAACATTATATTCATGCGTTAAAGATTTGAATCCTTTGAAGTGCGTAGATTATTACGCGGATCTAATTCGGTTTCAGGGTAGCGTATGAACGGATTGTCGTTTTCTCAGTAGGAATAGAATCTATTTAATAGAAGCGTTAGCTACTTCTATTACCAGTCCAATATTCGGAAAAATAATTAAAAATAACTTGCAAGAATATCATTATATATTTAAATTATTAAAAGTTCAGTAATAAACCTAAGATATTTAAAACTGTGGCACAGACCTCATCACTCCTAGAGCATAGACCTACCACGCTACTCCAATGCGGATTGGCAGGCATAGTACACAAGTGCATTCTCTATTCCTTCACTCTCATGTGACGGGAATCCGACACGATCGGAAATAAGGCGCAGGACCGACGGCTTAACGTGCTCTCCGACGCACGGGAGTGGATCACACCTCCAACTTCCCAACTTCGGGCAAATATTGAGAAAATCTTAAATAGAAAACTCAATATTGATTTCGAATTGGCCCGACCTGGGTCTCGAACCCAGGACCCAATATCTGTAGTCGAACATGCTAACCACTAGACCAATGAGGCAGTAATTCAATCAATTCATATATAATAAATAATAAAGAAAAAAACTATCGCAATATTACAAAATGTGACATAATATAATATAATATTATTTATTTAGATTTTCGTTTATCTAATAAGAACATTCATCTAATAATCATTTATGCAAGGAAGGAGGATCTCGGGTCCCCAGCAGCGGGCGGAGCCATGGCTGGTTAGAGAGCACGGATCGCTCTCCTACAGTTTGGTACAGGTGCTTACCAATTATGGTTGCTTCGGCAAATACCTGTACCAAACTATTGGCTGTGAACCGTCGGCAAGATGTCACGAGTGTGGTGTCTCGTCAGACGCAGCCCACCACACTGTGGCAGAATGTCCGCCTGGGGACTTTAGCGACTCATTATGACGTCTGTGATCGGCACAGACCTCTCACTGGCAAGTATTATAGGAGCAATACTTACCAGTGAGCGAGACTGTCATCTCGCTTAAGGAGGCACGGCAAAGGGAGAGGATGAATGCCGCCGAAGCACTCCAGCCCCGACGAAGGGGTGCAGGAAACAGGAGGCGGCGATTCGTACAACTCCTCTCCCTATAGAATATCTGTGAGCTGCAACCAGAGAGGAATGCCGCAACGAACCTCTGGCTCCCCACTCATGGTTGATGGCGCCGCTGGGTTTTAGTGGGTATTGCGTGTTTGTATCCTCGCGGAGTCCCACACTCCCGACCTTTAGTCGGCGTGCGTAAATGCTTTTTTGTAAAAGTAAATTGTAAAAGTTTTTGCTTTGTTTTTTCTAAAGTTTTACTTTTATTTTCTATGGAAATTTCCATTGTATATAAATTGAGATATTTTTTTACAAATAGAAATTTGTACACTACCCGATTTGCGCTCATTTCTTACAATCATTTATAAACTTATAAAACACTCAGTAAGTTTTGGCTTTTTACTTCTTCTTAGTTTTAATATCGATAAAAAATTTTCTATGAAATTACATATTAATTGATATATTGTTTTAAACTATTACAAATTTTCATAATAGCTAGCTAATTCTTAATAAAAAATACAACGAGTAAAATAAATTCGTATACGTAAACACTTCATACTTTAGAGAAATATTAGACAAAAGAAAAAACGAATTAGCATGTTTAGTAGAACCCATAAAGTAGTATTCCTTTACTGCAGTTGATTTGTTTATTCATTTATTCGATGCCATTGATGCAGTTTTGGGTGGCATGTCGACGAATTAATGCTGTGTTGATGTTTTAATTATCATCACTGTCACGGATCGTTTTTGTTATTTAAAACAGATGTTGTCGCAGTTAAATTCCATTATTTTGTTTGACTATTTCATATTATACTAGCTGACAGGGCAAACGTTGTTCTACCATACAATTGTCAAAGAAATCTCTGTTAAGTAGCTCATTAACGTCCTACTGCTGGGCACAGGCCTCATCATTCATAGGAGAGAGGGTTTTTAGAGCATAGGTCCACCACGCTTCTCCATTGCGGATTGGCAGACATAGTACACAAGTGCACTCTCATAGTCCGATGTGACGGGATTTCGACAGGACCATGGCAAATATTGAGAAAAACTTAATAGAAAGAAAGAAAAAAAGAAGAAGAAAATATCTTTATTTATAAATTATGCCACACATCTCAATATATTTTAGTACATTTTATAATACCCTGCGATGTGTGGCATAACCTAGCAAATGGACCCAGCTCAGCATTTATGCTACACAGTCTGAAGACCATGTAGCGCTGATTTTCAGCTGGATCCCTTGCCCAGGTGCCATCACGAACGCAGCCCAATACAACTTAATCTATCCTTATATACTATCTAAAGCTACAGGACCTGATAAAAATTGCAAAATTAATAATAAGTAAGTAAAAGTAAGTAGCAGCCCTTTAACGTCCCACTGCTGGGCACAGGCCTCCTCACTCCGAGGAGCGAGGGTTTTTAGAGCATAGACCCACCACGCTGCTCCACTGCGGATTGGCAGGCATAGTACACAAGTGCACTCTCTATTCCTTCACTCTCATAGTCCGATGT